>QRFJ01000448.1:533397-660488 GCA_006176705.1 Cocos nucifera
GTTATGGTATAGTCAAACTATAACATCCTCAAGATGAACTGCCAATGCACCTTAGGTCAAAGAACCAGACACACCACTGTAGCTTCGAGCCAGTCATTGATGAGAAGGTAGACTTTCTCATGACTATTTGAGGTGGTCATGCTCAGTGTCCTCATTCTTTAACGAGTATCCGTACTCTCACTCCGATGTTCCTACACCATAGACTCAAGACTCATCTATCAAAAAGAAGCGATCGTAAACCAATCTTTCGAATCAATCACCATCCTCATGATGATCCTATGGTCGGAAGCATTTTATGAGTTAATAGTGAAAATTCATGTCTTAAATTTTCAACTCTTGAAAATATAAACTATCATTACCATTAACTCAAGGGATGTATCATAGACACTTTCAAATACACAGTATATAGAAAATAATTCATTTTATTATTTATAATCAAAATTATAATTTTATTCTTAGAATTGTATTATAAGTGTCAGCCAATCTGACTTCTAGAGCACACCTATATAATAAAGGATTGGAAAACTGACCTAAGCTATTTGGAAAGGATGAAAAGATGGTAGGGGCGAAGAGAATCAGTCAAAAGGGCTTCCAAAATCCAAGAAGATGAGGAAGGAAGCTAAGACTCTTGGGTGGAAGAAGAATAGGGACCGGAGGAAGAAGAAGACTCGGACAAGAATGACTTCCAGATTAGAGGAGAAGGCCTTAAATAGCTAGAGGCAATCCGAGGTAGTTATGATTGTGGATTGACTTCGGTCGATCGGCATGCATCACATGTCCCACTTATCATGATAGAGAAGTGACGATAGATGAAGTCTTTATGGCACCGTACTTGGGGTAGAGGTTTGGTAGGAAATATGAAGGGCCCTCTTCTCAAATCCATTTTAGATTTAAAAAGCTTCAACGCCAGCATGATAAATGCCAAAATATTTCATCCTGAGAAGCGCGAGAATCTAAGAAAAACTTCGGCAGCTGCCTTTTTACTTTCTTCCTTCGAATTTTGAACTCGAGAGTAGGGGGACTATTGTAGAGGATAAACCTCGCTCCCATCGAAGTTCAGTTTGATGCTCAGCCAAATATAACTTGTGACCATAGAAGAACTTCAATCGTGGATTCCTCCTTCCAGACTTTCCTATAGCCGAACTCTTTCCAAACTTTTTCATCAGCCGAACTTCTTCCAGACTTCTCCTTCAGTCAGATTCCTCCATCAGACAAATCCTCCTTCAGATTTCTCCTCCGATAGATCTACTTCTGGATTCTTCCAGCGGATCCACTTTCAGATTTCTCCAGCAGACTTCTTTCAAGATTTCTTCAGTCGTAGAGCTCCCAAATTCTTTCCGACCAAACTTCTTGCAGTCGCTTAGAAGGGTCTCCTCGTCTACATGAATCTGATTCTATACACGGCATGGACCAATCCGCACACAGACTATCTTAGGAGAGTCCGAACCCCTCTGAAATTGATATAACTCAAAATTCTTAATCGACCATCTACTCCTCCGAACTCCAACTATTAAATCCCAGTGAACCGACATGTCATGATAACAGACACTACTCTCTGTAACAAACTTCACATGGTTCTGAGTGGCCCACTATCAGATAGTTATGGTTGTCACTCCAAGTTTGTTACAGGCTCCGCCTATAAAAGAAATCCTCTAGATACGTTTCTTTAAAGAGTTCTCTTCTCCTTTTCCAAACTCTGCTATTTTTTTTCTTGAGCACTCCATTTTTGTTGGCCAGAAAAGCTAACTTGATCATCAGAGGATCCTGCTGGAGCCACCATCCCCGACTCCAGTCAAGACTTGCCTTGCAGGATCCTGATGGTGGCCTTATCTTCTCTAGCTCTAGCTCGATTTTGGCATCAACCAATTCTGCACCAACATTTATTATTAACATGCTTTTCTTAATTATGCTTTAATATTTATTTTCTTATAAATTATAACTAAGGAGATAGATCATGATCATAAAAAAATATAGTTTGTACTCAAATTAAAATGAATTATAAGAATTTATTAGATTTATGTTTATGTTCTTTGATTGCACCATCTAAATAATCTATGTCTATGAAATGGGTCATGATCGTCTTAATTAAAAATGTGTAGATAGCAGTAAGTCAGATCAAATCCACAGAAAAGATAGTATTTTTAGATTTAAAATCTTTAATTTTTTTAAAAAAAGAAAAGAAAAGAGTTTTAAAATTAGAAGTGAAGTCAAAAAGTAAAAATTAAAGGATGTAGAAATTTAAACTTGGTACTAAGATCTACTAGTTAGATCTTAGCATCTACTTATAATAAAATAAAGAGCAATAATTAAAGTATAAAAATTAAATTATAATAAAAATAAAGAGTATGAATTTAAAGAATATAAAATAAAATTTATATTAATTAAAATTTTAAAATTTAAATACATAAAATTTAAAAATAAAATAAAATAAAATAAAATAGCTTGATCTCTGATCTTGGATCGGCATTGGTGGAAAGATGGTGTAGAAGCCTAGCTCTTCTTCTCGACACCCATTGCTTTGAAGCAGTCATTAACCTATAGCCTAGCTTCATCCTATACCAAAGCTTCACCTTGATGGAAGATGTCGATTTCTAGAGGCCTGGGATCCTTTTTATAGAGCTAGGAGGGCTGGAGAATTTTCTTCGGAGCAATGTGGGACTAAGGAGCTCTTTGATCATCAAAATATGAAGAAATTTGAGTAAAAATTAGATTAAAAATAGTTTTAAATAGATTTTATTGGTCTAAATAAAATCTATCCATTGATAGAAATCCAACAGATTAAAAATCATCAAAATCGGATGTATATCGGCCCAGATTAGGTCGAATTAAATTTTGGCCGTCCGATCATACATTGATGGAGAAAATCTAGCCGCTGATCATGCATCGGGAGTCTTGATCACCGTTAGGAGCATTCTAGATCGTCGAATCATTCTCTGGATCGAGTGCTGCCATTGGATGGCGATCCGCATGAAGTTTGATGTAGAAAAACTCCCTTCACCATCCGATCTTAACCGCAAGCTACCAGAGCCATCCGATCACACCTTTACTGTTGCCATGGACCGCATGGACCAGCTGCACCATACACCGCAACCAATTAGCACTCGCTGCTTTGATGCAAAATTATCTTTTTATCTTGTAGACTGTTATGGATTTTCTGTGAACCCTTTAAGGATCTAGGTCCACCACGTGTCACTTTGTGATTCGCCGATTTTTGTTGAGCTAGTGGTCTACGCTCGGATCATGGACCGACTGGTGGCTTCTGCGGCTGAGTCGACTTTGATGGCTTGGTTTAGCTTGGTGGCTTAGCTTGCGGAGCTGGCTGAGCCATTTTTTTTATTTAATTTTTATTTCTTTTATCTTTAGAAATTCATATCTTCTCTGTTTTAGCTCCATTTTGCTCAAAACTTATTTCATTATGATAAAAAAAATAAGCTCTTTCTATTAATTATAAAATTTTATTTTAAAATTTTTATTATTTTTAATTAATTTTTTAATTAATAAAAATATTAATTTCTTAAAATTTCTATTTAATTTTTACTTTTTGACTTCACTTCTAATTTTAAAACTCTTTTCTTTTTTTTTTTTAAAAATTAAAGATTTTAAATCTAAAAATACTATCTTTTCTGTGGATTCGATCTGACTTACTGCTATCTACACATTTTTAATTAAGACGATCATGACCCATTTCATAGACATAGATTATTTAGATGGTGCAATCAAAGAACATAAACATAAATTATCTTTTTATCCTGTAGACTGTTATGGATTTTCTGTGAACCCTTTAAGGATCTAGGTCCACCATGTGTCACTTTGTGATTCGTCGATTTTTGTTGAGCTAGTGGTCTACGCTCGGATCCTGGACCGACTGGTGGCTTCTATGGCTGAGTCGACTTTGATGGCTTGGTTTAGCTTGGTGGCTTGGCTTGTGGAGCTGGCTGAGCCATTTTTTTTATTTAATTTTTATTTCTTTTATCTTTAGAAATTCATATCTTCTCTGTTTTAGCTCCATTTTGCTCAAAACTTATTTCATTATGATAAAAAAAATAAGCTCTTTCTATTAATTATAAAATTTTATTTTAAAATTTTTATTATTTTTAATTAATTTTTTAATTAATAAAAATATTAATTTCTTAAAAATATATATAAATTGATCATTAATTCTTAAAAATTAATATGAATTAATTGATAAATTAATACTTTTATTAGTAAATTTATGGTACTTATCACATCCTCCAACTTAAGCTTTGCTCATCCTCGAGTAAAGAAAGAATTTAATTTTAAATGCCTTTTAACTTTAGAATTTCGAATTTTATCTGAGCAGTTTTTAAAATAGCCATTGATATTCAGTAGAGCTTAAATGAGATATATTATTGAGGTATTAATACTTATCAATAAAAAAATTAAGTAAAGAACATTAAATTTTTCTGAACTTTTTATAAATTATCCCACCTTTATCTCTGATTTATCTAAACTTTCATATTGGCAAGTATATTGCTACTTTCGTCCTTCATTTATTGATTTTTATTTTTACATTACTCATTTTTTGATGCGAATATTATTGCTTACTTAGGCAACGGGATTTGATTACTCGATGAAAAATTAATATTTTTTTTATTTTAATATTGTACCACTATTGAGTGTCTTAATTCCTTAAACTTTCTATTTAATCCATGTAGCGAGTCTTAGGCCAATGACTCCCAAACTAGTTGATTTTAGGGCACTAGGTATAGAATATCCTTCGGGCTTACTAGCTCGAATCAAATAGGCTACGAGTTAAGACTAGCTTTATAATGAGCTTCTTTGTCCTTTCCATCTTTTGATGCGAAACTCAATGCTTGCTTAGGCAAAGAGGCTCGGTTACTCAGTGAGAAGTACTTAAAAATTATTTTATTTAATTTTTTATATAAAAACTATTTTATTTAATTTTTTATATGAAGAAACGTATAGTTATCCTATACAAGCCTATAAAAAGTAGACTTTTCTTTGATGCTAGTAGAAAAAATTAAAAATACTCTAAGAAAAAACTTTTTATATTTTAGACTTAATTTTTTATTAAATTCTTTTAATACTTAATTTCTCAATATCTCATAGATTCTTTGATCTGTGCATCAATTTTTTTTTAAAAATGCTTAGTTTTAATTTGATTCTTAAGCATAATCAGGTGTCTAAATACTAAATACTAACTTTTTCAAGAACTTAAAATTTTAAAATTTTTATTTTTCTCTCCCAACTTAATTGACATTATCTGGAGAAGAAAAAATAAAGGGTATAATAAAGAATATGAAAGAATACATCTGATTATATTTTTGGTCAAGCACATGCCTTTGAATGTTTAAGCTCTTCCTCCAACTTATTCAAATTATCCTAAAAAAAATTAACTGAAAAGATAAATTAAACTAAAGAAAACTAAATATTGGGTTGCCTCTTAACAAGCATTAAGTTTATCATCTTAAGCCAGACACAATGCAGCTTACTATCATGTATCGAATACTGGATTGACAAATTCCAATAATTTTGGATTGCTAATCTTAGAAAGTTGATTTATAATCCCATTATTGATATATTCATTGTTAATTAAGGGAACATAGTTTGTGACCCCATTCTCAGGCCCATGTTTATAAAGAATTTCTTCTATTTGTTCTTTTAAAATACTCATAAATTGAGTTTTTGTATTAGGAGTTAAGTTTGATTCAATGGGTGCTGGAAGGGTGACTAAAGGCAGTTTTAATTTTGGAGGTAAATTAATGTGATCTTGCTTAAACAACTCCATTGGCTCTTGATTTTTGTAAGAAGAACCAGCTTCTAGGGTTGAAGAAAATAGGCTTTTAGGTTTATAAGTTTTGCATAAATCATCTATTCTCTTTTCTCTTTTTTCTATCTCATTTAAACTGGAACTAGCATCAGTACTAATTCTTGGCTCGAGTTCTTTTATGTGGTTAGCTTCAGTACTAATTAGTTTCTCTAAATTTTTATTTTAGCTAGCATCAGTACAAGCCTCTCTCACCTAGTCTTGGTATGGGTCCATAAGAATCCTATAGCTTTTAAGTTCAGAAATTACTTTGGCATTCTCAGATTGGGGGGATTCTTAAGTGAGACATTAAATTGATAACTTGATCCAGATGGTTGATGGACATTAGGTGGGTTGTTTGAAATTGTTAGGTTCGGTAGTTGATCTAGTTCTCTCCTCATGTTAGATTCAGCTAGTTGTCCAATTTGAGCTTCTAGTATGGCGATAGATTATTGTTGAGTTAGAATTAATTGTTGAAGTTGGTTAAATCTATCATCAGCTAGATTGGTCTATTGAGAAGGTGGGTATGAGAGCTGATTATGATGTGGTGGCTGGAAAGGCTTATTAGGCTGACCTCTGTTATAAGAATAGTTCTGGTATTAAGGTCTATTTCGATAATTTTGCACTGATGGAGTTTGGATCTGAGCCTGAGTCTGTTGTGATTTCCAAGAAAAATTAGGATGGTTTCTCTAACCAAAGTTATATGAATTTAAAAATAGATCATTAACTGGCTTGGAGTAGCCTTTAGTAGTTTGGATTTGTTCTTGAATAAAAGGTGGAAACTGTGCAGTCATAGGACATTCACTCACATGATGGGTTGGGCTAGCACAGATTAAATAAATCTCCTAATAATTAGAAGATGATGTGAATTATGCAGGAGATTGTTGACCTAGGGTTAGGATTTGATCTAATTTTTGAGCAAGAAAGTCCACTTTATTTATCAAATTTGATTAGTCTTAGGACTAGATTCTAGATATTTAAATTCATGAATCCCTGACTAGGTTTGGTAGAAAGATAATGAAGTATGGTTAATTAAGTTTTTACTCAGGATTTCAAATAAGGTATAGGCTTCGTCCTCACTCTTGTTCATGAATGCACCTCCATAGGATGCATCTACCATCTGTCTGTATTGGTCTCCTAAACCCTCATAGAAAGCTTGAACTATTTGCCACTTAGATAGACCATGGTGTGGGCATTTTCTAAGAAGTTTCTTAAGTCTCTCCCATGACTTGTGAATCTGTTCCCCTGGAAGCTAAGTAAATCCAGTGATAGCTCACCTCATAATGTTGGTTCAGCCTATGGAGTAAAATTTTTTAAGAAATTCACTTGGCAAGCCAGCCCAAGTTTTAATTGGTCTTCCTATTGTGCCAAGCCAGTACTTGCTTTGTCTTTTAATGATAATAAAAATAAAATTAGTCTAAGGGCATCCTCAGTTAAATTTTGAATTTTTACTGTAGAGCGGATTTCTAAGAATTTATCTAGATGTTTGTAAGGGTCTTCATTGGTGTTCCCATAGAAAGATGGGAGCATCTGGATTGTGGTCGGCTTGATCTCATAGTGGGTAGCATGGATATCAGGTAACTGGATATAAGTCGATGGGCTATAGGTAGAAGGGATAAAATATTCCTTAATCTGCTTAGGTGGTTCTCTAAAATTTTTAGCCATCAGGTTTAATAATGGTTCAGCTTTCCAATGTTATGGTTGGGTTCAACTAGATCAGGTAAAATAATTTCCTACCGTATATGCACTAGTGCAACCTTAACGTGTGGTTCAAAATTTTTTTAGATTTTTTTAAAAAAAAATTAGATATTTTATTATTTTATTATATTAAAAAAATTATTTTTTAAAATTTTTTTTAATTATTTTATTTATTATTTTTAATTTAATTTTATTATTATTTTTAATTATTTTTAGTTAGTTTAATTTAATTTTTAATTTTATTTTATTTTATTTTTGAAGAGGGAAAAAAATAAGAAAGAAATAAAAATTCTAAAGAAGAGGTCCTAAGGAGTCCTAGAATTAAGAAGAGAGAGAAGAATTAAGTTTAATTAGATTTGATGTTGGTTAGCAATCAAGTTGATCAATTAACCTTGACTAAGGATTATCCTAGATCTAGATAGCTCCTAACTGCCAAGGTCACGTTCAAGCCCTCCAAGTGTAGGGTTAATCAATCAACTAGCCAGATAAGTATAAAATTGATGGGAGTCCTCTCATTGCTTGCCTTGATACCAATTGTGCTTGGCCAGGTAAGCTAACGGAACCAATTAAAAATCACCTTCCTTCGGGCCCAGTCGTTTCTGAATCACTTTCCTAGACATCAGTCAAATTGACTAACTCTAATATGGTTCAACTCTTAGGATTTCTTATTTTATTGAGCTCGAGTTCCTAGGTTTGATGTCTAATTGATTTTAAAATTAAAGGCTTAGATCAATGCAGGATGCTGGTTGATTGTTTGTGGGCCAAGGAAGGGTGATCAAATTCCCATCTTATCTTTTTTAATTGGGTGTTGCCCTTAATTTGATTTAATATAATATGCAAAAAAAAAAAAATTAATCAAAGGGTTCTATGTAATTTAAACTAGATGTATGTAACTAATTGAATTCTAAAAGGCTTACCTTACCTCCACCAATCACCAAAAAAAATAAAAATAAAAATAAAATTAATATGATGCATGCTCTAAACAGTTAGGGTTTCTAATCTTATCATGAAGCTTTTAATTAAATTTAAATAGATATTTTTTAAATTAATTTAAAAATAAATAAATAAATAAAAAAAAAAAAAAAAGAGGACTTGAGTTAGGATTGATCTCACGAAGATTAGATGCTTTCTTCCTTTTCTCTTTTTTTTTCTCTTTTTTTCTATAAAATAAATAAATAAAAAAATAGTAAGTAATATTTAAAAAAATATTTATAATTAATTTACAAAAAAAATTAAAGAAATAAAAAAAAAGCATCTATTCCTTCCTCGATAATGGCGCCAAAAACTTGATGGGTTTGCCAAAATTATTTTTAATTTATTTAAAATAAATTAAAAAATTAAAATCAAAAATAAAAAACAATCCTTGGTAATAGTGCCAAAAACTTGATAGGATTGCGATGTTATCGTTAAGACATCATGTTTATCAGTTTAATTCGACTTCTTAAAATAATTAAAAATGCGTAGATAGCTCAAGTTGAATCCATAAGAAAGGTAGTATTTTTAGATTTAAAATCTTTAATTTTTTTAAAAAAAGAAAAGAAAAGAATTTTGAAATTAAAAGTGAAGTCGGAAAGCAAAAATTAAAGAATGTAGAAATTTAAACTTGGTACTAAGATCTACTAGTTAGATCTTAGCATCTATTTGCAATAAAATAAAGAGCAATAATTAAAGTATAGAAATTAAATTGTAATAAAAATAAAGAGCATGAATTTAAAGAACATAAAATAAAATTTATATTAATTAAAATTTTAGAATTTAAATATATAAATTTTTTAAAAAATAAAATAAAATAAAATAGCCCGATCTTTGATCTTGGATCAACATTGGTGGAAAGATGGTGTAGAATCTCAGCTCTTGTTCTCGGTATCCATTGCTTTGAAGCAGCCATTAACCCATAGTCTAGCTTCACCCTATACCAAAGCTTCATCTTGATCGAAGATGTCAATTTCTAGAGGCCTAAGGTTCTTTTTATAGAGCTAGGAGGGTTGGAGAGTTTTCTTCTGGACAATGTGGGACTAAGGAGCTCTTTGATCATCAAAATATGAAGAAATCTAAGTGAAAATTAGATTAAAAGGAGCTCTGGATGAATTTTATTACTCTAGATGAAATCTGGCCATTGATAGGAATCCAATGGACCAAAAATCATCAAAATCAGATGTGTATCGACCCAGATCAGGTCGGATTAAATTTTGGTCATTCGATCATGCGTTGATGGAGGAAATCTAGTCGTCGATTGCACGTCGGAAGTTCTGATCACTGTCGGGAGCATTCTGAACTATCGGATCATCCTCTAGATCGAGTGCTGCCGTTGGATGGCGATCCTTGTGAAGTTTGATATAGAAAACTCCCTCCACCATCCGATCTTGATCGCAAGCTACCAGAGCCATCCGATCGCACCTTTACTATTGCCACGGACCACATGGACCGACTGCACCATACACCGCAATCAACGCTTGCTACTTTGATGCAAAATTACCTTGTTATCCTGTAGACCGCGATTGATTTTCTGTGAACCCTTTAAGGGTCTAGGTCCACCACATGTCGCTTCGTGATTCGTCGATTTCTGCAGAGCTGGCGGTCTACGCCTGGATCATGGATTGACTGATGGCTTCTGTGGCTGAGTCAGCTTTGACGGCTTGGCTTGGCTTGGCTTGTGGAGCCGATTGAGCCATTTTTCTTTTTTTATTTAATTTTTATTTTTTTATCTTTAGAAATTCATATCTTCTCCATTTTAGCTCCATTTTGCTGGAAACTTATTTCATTGTGATCAAAAAAAATAAGCTCTTTCTATTAATTATAAAATTTTATTTTTAAATTTTTATTATTTTTTAATTAATTTTTTAATTAATAAAAATATTAATTTCTCAAAAATATATATAAATTGATCATTAATTTTTAAAAATTAATATAAATTAATTGATAAATTAATATTTTTATTGATGAATTTATGGTACTTATCAATCATCTTAAAATATGGTCCATGATAGAATAGGTTATATTAAATTTGATCAAGAAAAAAGATATTTCATAAGATTTGGTGTTGATGATGAAAATATTGCATGAATCAAATATAGACTTCTCTTTTTATTATTAATTAATTCTTAAATCCTAATTATTTATTATTTATTATTTTTAATTTATTAAATCTTAATTAATACTCTTTAATCTATTTATTTAATCCTGCTTTAAAAATTAAGTTAAAATCTTATTTTTAATTAAATTGAACGTAACTTAGCCTACGATCTTCGAAAAAATCAATACCCGACTTACCACTATTCTAACCTATAGTAAAATCGGTTTAAATTTATATTTATGCTATAATGACAAGCATCACCATCCCACCATCCTCCCCTATCCCTTCTGCCACCACTTTCTTCTATTCTCCCTCTCTCCCATCCATCTCTACTTTCCTTGGTCCCCCCAACCCCCCCTTCCCTCAAAAAAAAAAAAAATGTAGAAACCCATCTCCTCTACCCATCTCCACCTCATTCTCCCCTCACCGCCTTCCTTGCCTCCCTTCCCAGCCTCGTCCCATCTCCCCTTCTCCTGCCTAGAAAAACAAAACACCAAACCCTAGATCTAACCACACCCCTTGTTCCTTCCATCCCTTAGATCTAACCCATTTGCCACTGGAGAGGTGACAAGACAAAACTGCCAACAAGATGGAGCTAGCTCTAGTTTCATTGCACACCATCTTATCCTTCCATCTCTGCTTCTTATACCTCTCTTTAGATCGTTGTCCCCACTCCCCTTCACCACCATTTTCCTCCATTCTCCCTCTCTCCTAAAAAAAAGAAAAGCATGAAACCCTAGATCTAAACCCCCTCTTTTCCCTTGGATCTAACCCTAGATCTAACCCTTTCTACCATTTGGGAAATCCCCACCCTTTGGTCTTTCCCTCCAGCCATCCACCTTAACATCGGTCGATGCCTCTGCAACCGTACATGACTCTAGTAAGCTATCCCTCTCCACCACCATTAACCTCCATGGATAACTTCTTCTTCCAACCGACAAAGGGGCAAAACCACTAGAATGGCATGTTGATTTCCCCTTCTTTTGCAGCTGAAGGCCTCCAATGGTGACCCATGGTTCAGCTTTTTGGGTAACTCTGCACCCATCTCTTTTTTACACTTTTAATCTTCTTCTAACTTCTTCCTTTCACTCAAAGCCTGCATTCAAGTGGCTTGTCCCTTCGATCTTCATCCCAAGTCCTAATCACCATACATAATCATAGATCTATGATATCTCCACCCACACCTCAACCTCATTGGTCCTCTCCTTTGACCATCCACCTTCCACAGCCCATTTAACCAGACTTCCATAACCTGCTAACCCAAATATCCATAATCCAATTATTGCACTCGCTAACCCGACAACCTGAATCTAAACTTTTTGGATCTACTAGCCTGTTATCCCAATCACCTATGACCCATTTGGTGTGCCCATTAATTGGTTATTATGGATCCGATGGTGGTTGATTCCTAAACCCGTTAACCTGTATCTTCTTTTTCCCCTCTTAACCCATCCACTTCTAAACTAGTCACAAAACCCTAACCTGATCCATGAAAATACATACATGTCTCTTTTTTTCTATTCATCTCATGACTCTTTTTTTCTTTTAGGTGGACATTGAGGAAGGCCGCAATAGCATGGTAGCAACCATCTATCCCATCTTTTTTCTATTCATTGGAAGGCTGCAGAATGTCAGCAGTAATCATGATATATTTTTTATCTTTTCATGTGCACATTGAGGAACATTATCATAGCATGGCAGCAACCTTTGCCTCTTTCTTCTCTCACATGATGTTTGTGAGTAAAGGAGTGGAAGGCTGCCAAAATGTAGGCAGCAACCCTCCTGCATTCTTACTAAGAAATAGAATGTTATCTTTGATGCTATAGTAAAAGAAAAATTTTTAGAAGCTATCCAATTGCTTCCAACAAATTCAGACTAAACCTATGAGGGAATGCAAATTAGAAATATTTGATAAAAACAAATAAAAAAATAAACATGAGCCTCTAAAATCACCTTCTCTAGCTCCCTTTCCTTAGTTTTTTGTATGCTATCGCCCTCTTCGATCTTTCTAATTATCAATAAGTCTGATGAAAGACAAAAGAAACAACAATCAGAACCCCCCACCAAAAAAATAAAAAAAACACTATAGACCTCACCTTTTATATTAAGTTATTCTAAATGAGGCTTCGAACCTTTCCACATATATATATAGGTTAAACCACAAAAAATGATCGATAAGACAATCCATGCTTGGAATTTTTTTTTAAAAAAATCTTCTCCCTCCAATAAAAGCCTCTGAGATTTTTTCTTAACCCTCTATCGAAAGCATGCCGACATTACGTCCCTTCCAAATCCATGTGCCCTTTCTTTTTTTTTCTTTCCTCTCTATGATAGGTTGGCTATAGATCTAATGTGGATGCTGACTTGGTAATGTATATCGGCCAAATTGCCCATTTTTTGGTGTGAAATAGGAAACACAGTGCCTTTTTTCCCTATTCCCTCTCTCATTCATCATGAATTGGTATGTATGTTCTCCTCTCTTGCAAGCTTCATGTTTGACCCTTTGCTACCCTATTTTCGTCCCATCCTCTTGACTTCTCCGTTGCATCCTCTATCAACCTAAAAAACTGATGACAGATGTTCAGAAGTCAGGATGCTGACATGCATGTCCTCTAGGAGGTGACACATGGCATGCTTGGGGAGCACTGAACTCTCCTTTCATGTATTGTATAGATATGCACCTAGGTAATGATAGGATTTCAAACTTGATTCTAATGAAATTTAGTTATAGTTTAGGCATCATGTGTTACTGTTTCTTTGAATGGACATTAAAAATGCAAGTGTCCAAGAATGCACAACCAAAAAAAGACAATTGTCGATTTTGATAACGTGCCAGAGACAAATCAAACATCATGTGTTGGACAACCTCCAAGCCCTAGAATTAGGAATGGTAATGGATCAAGTTGAAATATAGATATTAGATAAAATCTATCAATCCAATCTTTATCCAGATCATTTAATAAATAAATAATCTAATTTTATAAGTATAAATTATCCAATAAATAGTTGGTTCACATAAATGTTGTCGCAACCTATTAACCTAATTTAACATTTGTAAACCATTTTTAAGCTGTTAATGGTAAACCCATGATAAACACTTAAATTAAGTCACTAGAGATATAAATTTAATTTAATTGCTCACTATTTATTAAGAATTAATACTCTCTAATCTACTTTATAGATAATTAAGAGTTTGGGCTTATATAATTTAAATTAGACTTAAATTGGCTAAGATTCAAGTAAACCAAGCAACCAGCTTCCATTCAAGTATGAACGCAACTTACTCATGAAGGAATGAGAAGTAAACTCCTCTTGATCAAGGGCCTAGAATTAAAGAAGACCTTTTACATGCATCCAAGTGTGAACACGACTTAAAGATCAAGGGTCTAGATTAAAAGATAATTTTTCATATGGATTCAAGTGTAAACATGACTTAAAAATCAATGGATGAAAAGCAAGCTCCCTAATCCAATGGCTCCTTTTTTGTTGCCTCTCCTTTTGATTAGTCCCACATGAAAAAAATAAAAAATCTTCCTCTCTTCTACACTTATAAATAAATCCAATACTTCTACTAAGAGATATATCGCTCTCTAGACCATAACTCTTGTAGAGGCTCATATGACAGGCGGGAATACCTAACTATAAAATTTTTATCCATCTTTTTTTCACTTTCTTCCATCCTTCTAAGATACAAGAAGAAGAGTTAGCCAAGAAAGGTTGGCCAAGAGTGGTTTTATTTTATTTTATTTTTTCTTGTTTCAACTCCAAGCCCTGTTAATGGCTTAGGAGTTAAAAATCTTCTCTTTATATTAAAAACTTTTATCAACAATAAAAATTAATTTTTTTCATCAATTTTATTTTTTATTAAATAGAATAATTTAGATTCCTACATTTAATTCTTGTAATTTTTAATTTTAGAACTAGGATAGTTTATTTCTATAATTCATTATTTTTTTATAATTTAAATTCTAGCAAGTAGTATAGAATTTAATTTTAAATAATTTTAAAGCTTTGATTTAAATTATGTCTAGTTAAGCAATTCTCTGGGGGTTTTCATGAAGCTAAACCATGATTAGAAGCTCTTTCTTAGGATTTCTTTTTAGCTTTTAATTTTTTAGAGTTTTTCTTCTTTCAAGCTTCTTGCTAAGAGACTTGATGGACTATCATTAGGTTTCAATCCCTTTATAGTTTATGCTTGATTCGGTGCAAGAAGGATAATAGGTAGAAGGCCTATAATCTTTTAAATCCTTTTCTCTTATTTCTTATGGAAAACTTTGATGGATTATTGTTGGGTCAGAGCTCCTTCATAATCCATACTTGGGTAATACAAGAGAAGCAATTGAATGATGAGTTCTTTAATTAGGATGAATGATTATCCATACATTATACCTTAATCAAGGAATGTCATAAGAGAAATCTTAGAAAGACTCTTTAAGTCATTGGTCTAGTAGATTCAAAAGTCCTAGATCTTTAGATTATTAATCTTCATAATTAATTGACTATTTAGTAGTAAGTAACAAATAATCCTCCAAACTCTTTGTTAAAGCTCGTCTGAGCAAGGATTTAAATGCAATTCAAACATAATTTCTCATAGGATTGATCCATACTCGCTAGACGTGCTACTTTACACACCGTGCATTTATAGTTAATTTTAAGACACATCAAGTTTTTAGCACCATTATCGGAGAATTGGCTTATTTTAAATTATATTCTAAATTCTTGTTCTTCGTGCTTTTAGTTTAGTTTTTATCTAACCTTTCTAACTTTCTTATCTTGCTTTATAGAAACTTGGTGAGTGTTGGAAATTAGGTACATAATCTAATCTTTTTTTTTTTAGCATACTAATTTGGTCATAGTTTATTATCAATTTTTAATTGAAACTTATTTATTCTTATTGGTTATGCATAAGCATATCTAAATTACTTTAAGGGCACAAACCCAAACAAGATAAGGTGGAAATTTCATCACCCTTCCTTAGCCCACAAACAAGTTTCCTCATTTACATTCACCCTAATCCTTAAATAAAATCAATTAGACGTCAACCCTAGGAACATCCGAGCTCATTAGGATAAAGCACTTGAAAGAGTTGGACCGGGTTAGGATTGGCTAGTTGATTGGTGCCTAAAAAAGAGATTCAGGGATAAGAGCCCAAAGAAAGGTGGTTTTTTAATTGATTTCATTCGCTTACCTGACCAATCTAATTAGTATCTAAGAAAAGCAATGGGGGGACTCCCATCAATCTTATCCTTACCTAGCTAGTTGGCTAGTTGGTTTCTAACTTGGAAGGCTCCAAGGCAATCTTATCAGTTTGGAGTTGTCTAGAATTAGGATAACTTAGGATAGATATTTGCTTGATTAGTATTTTTTTAAAAAAATCAAAAAAAATTTTAACTAATTTTTCTCACTCTTCTCTTTCATGTTTAGATTTAGAACTCCTTAGGATCCATCTTTAGAACTCCTTTCTTATCTATATTCCTCTTTTCTCTTCTTTAAAAAAAATAAAAAAAATATATTTACTTTTAATCTTTTATTAAAATATAAAAATATAAAAAATAAAAAATAAAGTGAATTCTCCACTTTTCTTATGGAGAAGGATCTCAGGTCGACTAATTAGAATTGATTTAATTCTTGTGTCAAGCCCTAAAATCACTAAAATGGAAGAAATTAATTAGCCTCAAATCGTTGAGGATTTATGTTACCCAGTTGGATCCATCCAGCCTTCTTGCATCAGGTTGCCCCAACCTACTGCAAATAACTTTAAAATTAAATCTTAAATGATTAATATGCTTTCAAAATTTATTGGAATAGAGGATGTATATATATTCATTAGAAAATTTGAAGAGGTTTGCGCAACCATGAGACTACAACAATTTTTTAATGAGATCAAATTAAGATTAATCAATTTTGCTCTTAAGGATAATGCCAAAAAATAGCTATACAGCTTGCCAAATCAATCTATCAAGATCTAGGAGTGCTCTGTAAGAGTGTTTCTAAAAAAATACTTTTTTCATCATAAAATAGCTAGAATTAGGAATGAGATCAACCAATTTTATCAACTAGCTGGCGAATCATTCTGAAAGTATTTCGATCATTTTAAAAATCTCTTGACCCAATGTCCACACCATGAAATAGAGACCTGAAGGCTATGCTAAATAGTTTATGAGGGGCTAGACTCAAATTCTAGAATATGCTAGAGTCCATGTGCCAAGGTCAATTTATATATAAGAAATCCAATGAAGCATGGCAATTTCTAGAAGACCTATAGCTGAGAAGAGTCTACAATGAAAAATGACTAGAAAACCAGAAAGACCAACACCTTCGAGAGGTGGAATGCATCAAATGCCGACATCCCTAGCCACAGAGGCTAAAATTACAATCTTAACATGTTGGTTGGAGGCCTTAAAATTATAGAGACTAGCCAGTGTAAACCATGTGTCTGCATCCATGTATAGCAGGTGTATTGCACCAAACCATCTCCTTGAAGACTATCCTCTCTTGATAAATCTAATAGAAAATGGGTGTGCACAAGTAAATATTGCATACTAGAAACCAATGAATAATTCTTATGCACCCACATATAATCTAGGATGGAGGAATCATCCAAACTTCTTATGGTCATAAAGCCCAAATGTAGGCAATTCTAGCTTTAATAGCAAAACCTAAGGCCCAACCCAAAATTGAATAATGCACCAGGATTTAACAATGATGAAAAAGGGTTAGTGCATTAGAAAAGAGTCTAGAAGTCCTGACGAAATCAACTACTGACACCAATGCCACCTTGAATAACTTTATGCAAACCATGGGCCAACTTTTAAATGCTAATACTCAAGCCATTACTTAATTAGAAATGCAAGTGGATCAGCTAGCTTCTACCATTAGTGAGAGAAAGAGAGGTAGGTTGCCTAGCCAACCTGAACCCAATCCAAGAGCCCAGAATGGTCCACGACCTTAACATGAAAACCAAGTCAACCAAGTAAATGCAATTTACATCCTAAGGTCAGGAAAATAAGTGGACAATAAGGTAGGTATGCTTGAGAGTCAAGAAGACTCATCATCTGAGCCATCTTTTGAATAACCCATCCATCAGAATCAGTCTAAAGAGCCTGAGTCATCAGCACTCAATGATTCATCAATCCCGCTTGCAAGACCCACCAAGCTTATAGCTTCTTTTCTGAATTGAGTAAGGTCTAATAAACAATCAAAACACTTGAATAAAATGTTAGTAGTGTTTAAAAAATTCAAGTAAATATCCCTCTACTAGACATGATCCTGCAAGTACCGACTAATGCTAAAGTTCTAAAGGACCTATGCACAAAGAAAAGGATAACCAATTTACCTAAGAAAGCCTTCATAGCAGTAAGTGTGAGTTCTTATTTATCAAGTCAAGTGTCGATTAAGTACAAAGATCTAGGGTCTCCTATAATTTCATGCATTATCAGAGAGACCAATATTAACAAGGCTTTATTAGACTTAGGAACCAATATAAACATTCTGCCATACTCTATATATAAGCAATTAGGGTTGGAAGAACTAAAACCTACAGGAATTACCTTGCAACTAGTAGATCAATCTTCTAGGATCCCTAAAGGAGTGGTAGAGGACATATTAATTAAGGTTGACAATTTCATTTTTCCCATAGATTTTATTATTTTAGAGATTGAACCCATTTCAAATACAAATGATCATATCCCAGTTATTTTAGGGAGACCATTTCTAGCATCTACCAATGCCATAATCAATTATCGAAATGGACTCATGAAGATCTCATTTGGGAATATGATCATTAAACTGAATGTTTTTAACCTAAAATAGGAATTGGACCAACCCAACGAAGAAAACTTGACCTAAGAAAATATCTACAAACCCAATGATCTAAGCCATGAGGACATCAAAATTAATCTTGGGTTGAACAAAGAATTTGAAAATAAAATTTGGACAATTATTAATCATAGAAATACTCGATCAGAACTAAAATCATCAATTGAACCAATTATTAAGAAAACACTATCACTAGATCGGAAGATACTCCTTGAACACCAAAAGTATAAATATCTAGGTCCATCAAAAACTCTACCTGAAAATGTTAAATTAGATCTAGATCCAATCCAGAAGATGTAAAGTCTACCAAGAGAGATTCATGATAAAATTGATTATGTAGAAAAAGACCATCTCTCTAGAATTGGTGATGAAAGACCAGATAAATTTTTCAACCATGTATATGATTCGGGTTAAGATTAGAGTTTATTCTAGTTGAAGACTATAAACTTAGCACTCTTGGAAGGCAACCCAGATTCTTGTATTTTAATTTTTCTTTTTAGTTTATTCAGGTCTTACTTCAGTAAAGTTAATATCAAATAAGTTGGGGGGGAAGAGCTAAAATTGCATCCTTAAGAACATCTGAAGACACCTACTAAACCAAGGACATATCAAATTAGGTGTATTCTTTTTTTTTACCTATTACATTTTTTATTTTTCTTACTTCATTGCGGATAATATAAAATAAGTTGGAGGATGAGGGATAAACTTAAAACTTTATTTTGAACCTTTGTACTTATAAATTTATTGATATTCATATACCTAACTATGCTTCAAACTTGAATAACATTAAACATTTTAGCAGCATTTGATGCACATTTTAGATAAGTTATGGAGTATCGAGGGATTGTATATTGATAAAATTCAATAAAATATTGAGTCTAAAATAAAAATTAATTTTGAGCATTTTTAGCCTTTCCTATTAATGTCTAAAGAGAATTGATCTTTTATGGATATAAGTGGGATATGTTGATACATATAGTTCTTTCAAAAAAAAAAATTAATTTTCTATCGAGTAATCAGATCTCGTTGTCTAAGTAAGCAATGATATTCATATCAAAAAATAAATAATATTTAAAAAAAAATCATACAGCCAAGTCTCAATCCATAGCCTGTTTGACTCGAGTCAGTAAGCCCGAGGGGTGTTTTACATCTAATGCCCTAAGGCCAACTTTAGGAGTCATTAGCCTAACACTCGCTACAAGGATTAAATAGAAAGATTAAGTGGTTAGGACATTGCATAGACTATATTTTATAAGAAAAGTAATAATAAATGAAGGAATGGATGCCCATCTTAAAGTTATACAATCCAAGGATAAAGATAGGAGTGGGTCAAGAAAAAGTTTTGAAAAATTTTATATTCTTTACTCAACCATTCTGTCGGATAGCCTTAATATCCCAATGACATGCTTGATAATTTTCTAGGTGGATATCTTTTACTTCTAAAATTGTTAAATGAATACTCATGTTGAAGAAAGTCGGTATTGTATATCATTATTTTTTTTACTCGAGGATGAGTAAAGTTCAAGTTAAGGTGTATGATAAACACTTAAATTAAGTTGCTAGAGGTATAAATTTAATTTAATTACTTATTATTTATTAAAAATTTGATGCTCTCTAATCTACTTTATAGGTAATTAAGAGTTTAGGCTCATACAATTCAAATTAGACTCAAATTGGCTCAGATTCAACTGAACCAGATAACCAACTTCTATTCAAGTGTGAACGTGACTTACTCATGAAGGGATGAGAAGCAACCTCCACTTGATCAAGAATTCAGAATTAAAGAAGATTTTTCACATGGATCCAAGTGTGAACATGACTTAAAGATCAAGAGCCTAGATTAAAAGATAACCTTTCATATGGATTCAAGTGTGAATATGATTTAAAGATCAATGGATGAGAAGCAAGCTTCCTAATCCAATAGCCTCTTTTTTGTTGCCTCTCCTTTTAATTAATCCCACATGAAAAAAATAAAAAATCTTATTCCTCACTCCTACACCTATAAATAAAATCTAATGCCACTACTAAAAGATATATCGCTCTTCACACCACAACTTTTGTAGGGGCCCATGTGACAGGTGGGAATACCTACCTATAAAATTTTTTTCCATCTTTTTCTCACTTTTTTCCATCCTTCCAACATACGAGAAGGAGAGTTTGCCAAAAATAGTTGGCTAGGAGAGGTTTTATTTTTATTTTTTTTCTTATTTCAACTCCAAGTCCTATTAATGACTTAGGAGTTAAAAATCTTCTCTTTGTATTAAAAATTTTATAGGCAATAAAAATTAGTTTTTTTTCATCAATTTAATTTTTTCAGTAAATAGGATAGTTTAGATTCTTGCATTTAATTCTTGTAATTTTTAATTTCAGCACTAAGATAGTTTATTTCTATAATTTTTTAATTTTTATCATTTAAATGTTAGTAAGTAGTATAGAATTTAATTTTAAATAATTTTAAAGCTTTGATTTAAATCATGTCTAGCTAAGCAATCCTTTGGGTTTGCAATGAAGCTAAACCATGATTAGAAGCTTTTTCTTAGGATTTCTTCATAGCTTTTAATTTTTTAGAGTTCTTCTTCCTTCAAACTTCTTGTCAAGAGACTTGATGGACTATCATTGGATTTCAATCCCTTTATAGTTCATGCTTGATTCGATGCAAGAAGGATAATAGGTAGAAGATCTATAATCTTTTAAATCATTTTCTCTTATTTCTCATGAAAAACTTTGATGGATTATTGTTGGGTTAGAGCTCCTTCATAATCCATACTTAGGTAACACAAGAGAAGCAATTGAAAAAAGAGTTCTTTAATTAGGATGAATGCTTATCCATGTATTATATCTAAATCAAGGAATGCTATAAGAGAAATCTTAGAAAGGCTCTATAAGTCATTGTTCTAATAGATTCAAAAGTCCTAGATCTTTAGATTATTATTCTCTATAATTAATTTAATATTTAGTAGTAAATAACAAATGATCCTCCAAACTCTTTGTTAGCTCATCTGAGCAAGGGTTTGAATGCAATTCAAATATAATTCATCGTGGGATCGACCTATACTCTCTGGACATGCTATTTTGTACACCATGCACTTACGATTAATTTTAAGACACATCAGCCCAACTATTATAGACAAGTCATAGTAAAGCTATCTCAAAATATTCAAAAAAGAAAAGAAAGAAAGAAATGTATGCGATTGAATATAAGATTTTAGTAATGGGTCGGGTTGAAATATATGTATTAGACAAAATCTATCAATCCAATCTTTAACCAAATCCATTTAATAAATAAATAATCTAATTTCATAAGTATAAATTATCTAATAAATAGTTTAGTTTACATCAATATTGTCACAACCTATCAACCCATTTTGACATACCCAAACCTAGTGAGAGAGTTCTATGCAAACTTGAAAGCCGGTCATGGAGCAATTGAATCTGAAATTAAGGGTATTCGGATTGAATTGATGCAGAAAGATTGGGTAGAACCTTAAGAATGAGTACTGAGGATAGTGTATCAGATAAATTAGAGAACAAATTAGTTGGACTTAAATATATTTTGGAGAGAGAGGTGATAAATGAATTATAAGAGGTGAGTGCAAACAGATTGATATCAAAATACATCTTTTACATCATATGACCAATAGAATATTCTTCCCCAAGATTGATAGGTTTGACTTTGTATCTAACTAGGATTTTTTCTTTATGTACCATGTCATTAGAGAGATGCCCTTGAACCTTTCGACCCTGATGATTAGATTAATGGAGGATATGGTAGGTAGATCGAAGGCCTCTCTATCTTATGGGATGGATCCGACACTTGTATTTTAGGAGATTAGAGTAGACTTCGAGGGAGAGACCACCAAAGCTCTTATGCACATAGATACATACAACGAACATTCACTTCAATGCATGGGATTTGAGAGAGATGACACTCGTTGGGTTCGTAGAGGAGCTCAGAGAGATGATATGGACTTTGATGATGATAAGGCTCCGATAATAGTTTCAATGGTGGATGTTCAATCCAAGGAGCCAGCAACTCAAGCAAGGTAGGCAGAGGTAGAGGCAGGTCTAAACCATCCATAGGCTTCAAACATACCATATTTCAGACTGGACGAGGATGCTTTGGTTGAGAAGGTCTCCTTGAGGATCATCAATGAGGTCACTATAGAGATACAACAACTTACATTAGAGGCCATCATACTTTTGAGAGCGGAGGTGGACTGGATAGTTAAGATAATCTCCATGGTGAAAGCTGACACTCGAGGCCAGCTATCAGAAGATACCACTATTAAAAAATATATCCCAAAGCCAATCATTAGCTTGTTGATGGTTGTGTTGCATTGTAATTATAATTGATTAATAAAATATATTTGGTATTTTTTATCATAAGTTTTCATCTTATAACGAACTCCATTATTGTGATGAAGTCTTTAGGACTATTTAGGTTCGATATAGAGAGGATTTATTGATTAGTCCTTAAAACTATTGACAACCAAATGATAGATTGTTAATAAGTACTACAGCATCTATCGAGCATAGATCGCTGTATGCTATATAGGTTGATTGTTCTCTTAATTAAGAAGTGTGGAGATACTGGTATAGCATACAGGTGAGATATAGAGGTACATCATTATTGAACATGACCAACTCTAGAGCATTCTACTATCGAGAATATTTTTGATGGGATATAGGTATAAGTATCTCTTATACCTAAGATCACCTCGGTGACTTGCAAGCAACTCACTGTGCTTCAGTACCAGACTAACTAAATTTCTAATTTAGTAATGAAAGACTTTTGGGCATAATCAAGTACTTGCAAAGTCGGTGTGTGATCAAAATGGGATTGACCACTCCAAGAGTTGGAGAATAATATATTACTATATTTTAATATAGCAAAACCTGGGTCAGGATAATCCATTGAATGGATTTGATATTTTGAAATATAATGTGGATAGCCTGATCAGGGTTGATGGTTGAACTCTGATGTCCTATGAGCATTTTGGTTAAGGAAATGAATTATATGATAACTATATCCACATGAGTTCTAAGGATGTTGTTTTATACATTTGACCTATTCGACCATTGGGTACCAATGCTAGATGGTCACTTTAATTGGTATAAAAATTTATTTCTATGCTATTAGCTTAGGTTAAAACTTATGGGGTCATATACATTAGAGTTCATGATCTGATCGGATGGTTGATCAATGATTGAGAATCATTCTAAGATTAAACGATCATTACGATTGATGTTTAACCTAGTGCAAATATTATAGGAGGATCAATTAGCAATTTGATTGCTAATTAGCTTAATTTAATTAAACTAGAGGGTTGAGATTAATTCTAATTAAATATAATTTAATTAGATTTAATTTGAGCTTGATTGGATCAAGTTTAATTAGTTTATTGGATAAGCCAAGTGCAAGGAAGAACTAGTCCTAATTCAACTAGAACTTGGGTCAATCCAATTTTTTAATTTAATTAAAAAATTAAATTAAAATTAAATTTAATTTAATTTAATTTAATTAAGTTTTTAATTAGATTAGAATCTAATTTAATTAGGGTGAGTCACTTCTGATTTGATTTGGTTTAAGAAACCATATTTGACCAAATCAAATAGGAATCCTAGTAAGACTAGGATCCACCTTGCTTGTGCCACCTACACCCCATGCCTCCCCATGCCCACTCTCTCTATTTTGCGTATGAAACCTCCTTTCCTTGGTCTTCATGCATGCCCACTACTCTCCTCTCTTTCTTATATGGTAGTTAGGTGTGGACCAAGTCAAAGGAGGTAAGTTGTTTTGGTTTCAAATTCTATGAGATAGAGTTTTGAAAAACCAAAATTCCTCCTTTTCTTTGTCACCCACACTTCTATATTTTCTCTAGAACTTTTGATGGAAAGAGGAGACCTTTTGTGCAACAATTCAAGGTGGTCCATGCCTAAAACAAAGGAGGGGGCGCCCAAGTGTTGGGTGCCCCAACTAGTTGCCATATTTGTTCTTTCCTAGTCTAAGAATTTGATCTAACAAGGACTCCTCTATATCTCAATATATATGATGAATTTTGGGTTAATTTTTAGAGATATTCTAGATCTTAGAGAGGGATTTTGGGTGTGTAAATACTAGGATGAGAGACCTCTTGGGTGTGGGGTTTTCATTGACACTAATTTAGGTATCTAGGTATCTAGGTGAGAGAATAGAGAAGAAGAAGAGGGTCTTCTTCAGGGTTGCTTTATTCTTGTTTTCTCCTCCTCTTTTTGAGATTATTTGATAGTGTCTTAGATTTGGAATCTCTCCTCTTCCTTTTAATCTTTGGATGAGTCTAAATTCGGAGAAAGAAAGCATCAGATCGATTGTCAAAGAAGGATCAGCACAGTACTAGCATACTGTGCTGATTTCCTGCATAGGACTTCTGATCGAGGTTTGTGGACTCATGTGGATATCTCTTAGAGGCTGGATATGTGTGCGGCTTGGAGCATCATCCTCAAGTCTAAATCAGTAAGTTAGAATATCTAACTTGCATAGATAATATAGATCTTTTCTATTATTACATACTTGCATTAGATGTAGTGTAGATGCATATTGATGTAATCAAGATGATTTTTCTTTCTTATATTTTAATTTTTGATTTAATCTCATACCATAATCATATAATAGGATCCTAGATTTAGAAGTTTTCTATTTTTTATGAATAAATTTTAATTTATTTTAGTCTTTCGCTTTAGCCCTGAAATCGTAGATCTAGTTCCTTCAATTGGTACCAGAGTCTAGGTTCATTATTACAAGATTATATTTACATGTTTAAGTTATTTCTTAGATTAGATTTAAAAAATAATCTAATTATTAAATATAAAATTAAAAATCATAATCACACGAATTGATTATAAGATTATCCTATTGTAAAGTTTATTCCTTACAGTGGAGAGCTTGTCCTAGTTCGTGTAGATCTATTTATTATCATAAATTTATTAGATATGATCTAATTTTTTTTATAATTTATTAGATTTAAAAAAAATTAGATCTGATAATAGAAGTTTTAGATTGCATGGACTGATTATAAGGTTGTTCTGCCGTAAGGTTTACCCCTTATAGTAGAGAGATTATCCTAGTACGTGCTAATCTAAAATATTGATTATAAAATTTTAGATTAGATATAAGAGATTTTATGATCTAATTAAAAAATATTTTAATCTAATTTTAATCATCATAAATATATTAGATTTGATCTAACATAATTTTTGATTGATTAGAGTTGAAACTGTTTCAATTACATGAACTTGTTTAGATTAGATTTAAAGTAGTTTCATACTTATCTTACTTGTATATTGATTATCAATCAAACATGCAACTTGGTTGGTAGAATAAGTTATAAAAATATTTTATAAATATAGAAATCATTTTTGAAAAGTCAAACCCCAACCCTCAGTCCAAAACTTAATTAAAAATTAAGAAGTTGTTTGATTAGAATTTAGGATTGTGAATTGAAGATCTTAAGACACAAATCATAACACATTAGCTTAAATGAGTTAGTGAAGATTAGGTC
The DNA here is from genome assembly GCA_006176705.1 of Cocos nucifera. NCBI lineage: Eukaryota > Viridiplantae > Streptophyta > Magnoliopsida > Arecales > Arecaceae > Cocos > Cocos nucifera. The sequence continues at coordinate 559,313 of QRFJ01000448.1, forward strand.
CATTAATTAGGTTAGACCTAGGATTATATTAAAGAATGAACTTAATTAGAGAATTGACTAAATCTAATCAATTATTGTCTTAGATTAGATCAAGAATTCTCTAGATCAATTACAATAGTTGCAGTTGGTCAAGTTCATGTCTTTAACAAGACACAAGATGGACTTGATTCTTGGCTACGCGATCTAGCATGAACTGTTAGGTCGATCTAATCAAGATTAATTAAACTAGTTAGTGTCTAAGGTAAACCAAATTGGTGGTCTTTAATTAGTAGCCTGCTTACCTGACCATTTTTTATGGTATCTAAGACAAGCTTTGATAGACCCTCTCACTGATCGAACTTACCTAGCCTCTTGGTGAAATTTTATTTTGATCGGATCACTTGACTATTCGAGCTGACCCATATCAGATAGATAAATCGATGTGACTGATTTAGGTGCTCCTAGATCAGCCTATTAATGATTTTCCTTAAGCTGACTTGGTAAAGCCAATGGGAGGATCATGACAAGTTGGTTCATTTATCCTTTTCTCTTTTTCAAAATTAAATTCTCTAAAATTATTAGATTCCTAAAATAAAATAGTTATTATGATAACTAGATCATAGCCTCCCATTAAGTGGATGATAATGGATTCATTAGTTGGATAATCATTGGAGGCCCAAAGGTTTGGTACTTATTGGCTAATGAAATTATCATTCATTATATGATTTCTTGGTTGCATCTTTCTAAATGGTAATTAGGTTAGCCAATCAAAGTTGGGCCTAATCATTCATTGGTTTGATGGACCAAGTATGGTCATGTTAATAGTTGGACCTAATTGGATCTTTTCAGTAGAGGTCAAAGCCTATTGATTAGAAACTGGGGCAAAAATTTAATTACTAAAAATTATTTAGAGAAATAATTGATTATCAACCTACCTTTAGATGTACATGGGTTGGCCAATCAAAGTTGGGCTCATGTGCAGTCTATGTGCATTCTAGTACCTACTAAGGAATTAAGGTAATTCCTCGAATTGAAGGTAGAGGCTACTAGTTCGAATAAAATAGTAGGAGAATCTTTTGATTAAAGTTCAAATCTTTTGATTTAATGAATTAATTACTAATTAGATTATGATTTTTCTTTATGCAGATATGGCTACTTTTCTATCACTCCGATCATTATTGGATAATGATAAGTTGGTGGGATCCAACTTTAGTAGCTGGTATCAAAAGTTGAAGATAGTCCTAGAGCATGAACGGATTTTGTATGTGTTGATGGATTCTGCACCTGAGGAGCCAACTGCCAATGTATGTGGAACAATCAAAAATACTTATCAGAAGTGGCTCAGTGATCGAATCATGGTACACTTCATTATGCTAGCTGCCATAAATGATGAGTTTAGTCGTAGATTCAAGACGGCTCAGCCAAAAGATATGCTTCAAGTGTTGGAGGATTCTTTTAGCACACCCAATGATGTTGAAAGGTACAAGATTAGTTATGCCATCTTCAATGCTAGGATGCAGGATGGAGCCTCTATCACTGATCATGTACCGTACATGATCGAGCTAATAAAGCGATTGAGCAAGCTCAACTTTTTCTTACATAAGCAGCTTGGGAAAGATGCAATACCAAACTCACTGTCCAAGTCTAATCTCTCAGACCTTACTCATTATAGAATGACAAAGCCCGAAGTTGACTACCATGGGTTACTAGGGTTGCTTTAGAACTTTGAGAAGGATCAGCAACTCCATAAGGAGTCAGTGAACTTAGTCGAAGTTTCATCTTCTAGTTCTCGACCCTTTAGAAAAGAAAAGAGGAATAAGAAGAAGGGCAAGAAGGTGCAAGTTTTGACTGGGACTTCTATGCTGGGCCAGACCAGAAAGATCAAGCCCGATAAGAATCAAGCTGAATGCTTCTTTTGCAAGAAGCGGGGGCACTGAAAGAGAATTTATCCTCAATACATTGCCTCCCTGGATCTAAATAGACAGAGAAAGAAGCAAGCAGTTGCTGGGTAAAATATTTATATGATAACTCCTTGCAATTTCTCTATTTATGATTATACTGACTGGATATTGGATACCGATAGCCCTTACCATATTTGCAATTCGTTATAGGGGTTGCAGGTTAGTAGGAGATTCGAGCAAGGTGAGAGGTTCCTGAACATTGGAGATGAAAGACTAGTTCTAGTTCTAGCTTTAGAAATTTTGAAACTTGTAGTTGAGTCCCATACTATTGTTCTTAATGATTATCATTTCTATCCTAGTTTTTTTAAAATATCATTTTTGTAAGCCTTCTAGCCAAAAATAATTATGAAATTTTAATAAAAAAATAAGTTTGTAATATCATTATGAATGATGTTACTATTTTCTATGGATATTTGAATAATGGTGTGTATATGCTATCACAATCTGTTAATGTAGTCTATTCAACTAGCAAGCACCCTAGATTAGATAGTATGTTAGATATCTACTTATGGCACTGTAGGCTAGGTCATATAAACAAGAACAGGATAAACAGGTTGACTCAAGAGAGATTCCTCGAAGTCAGTAATTATGAATCACTTCCAACCTATGAGTCCTAGCTTCGTTAAGAATGGAGAAGAGCTTTATATTTATAGATGGACAAATGGTCCAGTAGTGATATTTCTTGTTTTATATGTGGATGACATTCTCTTAATCAGGATGATATTCCAGTACTGTAGGAAATAAAAGTTTGGTTATCATCTTAGTTCTCCATGAAGGACTTGGATGAAGCATCATACATCCTAGGGATTAAGATCTATAGGGATAGATCTAGAAAGATGCTTGGGTTATCTCAGTATACATACATAGATACTATGCTGAAGAGGTTTAGCATGAAGAATTCTAAAAAAGACTATCTCTCAATAGGCCATGAAATTTCTCTTTCTAAAAAGGATTGTCCGACAACTCCTGAAGAGAGAGCGTATGAGTAAAGTCTCATATGCTTCAATAGTGGGATCTATCATGTACGCCATGACATATATGAGATCAGATGTGTTATACTCACTAGGAGTAGTGAATATATACCAATCTAATCCTAGAGAAAATCATTGGAAAGTGGTTAAAATCATCTTTAAGTATTTGAGAAATACTAAGGATCAATGGTTAGTTTATGGTAAGTCATATCTGAAACTTATAGAGTTTACAGACTCCAGCTTTCAATTTGATCATGATGATAGAAAAAGCGTATCAAGATATCTTTACTTTGAATGGTGGAGCTATCTACTGAAGGAGTTTCGAACAGCATATTATAGCAGACTCTGTTTGTGAAGCAGAGTACATCGCAGCATCATATGTTGCGAAAGAAGCTGTATGGCTAAGAAAGTTCATCATCGAGCTCAGAGTAGCACCCTCCCTTTATAGTTTGATCCTACTCTACTACAACAATACTGGTGCCTTAGCTCAAGCAAAGGAACCAAAAACATACCAGCAAATGAATCATATTTTGCACTACTTCCTTATGGTTTGGAAGATCGTGGATCGAGATGACGTCGACCTTCAAAATATCAACGAAAAGAAGAACCTAGCTGATCCCTTTACTAAAACCCTAGTGATAAAGGAGTTCGACAACCATAAGTCGAAGATGGATATTAGATACTATGTCGAGTGGCTTTAGGATAAGTGGAAGTTATTGAAAAATATATTTTAAAGCCAATCATCAGTCTATTGATGGTTATGCTGCATTATAATTATAATTGATTAATAAAATATATTTAATATTTTTTATTACAAGTTTTCATCTTCTAACAAACTTCATTATTGTGATGAAGTTCTTAGGACTATTTAGGTTCAATAAAGAGAGGATTTATCGATTAGTCTTTAAAACTATTCACGATCAAATGATAGACTGTTAATAAGGACGACAACATCTATCGAGCATAGGTCGTTGTATGCCATGTAGGTTGTTTGTCCTCTTAATCAAGAAGTATGGAGATACTAGTATGACATACAGGTGAGATATAGGGATACATCATCACTGAATATGATCAACTTTAGAGCATTCTACTATCGAGAATGTCTCTGATGGGATATAGGTATAAGTATCCCTTAGATCTGAGATCACGTCAGTGACTTGCAAGCAACTCACTATGCTTTGGTATTGGATTAACATAATTTCTAATTTAGTAATGAAAGACTTCTAGGCACAGTCAAGTGCTTGCGAAGTCAGTATGTGATCAAGATGGAATTGACTACTCCGAGAATTAGAGAAAATATATCACTATATTTTAATATAGCAAAACCTTGACCAGGATAATCCATCAGATAGATTTGATATTTTGAAATTTAATGTGAATAACCTAACCAAAATTGATAGTTGAACTTTGAGGTATCCTACGAGCATTTTGGTCAAGGAAATGAATTATATGGAAACTATATCCATATGGGTTCTGAGGATGTTATTCTACACATTCGACCTATTTGGCCATTGGGTATCATTGCTGGATGATCATTTTGATTGGTATAAAAATCTATTTCTATAATATTGGCTTAAGTTTGGATCTATGGGGTCACACACATTAGAGTTCACGATTGGATGGTTGATCAACGATTGAGAATCGTTCTAAGGTTAAACAATCAATACGATTGATGTTTAACCTAGTGCAAATATTATAGGAGAATCGATTAGTAATTCGATTGCTAATTGACTTAATTTGATTAAGCCAGAGGGTTGAGATTAAGTTTAATTAAATATAAGTTAATTAGATTTGATTTGGGCTTGATTGGATCAAGTTCAATTTGTTTATTGAATAAGCTAAGTGTAAGAAAAAACTAGTCCTAGTTCAACTAGGACTTGGATCCATCCATTTTTTAATTTAATTAAAAAATTAAATCATAATTAAATCTAATTTAATCTAATTTAATTAAATTTTTAATTAGATTAGGGCCTAATTTAATTAGGTTGAGTCACTTTTGGTTTGATTTGGTTTAAGAAACCATATTTGACCAAGTCAAATATGGAATCCTAGTAAGACTAGGATCCACCTTGCTTGCACCACCTACACCCCATGCCTCCTCATGCCCATTCTCTCTATTTTGTGCATGAAACCTCCTCTCCCTAGTCTTCACATACACCCACTACTCTCCTTTCTTTCTCATATGGTAGTTTGGTGTGGACTAAGTCAAAGGAGTTAAGTTGTTTTGGTTTCAAATTCTATAAGATAGAGTTTTGAGAAACCAAAATTCCTCCTTTCCTTTGCTGCCCACACTTTTAGATTTTCTTTAGAATTTTTAGTGGAAGGAGACCTTTTGTATGACAATTCAAGGTGGTCCACGTCTAAAACAAAGGAAGGGGCACCCTAGTGTTGGGCACTCTAACTAGTTGCTATATTTGTTCTTTCCCAGTCAAAGAATTTGACCCAACAAGGACTCCTTTATATCTCAATATATAGGATGAATTTTAGATTGATTTTTAGAGATATTCTAGATCTTAGAGAAGGCTTTTGGGTGTGTGAATACTAGGGTGAGAGACCTCTTGGGCATGGGGTTTTCATAGACACTAATCTAGGTGTCTATGTGAGAGAACAGAGAAAAATAAGTGGGTCTTCTTCAGGATGCTTTATTCTTCTTTTCTCCTCCTCTTTTTGAGATTGTTTAAGAGTATCTCAGATTTAAAATCTCTCCTCTTTCTTCTAATCTTTGGAGGAGGCCAAATTTAGAGGAAGGAAGCATCAGATCGATTGTCAAAGAAGGATCAACACAGTAATAGAATACCATGCTGATTTGCTATATAGGACTTTTGATCGAGATTTATGGACTCGTGTGGACATCTCTTAGAGGCCAGACATGCGTGTAGCTTGAAGCATCATCCTTAAGCCTGAATCAGCAAGTTAGAATGTCTAACTTGTACAGGTAATATAGATCTGATATATTATTACATACCCGCATTAGATGTAGTGTAGATGCATGTTGATATGATTAACATGATTTTTTTTCTTATATTTTAATTTTTAATTTAATCTCAAGGCATAATCATGTAATAAGATCTTAGATCTAAGAGTTTTCTATATTTTATGAATAAATTTTTCACTACCTGATCTTGAAAAAATTTCAAGATCTAGCCCTAAAATTTTAGATCTGGTTCCTTCAACCACTTCATCTTCCTCGTCTCAGCCCGGACCCTCTTCTTAGAACCACTTGACTTTACCTTTTAGGATGCTAGGACATATCTTGTAGAGCTTTAGTTCTCCCTAACAATCCATATTTTTGATAGTTGTAAATGACATGCATTTTTATATTTATTCTCATTGTAAACCTCATTTTGTAATCAAGTTTTGGAAATCAATGAAGGTTAATCTTTTATGAAAATTAATTATGTTTATTGTTTGACTCAATTGATGTTGCTTAATAATTCACATGCTTAATTTTAAAAAAAAAAATTGCCTTGTTGGTAACACAAAGGTTTTGGCATTTACTACGAAAAATAGGAGGAGCAAATATTAAAGGAGAAATTATGCTCATAAAAAATTGATGGAAAATGGCTTTGTTTGTAAAACAAAGGGGAAGAAATGAATAATAGATTAAGATTATCGTATGTGCATAATTTGAAAGAAAAAGTGGGAGAAAGTTGAAAAGAGAAAACATTATTGGAATAATAAAGGAGAAATCATGTTGGATTATCATAAAATCGAAAATTATTAATGATCATTTGTACATTATATGTCTTTGATGTATTTGTGCACTTTTGTTGTCTTATTCATTTGATTGATTTTGGAAGAATCACTCTTTTTTATGTGTATTTTGAGAATTACGATCACATGCTACTTGATTTGCCCATTCTCATTTTGCATGATTTGATTACCAATTCTTCTTACAATTAATTGGAGTCATACTAAATTTGAAACATATTTCTAAATCTAAATTAGACACAAATTTTTAGATTTGATTGACTTTGAGAAATCATTAAAAATTTATAAAATTATTTATCTTAAAGAAAATTTTGAAAAATACTTTGCCACAATGATTTGTTTTCTAGAAATAAATTTAAAAATTAATTTTTTCTTAAATCTTTAATTAGTATTAGATAAACTGCTATTGTCTTACATTCGATTACTTTATCTTTGGTAAAAGAAAAAGGATATATTATTAAAATCATTATACTTTGATACCACATCATACTCTTGATATATTCTTGATATAAAGTGTTGGTGCGGAAATCCATCTTGAGGTTGGATGGCTAAAGTTGTAGGATGACGGCGAGTTCATGGTGATGGGACAGAGATGACCATACCTCCAAGAGAAGTCCTTAACCAAAATTAGCTCCGACAAAAATTCTTCGATGCTCAACTTAGTTTTCTATTCAACAGAAAGAAGAAGATGAGCATTTGAAAAGAAGAAAATTGCATACCTTGGGGTCCCTCTTTTTTCTTTTTTATAGAAGGATCCAAAGTTTGTTAGGATGAATTATGGGTTGTTAGTCATGGGAGAGCAATGGATTGTCAGAGATATTTTGTTTGCCCATTAGAGTATTTTTAAAAATCATGTCAGGTATTGTCCCCTTATGGCATGCGGGAGGGGGGGACCATCTCTTAATTATGTGAGTTGATGACCTAAAGTCAAGAGTGGAAACTTCAGCCCTTGAGAACATCTTCAATTAGGACTTCGGTCTTTTCAAGTTCGGCCTGAATTAGGTTCTCAGTTTTAGCCTTCTCATGACCTTCAATTCAGCCTTTAGAAGACCTTTGCTCCCACCTCTTGATAACTTCAAGTTTAGCCTGAGATAGGATCTTGACCTCAGCCTTCTGAAGACCTTCAATTAGCCTATATTGTGACTCTAGCTTTTCTCTTTTAGTGACTTCAAGCTCAGCTTGAAATAGGACCTCGGCGACAGCCTTGCGAAGACCTTCAATCAGTTTACATTGTGACCTAGGCCTTCATTCTTTGATGACTTCGAGAGTTCGATATAAAATAGGACCTCAACCTCAGCCTTGCGAAGACCTTCAATCAGCCTATATTATGACCCAGGCCTTCACCTTTGATGACTTTAAGTTTGGCTAGAAATAAGACCTCGGCCTCAGCCTTCCAAAGATCTTTAATCAGCCTGCATTCTCATGTCTTCAGTAGGTATAAAAAGTCCCCCAATAATAGGCCCCCTACTTTCAAATTTGAGCCTTGGTTTGGACGAAAGGAGTATACTAAATCGGACTTGCCGAAGACATGTCTTTTTTTATCATTTAGACTTAGGATCTTCAGATTTCTTATTGAAATTATTTGAATGTCTTCAATTTTATCCTCAGCATTTTTAGCTTAGATTTTTGCTGACCTCTGCTTTCTAAGATCGAATTTCTGCACATGTTAATATCCTGAGCTTGGATTTCTATAGATCTTGGTATCTAACCTCGGGCTTGAAAATCAGAGGCCTGCACATCCCTCATAAGGGTCTTTGTCCATGTCAGAACGAGGTCCTCCTCCTGTTCCTGACATGGATGGCCTTCCTTTGTTTGGGCGAGATCCTCCTCCCATCCCTAACAAAGGTATAGGGGCACAAAAGAGCCATTGAAAGAGCCTCTTTTTTTCTCCTATCTTAAATAATCGAAGATCTTCATCCATGTCAGAATGAGGTCCTCCTCCTATTCTTGACATGGTTGGCCTTTTTGTCTCCTTGTCAGGATGAAATTCTTCTTCTATTCTTGATGGGATTAGCCTTCCTTTATTAGGATGAGGTCCTCCTTCTATCCCTAACAAGAATATAGGGGCATAAAAAGATCATTGAAAGGGTCTTTTTTCTCCTTCTATCTTAAATAACCAGAGGTCTTCATTCGTGTCAGGATGAGGTCCTCCTCTTATTTCCGACATTGTTGGTCTTTTTGTTCTCCTATCAAGATGAGGTTCTCCTCCTATTCCTGATGGGATTGGCCATCCTTTGTTAGGATGAAGTTCTCCTCCTATCCCTAATAAAGATATAGGTGCACAAAAAGGCTATTGAAAGGGCCTCTCTCCTCCTCCTATTTTAAATAATCAAAGATGTTCATCCATATTAGGATGAGATCCTCCTCCTATTTCTAACATGGTTGGCTTTTTTATCCTCCTATCAGGATGAGGTTCTTCTTCTATTCTTGATGGGGTTAGCCTTCTTTTGTTAGGATGAGGTCCTCTTCCTATCGTTAACAAGGATATAGGAGCATAAAAGGGCTATTAAAAGGGCATCTCTCCTCCTCTTATCTTAAATAACTGAAGGTCTTCATTCGTATCAAGATGAGGTCCTTCTCTTATTTTTGACATGGTTGGCTTTTTTATCCCATAGATAAGATGAGGTTCTCCTTCTGCTCCTGATAGGTTGGCCTTTCTTTGTTAGGATGAGGTCTTCCTCCTATTCCTAACAAAGGTATTGGGGCACACAAGGGCCATTGAAAAGACCTTTCTCCTCCTCCTGTCTTAAATAACCGTAGGTCTTCATCCATGTCAGGACGAGGTCCTCCTCCTATTTTCGACATGGTTGGTCTTTTTGTACCCCAATCAGGATGAGATTTTTCTTCTATTCCTGATGATGTTGGTCTTTCTTTGTTAGGATGAGATACTCCTCCTATCCCTAAGAAAGATATAGGGATATAAAAAGATCATTGAAAGGGCCTCTCTACTCCTTCTTTCTTAAATAATCAGATGTCTTCATCTATGTTAGGATGAGGTCTTCAGCACCATCTATTGACACGAAAATCAATCTTGAGGTTGGATGGCTAGAGTTGTAGGATGATGGCAAGTCGACGGCGATGGGATGGAGGCGACCATACCTACAAAAGAAATCCTCGATCGGAGTTAGCTCTGACGAAAATCCTTTGATGCTCAAGTCAATTTTTCATTCAATAGAAGAAAGAAGATGAGCATTTGGAGAGAAAAAAAATTATGTACCTTGGGGTCCCTCTTTTTTTCTTTTATAGAAGGGTCCAGAGTTGGCTAGGATGGGTTATGGATTGTTAGTCATGGAAGAGTAGTGAATTGTCAGGGATATATTTGCCTACTAGAATATTCCTAAAAATTATATCAGGTATTGTCCCCTCATGGCATGGGGGAGGAGGGATCCATCTCTTAATTATGTGAGTTGATGACTTGAAGTCAAGAGTGGGGACTTCAGTACTTGGGAACATCTTCAATTAGGACTTTGACCTTTCCAAGTTTGACCTAAAATAGGATCTCGACCTCAGCCTTTCGAAGACCTTCAATCTGCCTTTATTATGACTCTAGCTTTCCTCTTTTGGTGATTTCAAGCTCGACCAGAAATAGGACCTCAGCCATAGCCTTGTGAAGATCTTTAATCAGCCTATATTATGATCCAGGCCTTCATCCTTTGATGACTTTGAGTTCAGCCTGAAATAGGACCTTTGCCTTAGCCTTCCGAAGATCTTCAATCAGCCTACATCCTCATATTTTGGCATGCATAAAAGGTCTCCTAACAATAACCCCCTATTTCCGAGTTTGAGTCTTGATTTGGATGAAGGGAGTATACTAAATCACACTTGCCGAAGATATTTTTTTTTATCATTTAGACTTAGGATCTTTAGATTTCTTATTAAAATTATTTGAAGATCTTCAATTTTATCCTCAGCCTTTTGATCTTAGATTTTTGCTAACCTCTGCTTTCTAAGGTTGGATTTCTACACATGTTAACATTCTGAGCTCGGATTTTTGTAGATCTTGATATCTAATCTCGGACCTAAAAATCAGAGGCCTGTACATCCCTCGTAAGGATCTTTATTTACGTCAGGATGAGATCCTCCTATTCTTGACATGATTGGCCTTTATTTGTTAAGGCAAGGTCCTCTTCCTATCCCTAACAAAGGTATAGGAGCACAAAAGGATCATTAAAAGGGCCTCTCCCCTCCTCCTATCTTAAATAACTGAAGGCCTTCATCTATGTCAGGATGAGGTTCTCCTCCTATTTCTAATATGGTTGACCTTTTTATCCTTCAATCAAGATGAGATTCTTCTCCAGTTTCTGACAGAATTGATCTTTCTTTGTTAGGACGAGTCCTCCTCCTATTCCTAACAAAGGTATAGGTGTACAAAAGGATCATTGAAAGGACCTCTTCCCTCCTCTTGTCTTAAATAATCGGAGGTCTTCATCCATATCAGGATGAGGTCCTCCTCCTATTCTTGAGGTTCTCCTCCTATTTCTGATGGGGTTGGCCTTCCTTTGCTAGGGCGAGATCCTCTTCCTGTCCCTAATAAAGGTATAGAAGCATAAAAGGATTATTGAAAAGGTCTCTCCCCTCCTCCTATCTTAAATAACTAGAGATCTTCATCCATGTCAGGATGAGATTCTTCTCCTATTTCAGACATGATTGACTTTTTTGTTCTCCTATCAGGATAAGGTTCTCCTTCTATTTCTGATGGCATTGCCCTTTCTTTATTAGGATGAGGTCCTCCTCCTGTTTCTAATAAAGGTATAGGGGCACAAAAAGATCATTGAAAGGATCTCTCTTCTCTTCCTATCTTAAATAACTGAAGGTCTTCATCCATATCAGGACGAGATCCTCCTCCGATTCTTGACAAGATTGGCCTTTTTGTCTCTCTATCAGGATGAGGTTCTCCTCCTATTTCTGACAGGATTGGCCTTTTTTTCTTAGGATGAGATCCTTCTCCTATTCCTAACAAGGATATAGGAGCATAAAAAGATCATTGAAAGAGCCTCTTTTCTCCTTTCTTAAATAACTAGAGGTTTTCATCCATGTTAGGATGAGGTCCTCCTCCTATTTTCGATAAGATTGGCCTTTTTGTCCTCCAGACAGAACAAGGTTCTCCTCCTATTTCTGATGGGATTCATCTTTCTTTGTTAGGACAAGATCCTCCTCCTATTTCTACCAAAAATACAGGAGCACAAAAAGACCGTTGAAAGGATCTCTTCCCTCCTTCTATCTTAAATAATCAAAGATCTTCATCCATGTCAGGATGAGGTTCTCCTATTTTCAATATGATTGATCTTTTTGTCCCCTAGTCAAGACGAGCTTCTCCTCCTATTTCTGATGGGATTGAACTTCCTTTATTTAGGCGAGGTCCTTCTTCTATCCCTAACAAAAGTATAAGGGCACCAAAGGACCATTGAAAGGATCTCTTTCCTTCTCCTATTTTAAATAATGGGAGGTCTTCATCCATGTAAGAATGAGATTCCCCTCCTATTCTTGACATAATTGATCTTTTTATCTTCTTGTTAGGATGAGGTTCTCCTTCTGTTTTTGATGGAATTGACCTTTCTTTGTTAGGGCAAGGTCCTCCTCCTGTTCCTAATAAAGAAATAGGGGCATAAAAGAATCGTTGAAAGAGCCTATCCCCTTTTATCTTAAATAATCAGAGATCTTCATCTATGTCAAGATGAGGTTCTTCTCCTATTTCTGATATGATTAATCTTTTTATCTCCCTATCAGGACGAGGTTCTCCTCCTATTCTTGATGGGATTGGCCTTTCTTTGTTATGGCTAGGTCCTCCTTCTATCCCTAACAGAGGTATAGGGACACAAAAGAATTATTGAATGGGCCTCTCCTCTATTTCTATCTTAAATAATTGAAGATCTTCATCCATATCAGGATGAGATCCTCCTCCCGTTCCAGATATGGTTGGCCTTTTTGTCCTCCTATCAGGATGAGGTTCTCCTTCTGTTCTTGATGGGGCTGGCCTTATTTTATTATGATAAGGTCCTCCTCCTATCCCTAACAAAGATTTAGAAGCACAAAAGGATTGTTGAAAGGGCCTCTCTCCTCCTCCTATCTTAAATAATCGAAGATCTTCATCCATGTCAGGACGAGGTCCTCCTCCTGTTTCTAATAGGGTTAGCCTTTTTGTCCTCCTATCAGGATGAGGTTCTCCTCCTATTCCTAATGAGGTTGGCCTTTCTTTGTTTGGGCCATGTCCTCTTCCTATCCCTAACAAGGGTATAGGGGCACAAAAAGACCATTGAAAGAACCTCTTTCCTCCTCCTGTCTTAAATAACCAGAGATCTTCATCCATGTTAAGATGGGGTCCTCCATCTATTTTTGACATGATTGGCCTTTTTGTTTCCTAGTCAGGATGAGGTTCTCCTCCTGTTCCTAATGGGATTGGTCTTCTTTTATTAAGATGAGGTCCTCCTCCTATCCTTAACAAAGGTATGGGGCATAAAAGGATCGTTAAAAGGATCTCTCTCCTCCTCCTATCTTAAATAATCGATGATCTTCATCCATGTTAGGATGAGGTTCTCCTCTTGTTCCTGACATGGTTGGCCTTTTTATCTCCTTATCAGGATGAGGTTCTCCTCCTATTCCTGATGGGGTTGACCTTTCTTTGTTAGGATGTGGTCCTCCTTCTGTCCCTAACAAAGGTATAAGGGCACAAAAGAATCGTTGAAAGGGCCTCATCCCTCCTCCTATCTTAAATAATCGGAGGTCTTCATCCGTGCTAGGATGAGGTTCTTCTCCTATTTCTAACATGGTTAGCTTGAAACCTTGTTAGGATGAAGTCCTCCTCCTATTTCTAATATGGTTGCTTGGGCATAAAAAAAGACTGTTGAGAGGGCCCCTCCCCTTTTCCTCCTATCTTAAATAATCGGAGGCCTTTTTCAGTTGACGTTCTTGTTAAGTCTGCTTCCTTAGCCTTGATTTTTCTTTGGCTTGAATTTGGGCTTGGTAGTTCAACCTTGGTCATGTTTTTGACTTTGGCTTGGCTATGATTTTAACTTTATCTTGATCGTGATTTTAACTTCAGCCTATCCTTGATTCTAACCTTGGCTTGGTCTTGAATTTAACCTTACCTTGGCTTGGTCTTGAATATGATCTTAGCTTAGCTTAAGCTTTCACCTTGGATTGGTTTGAGTTCTAATTTCAACTTCAGCCTTTGACTTTAGCTTCAGCCTTAGCTTCTTGTACTTAGTCTTGATTGACTTTGGGTTTGGCCATAATTTTGGCATCCTATAGCCTTGCAAGAAAGAAAAAGAAAAGAAAAATAATAATGGATAGAAGTTTGAAAGTCTTTTACCATGAGTTCTCTATTTGCGAGATCTTGGGTTCTATTTGACCATCCTGATTCAGATCAGATTTCGTCTTCTTCTTCTTTCTCTTCTTCTCTCTTTTTTTTTGTATTAACTTAGCTTCGATGGGTGAAATTCACAGGACCGCATGCCGAGGTTGTAGCATTTTATAGGTGGCTGGAGGGTTGCTCCAAGTGAGCTCCAGTACAGTATGATATAGGATTCATATGGAAGGACTTCGAAAAAGATCGAACAAATGCATGTGCAGGGGACTTTGATTGCAGAACGCATCGATCTCGGTGCATCGAGGGGACCTCGGCCATGTTGGGAGTGCTCAAGCCTTGTGAGGATTTCGGCACCACATGCATGAGGACTTTGTAGGCCGCTTGGTGGCGAGTTTAGTTGCGCTAGAGGTGCACAGACCTCGGCACTGCTGAGGCAGGTTTGTCTACACTTAGATGCACAGGGGAGAGGGTCAGTGTCATTGAGAGGACTTTAGTCATGCCTGGACATGCAGGGAAGAAGATCAGCAAGGGGAAAGAGGATTGCTGGCTGGTCTCTCCCTTTCTTCTCTTCTTATTCTTTCTTTCTTTTTATTTATTATTATTATATTTATTTATTTAATTTTTTTATGGAGATCGATGCCATTGAGATTGCAATGAAGGACTTTGGTGCTGCTGCGGGCCACTGCGATGGGTTCAAATGCACCCGGGCGTGGGGGAAGAAGGTCGGAGCCACCAGGATCAAGAGGGAGAAAAGGTCGAAGCTGTTGCGGGCCACGCTCGAGAGCACATGGGAGGAAAAGGTTTGCAACACCATGACAGGTTCGAGCCATGCCCAAGACCATGGAAGAAGAAGATCAGCGGTGCTGTGATCAGCTCCAGCTATTGTTTGGAACTGCAAAGAAGGGGATCGACATGCGGGGAGGAGATCGGCTGGATTGGAGGTAGTGCAACGAGCATGGGTGAGAGAGGAGATCTACGGGTGGAGGGGAGATCGATCGAAGATGCAACGGGTGTAGGCAAGAGAGGAGATTTGCGGCAGAGGGGAGATCGATCGAAGATGTGACAGGCATGGGTGAGAGAGGAGATCTACGGGGATTGCTCAAGCTCAACCTAGAAATAAGAAGATCGAAGGGTTGCCGTGAGTTCGGAGGAGGTCGGAGGGATGCGATGAGTTTGGAGGGGGCTGGAGGGGCACCATGGGTTCGGAGGAGGTCGGAGGGATGTAGCACGTTCGGAGGAGGCCGATCGGACGGTTGTGATGACAGCAGGGGAGGTTGATCGAATGCATGGGGGGAGGGAAATCAGCTAGAATCATAGCAGATTATGCTTGGGAGCATAGGAAAGATCAACTGAAGGAGCTTGAGCATGGGCTTGGTGGAGGTCGATTGGATGTACGATGAGCATGAGGAGGATCGGTCGGACGTCGGTCGGAGGTGCAGGGGTTGGGGTGAGGCCCATGGATGCTGACCCCACTCCTCTTTCTCCTTTCTTTATTTCTTCTTTTTCATTCTTTTTTTTTTGATGAGGTTCACCATTAACAATCGAGTTTAATTGATCGTTGGGATAGAGCTTGATAGGTATTTGAATTATATTATGTGATTTGTAGCCGCTGTCCTTTCCTGAAGACTTTCAACCATTGATATATCAAAAATTAGTCACATAGCTCAATCTTTAGAGAAACCCAACTTTAAATATAGAATAAATTGATGATCCTAAATGATTTTTGATGGTAAAAAGACTATTTTAATTACAATCATGCTTTTGAGTCCCTCAAGAGAATCTTCTATATCTCTGCAAACCATTACTGTATTATAGTTAGCACTTTAGTTATAACTAAGATATGATAAATGTTGAGGTATCCTTGTCTGCCCTCTGGAAGTTGAAGTTTGAGTAGATCTGTTGATAGCTTTGAAGTGAGAAGAGCCATATGCAATTGTAGATAGTAGAACCAGGTGGTGCACAACAGTAGCTGAATTTTGGGATCTATATATTTCATTAGCAGAGCAACGTATGAATAGTAATAAATAGATGCAGTTGTATCTAAGAAAATGGCACATCCTTACATGGCATAATTGAAGAACTAGGCACAGAGTCGAAGAACAAGGCAATTGCACTTGAATGAATAATAATAGCTGGAGCATAAGAGAGAAGGAAATAACATTTATTTTAGCTCTAAATAGAAATTAGCCCAGCCAATAAGAAGCCTTTGTTCATGGATCTGACAATAGCTTATTTAAGATAGGACAACCTTAGCTTGAAGAACGTAACTTTGATCTAACCTAAATAGGTAAACTTTATGATTTATGAGAGTAATGAATAGAAATAATATCTTGGTCCTACCATAACAACTAGTGGCCTAAACCCAATAGTATGATTGTTAAAATAATAAGAGCACGCTGCTTTATTAGATGATTTACAAATGAAACAACTTGTAGCAGGAAATAGGTATCCAAATGTAGATGCAATAAGTATAACATGTAGGTTCATGCCAAAGTAACCACTGACTTAGGAAAGCCTCTCTTCGCTCTCCTCTAATTTTTTTTTATGATATCCTTCCATTTTTAATCTCTCCCAAGACCTCAGCCTCTTTATTTCATTTTAGATCTCAGAGATTTTCTTTATTTTACCCAATATATTGGAGTGCAAATGAAGATCCCCCATTTGAAGTTTGATTATATTTAGAACTCAAGAGAGTGAATGAAAAATCAAAAGTATAATATGACTAAAAAATTTGCATGATTATATTTCTTATCTGGATCTTATGGCTCTTTGTTGGTCCAGATCATCCTTGTCATCGTCTCTTTCTTTGAGCTTTTCTCTTCGATTGAAAATTTTCTTCATCTAGAGCCCTCTAGTTTGAACTTGGATACGATCTGTTAAAGATGGATGCTGAATCTCGTTGGCATTAGAGCAACATGATGGAGTTTCTCTCACTGGATGCTCATTTCTTCCCACAAACAGGCTCAAATGGCTCCTTCTTCTAGCACCATCTGTTGATGTAGAAATCCATCTTGAGGTCGGATGGCTGGAGTTGTAGGATGGCGGCAAATCGACGATGATGGGATAGAGGTGGCCATACTTGCGAGAGAAGTCCTCGATTGGAGTTGGCTTTGATGGAAATTTTTCGATACTTAAGTCAATATTTTATTCAATAGAAGGAAGAAGATGAGTGTTTGGAGAGAAGAAAATTGCATACCTTGGGATCTCTTTTTTTTCCCTTTTATAGAAGAGTCTAGAGTTTGTTAGGATGGGTTATAGGTTGTTAGTTGTGGAGGAGCAGTGGATTGTCAGAGATATTTTATTTATCCACTAGAATATTTTTAGAAATCATGTCAGGTATTGTCCTCTCATGGCATGCGGAGGGGGGAACCATCTCTTAATTATATGAGTTGATGACCTGAAGTCAAGAGTGAGGACTTCAGCCCTTAGGAACATCTTCAATTAGAACTTCAGTTTTTTCAAGTTCGGCCTGAATTAGTACCTCAGCCTCAGCCTTCTCATGACCTTCAATTTAGCCTTCAGAAGACCTTTGCTTCCACCTCTTGATAACTTCAAGTTCGGCCTAAGATAGGACCTTGGCCTCAGCCTTCTGAAAACCTTCAATCAGCTTATATTGTGACTCTATGTTTTCTCTTTTGGTGACTTCAAGCTCTACTTGAAATAGGACCTCGATCATAGCCTTCCAAAGATCTTCAATCAATCTACATTATGATCCAGGCATTCATCCTTTGATGATTTCGAGTTTGGCCTAAAATAGGACCTTGACCTCAATCTTTCGAAGACCTTTAATCAGTCCTTATTATGACTCTAGCTTTCCTCTTTGGTGATTTCAAGCTCGACTTGAAATAGGACCTTCGCCATAGCTTTTCGAAGACCTTCAATTAGCCTACATTATGACCCAGGCTTTCATCCTTTGATGACTTCGAGTTCGGCTTGAAATAGGACCTTGGCCTCAGCCTTTCGAAGATCTTCAATTAGCCTATATTCTCATATCTTTGGTAGGCATAAAAAGTTTCCTAACACATAGCTTTTCTAAATTTAATTGACTAATATTTATTAAGAAAAAAAGAAATAAATATTGTAGTACATTTTATGCTTGATTTTATTGCTCAAAACTTTTTAAAAAGTTCTATTCTTCTTAAATTCATGAAACTCAAGACAATTTTATACTTAAACTTGAAAATCTGATTAATGAATTATCTTTATTCCAAAAGGAGGAGACATGAATTTGACACATTTTGATAAAAAAAATCTAAATTCAAGTTAATTTGAGAGAAGAAATATTTTTGAGTATATTTTGAATAAAAAGATATGCTTTTGAAAGGAGAGATGTGCTACAAAATCTGAATTTGATACATTTTTTTGAATTTAATTTGATTGATTTTGATGATACATTTTAACTTTTCCCTTGAGCTCTTTGATGCTATCAAAAAGAGAGAAAGTGATGTTGAGTATATGTTTAACCTAAATTAATGCTTGAAATGCATCAAAAATATTAAAAATGCTTCAAAAATACTAAAAATGCTCATTGATTTGAATTGAGATAATTATTTAAAGTGAGTATGTGGTGAAATGTGTAATGAACCAAAGATAAATTGAAACATTCATGAAGTATATGTTCATATGTATTTATTTCATCACTTCATGATTCAAATTAGTAATTTAGTTGAAATCCATTATATACTCAAAATTTTATCATCAAAAAGGGGAAAATTATTAATCCTATGATTGATTTTGATGATTTCAAAATATTACGTATAAAT
Organism: Cocos nucifera; assembly: GCA_006176705.1. Lineage (NCBI taxonomy): Eukaryota > Viridiplantae > Streptophyta > Magnoliopsida > Arecales > Arecaceae > Cocos > Cocos nucifera. The sequence continues at coordinate 578,004 of QRFJ01000448.1, forward strand.
AATACTAATCATATATTTCAAAGATGAATGTAGGTCTTTTCAGGTGTTTAAATTGAATAAATTATTCTTGAAAAAGATCTTCTCAAAAGAAATTAAGTCAAGAATAGCATAGGAGAAATTTTAATTATCAAACTTAGTGGAATCAACCCCAAAGGCATAAGAGCCAATCCCTGAACAAGAACAGGCTAAAAAGTAAAGAATTTTCAAGTTAAGGATGTTCAAGAGTCGACCCTAGGAACATTGGAGTCAATTGGTATGTTGGAGGAGACTAGCACAGTCTCAAGTTGACTCATACTTAGTAGGAGCCAACTCTCTCGAAGAAAGATAAAGAACTATATTTTTTAGGATCCCATATTCAAGTCAACCCTAATAGTTGAATCGACTCATAAATAGTGGTGAGCTAGCTCTCTTAAGAAAAGATAGAATATTGATTTTTCAGACCCTGAGATCGAGTTGACTCCTGAGGTAGATGAGTCGACTCCTGGGCAGATGGAGTCAACCCTTGAGGAAATAGAGTTGACCTCAAGTATAGGATCAGCATAATGGCAAGTTTTCTATAACATCTTCAATGGCCATTTTCCACTCCAACGGCTAGTTCAAGTCTCTCGATCGTCAAAACTCCTCTAAGTTTATTAAAGGTTAGAGAAATATTTAGAAAAAAAGATTAAGAGTATTAAAGTGAAAATCTTTCAAATTTGAGTAAGCTTCATTGTACATATTTAGAAGAGGAAAAAGAGAGGAATCAAAAATAGTTTTTAGAGGACTATTAAGAGCAATCATTCGGCCTCTTCTTCATACTCAAAAGAGTTATTTTTTTTTATTTTTTAACTAAAAATTTATATCTTGTATTTTATTTTGTTTATAAGTTTCTATGGAGGAAAGAAACTTGGGAAGAAGGCCAATTTAAGTTTGGAATTGGATGTTGTAGATTTTGGTTGATGAGTCCATAAAACCAACTAATTGATTACAAGCTAGAAAATAATCGATATAAAATTTTGGTTAGTGATCCCAAAAAATCAATTGGATTTTTTTGTAAGTCCAGATAAAACAGACATGCTGTAATCAAGTGATTATGGTGACATTTCTAAGAAAAGCTTGGAGAGTAGACGTAGGTGTGGGATTACATCAAACCACTATAAATTTGGTTGTGTCTGTGTTGTATCTTTTGCTCTTTTACTTTCTAGCCTTGCAAGCTTTTAATTCTTGCTAAATATTATTTTAACTCTTATATTGCTTACTAACTTGCTTTAGATACTTGCTTTGTATTACCATTAAGTTTTGCATTGCTTCTTCCATATCTCAATTCCGCTGCATACACTTCACATTATATTAAGTCAAGTCAAGTTAAGCCAAGTGAAGCACATAATTATTTTAGATTTAGCTAAAATTTTGAAAGGACCCAATTCATCCCTCCCCTCTTGGGTTGCTATATTTCTGGGCAATAAGAATAAAAAAATAAAAAATCCATCAAATCCATGTGCTTAAAATCAACATGCTGGGTAATAGAATCCACTTGCTAGGTGACAAAGACCATCATTTAAGAGGAGGAGAGATAGGATCTTGCTATAAATGTGGTGATTCCTGGATATATCTGATGATTCCTCTTAAGTTATGCATCTGGACTGTGGGGTAATAGATGGTTGGAGAGAGGATTTAATGGATTGGTAGCTTGAGGGACTACTGATTTGAACATGCAGTCATAAAGAGTAATGCGTGTTGGTGACAAGCAAAGGAAGATGATGGAGGGGACTGGTCTGTAGAGGAAGATCAAAATTCTTCTAAAAGAAGATCTATATATATCCTTCTCTAGATAGTAGCTAGCAACTTTGTGTAAAAGAATAAATTCTCTGATGAGTGTTTTTTTCTACCTATAGTGTGCTATATCTTCCCTTTGTTTTGAACTCATCAGGCTATTTGGGGTGGTTGCTGAAGGTGTATTGTAGTCTTCTAATCCTCTTGCTGCATCATCTGAGAAAGGAAGGATTCTAGTACGTTTGAGGTTTCTTTTTCTCTATTTTTTTTTACCATCAAAGCAATGAGGGGTTGTTGTGATAGCCTTCCTTTTTCCATGCTGCATCATGTGGAAGAGAGAGGGTTCATGGCACAAAATATTGATCCACTCCTTAGTTAAGTCAGACCCACCATTTGTATAGATTGGATTTCTAATTGAGTCTCTCACCGTATCCAAAATATTGAGCCCAATCCATCCTCCAGCCCGTAGCATTCAATGCCTAATAGACATGGTTGCATCTTTTTGATGCAACTAAACCACTATAACTAGTCGAGAACAATCAACCCTGGGGAGGGCCCGCACATCTACAATGATGGAAGATCTTAGATTTAATTTTTTCTTAAGAAGATTTGATTTAGGCCTCATTAAACTAGACTTGACATAGTCATAACAATTATGACTAACTTAGTGGCATGAGTTAGCTCAGATTATTGGCCACCTCAGATCAGGACTAAGCCAACAAATATGGCCAGGTAAGTGAGACCAGTGGAAAGAATATGCCATTAACTCGACAAGAATGCATTCAAGTTGAGTAGCTTTCAATTAAAAATCAGTCGATCGTATCTGCCAAACTTACCTTAGACATCAAATTGTTGAGCCAGAACCAATCGAATTAGCCTACAATCCAGACTCTAACCATTGAGCCTAATTAGATCTTAGCTTGATCAATCACTCATGTGATTCAATCTTGATCCAGACTTAATCCTATTAGGCTAGTCAATTTAAGCACTCTTGATCCCATCTAACCAACTCTTGATTCAGTTTGATCAATCGCTTAGAACTAATTGAGCTACCCATGGATGATGGGATTTTTGGAAAGATTGCTGGATAGAGCAACCATCCATTCTTAGGAATCACTATGGATAGGGTTGCTGTGAGGGTTTAGCAACCTTTCATGGTGGTGTAAAAGAAAATCAGGTTGGTTGCTGCTGAAGGTCAGCAACCCCCCAGTCTCATTATATTATGCAAAAATGTGAATAGAGTTGGTTTTAGTATCGGGTTCAAACTGAGGGCATCCGGATTAGGAATTCAGGCTCACAAGTTCAAAGTTATTAGGTTTAGGCTAAGGGCATCTGGATTAGAAATTCAAGCTCACAAGTTAAAAGTTATCGGGTTCAGGCTGAGGGCATTTGGATTAGGATTTTTGGATTCACAAGTTCAGACTCATGGATTTGGGCACATGGATTCAGGTTAGTGGGTTATTGGATTATCAGGTTATTAGGTTGTCTGGTTATTGGAGCATTGGGTTATCAAGTATCAAGTTCTTGGGTAGTCGGGTAATCAAATATTGGGTTGTTGGGTTACAAGTTGCAAGTTATTGGGTGCAAAATTTGGTTTGGTTAGGTCAAATTTGGGTTAGGGTTAGAATGAGTGGTTGGACCAGGTCTATTATATATGGGTTTGTGTTGGGTTAGAGTTAGGAAGACCGATTGGGTTAGGGTTAGTGTTCGAGTTAGGGTTAGGGTTCTAGAGGTGGGGATGGTGGTGGAGAGAGCTAGAATTTTGGATTGGGAAGAGATGCAAAGGTCGGCCTAGGGTTGCAAAGGTGAGGCTAGGGTTGTAGAGAAAGGGACGATGGTGGGGAAGGTTAGGGTTAGGGTTGATGAATAGCCAATGGGAGATGGAGAAGGCTAGGGTTCGGGCTAGATTTAGGGCTAGGGTTTATGTTACAGAGATGGGGATGGTGGTGAAGAGGGCTAGGGTTTGGGTTTGAGATAGGTCAGAGAGAATGAGCAGTTGAGGGATATAAGAAGAATGAAAAAAAGGCCGACCATGAGCAATTGACTCAAGATGGAGGTGAAAGAGAATTAGGAAGGAGATAGTACTGAAGATGGACCAGTCCGAGCTGAGGATGGGGAGGAGGGACTCCTATAGCAACCCATAGCTTCGCATCTTCAGGGGAGAAGAAAACGAGGAGAGGAGCAATGCCTATCATGGCTGTTATTGGTACGGTTGCTCAAGATGTTGGTGCATCCATAACCATGGAAATGACCATCTCGAATGAGGGTTGTCGGGCAGTGAGATCAACACATAGAGAATAGATTCGATAGGGGGGATGAGGGCATTAATTCGGCAAAGAAAAGAGGTCGAAAAGGAGGTTCTTTCGCTAGAAAAGGGAGGAGAGGAATTCTAGAGATAAATTGGAAGGTAAGGGGGGAAGGGAGGGCCATTGGAGTGGAAGAGCCGAGAGAAAGGAGAGGTTAGGATATTTAAGGGTACGGTCATGTAGAGGGTTTATGCATTTTGAATAGAGGTGGACAATGGGCCAGGTCATCCATAGACGGCTTGGCACCGGCCCAAAGCAGGCGAGGCCTAGCCTGGCTCATAATGAATAGTAATGGGCCAGGCCTAGCTCAGCTCGGAGATGGGCCAGGCCTAGCCCGTACCTTCGAGTCGGGCTGGGTTTGGGGTTCATGAGCCCAAGCCCGAGCATGGCACGAGCCCAATAAGGACTAGGTCTGACCTGGCCTACGGCCATGCCTAGCTATATTTGAGGAAAATGGCAACATAATGAAATTTTTTTTTTTGGATTTTAAATGGTAAAATTTTAGGAAAATGCCACTTTTACCCTCTCCAACAGCCACATAATGGCAATGTTTGAGGGTTGGGAGGTCATTTGGCAATTTACATAACTTTTTGATAAAAAGAATTTTCAAAAGACCAATATACCCCCTATCGATAATCATAAATGACTAGTTTATGAGGGTATTTTGGGAAGCATGAAAATTTCTAACAACTGCAAATAGATGTTCATTCTCACCATTTCCACTACCCCAAATCTAATCCATTATCTCAATCTTTTCTTGCTCTCAATCTTCTTCTTTTCTCTCTATAAGCTTTTCCTATTTATTTGCTTACAATCAATTTTGTCCAAGTGTGCTTGAATTCTCTCAAAGTTGAAGGATTGAGATACTAGCATCGACTACCAAGCTCTCTCATCCTCTATTTTCAGTTAAGATTACATTATTCTCAACATAATCTTTTTATTTTTACTTCTTTTTATTATCATAAATAGATTCTTATTATGATAGCAACCCTAGTATTACCGCGATGTTGAGATGAATACTCTTGAAGAAACCACTAGTGCTCAAGTACGTAGGACTAGAAAGAGAACTAGTAAGGTATGGAGCGATTTTGATGAATCTACAAATGCCCAGGGTGAACCTAGGGCAGTTTGCAAGAAATACAATGCCATCCTAATCGCTAAATCATATAGCAGCACTAGCCACTTGAAACGCTACATAGAACAACATAAGATACATGATGCAAAAATCCAAGCCCAATTGAATTTAGTTGGCGATAGTCTTAGTTCTTGGCAGTATAATCAAGAATACAATATAGAGAGTTTGCTAGATGGATAATTCATGAGGAAGAACCATTTATAAGAGTTGAGTTAGAAAAATTAGAGCAATATATCCAATAGGGTCTACAACCCCAATATAGACAAATTAGTAGGAAAATAATTCGTAAATAAGCAAAGAAGAAATATATTGAAATGAGAATTGGACTTCAAAAATTATTAGAATCCTTAAATTGTAGAGTGTTAATGACCAGTGATATTTGGATTGCTAATGACCAATGTGCTAGTTATATTTGTTGCACTGTATATTTTATAAACAATAAATGAAATATAAATAAAAGAATTCTGAGTTTTAAACTACTTGAATTTTCATACACTGCACCTATAATTTGGAAAGCTATAATGGCAACTATAATATATTATGGCATTCAAAATAAGATATTATCTATTGCTTTTAATAATGCATCTAATAATACCATTGCTATTTCTTTACTGAAACAATCATTAAATCCAATTTTGGTTGGTGAGTGTTTACATATTAGATATGTATGCCATATACTTAACTTGTGTGCACAAGATGGATTAGGTTTTTTAAATTGCTTGAACACTCGAATTAGGAATGCCATTCGGTTCATCAAGCATTTTCCTTCGAGAAAACAAGATTTCAAGAAACTATGTAACTCCTACAGTAAGGCATACAAAAAATTTAAACTTGATGTTATGCATTGATGGAATTCCTCATATCTTAGGTTAAGTAGTGTATTTGAATATTCTAAATTGATAAATGCTTTTGTAAATTCTCAATTGTCTTTTGAGGAATCTTTAACTTCTGAGTGTTAGATATATACCTTAGAAGCCAGATTGATCGATACTTGTAATACTTTCTAAGGACATAATTATAATTTTGACTTATTATTAATAAAATTGGGCTATCTCTTCAATCACATTTGTGTATTAAGTATCTGTGATTCATCTTTTATGTTAATAGGTATGATAACATATATTTTCAAGAGTTGAGAATTTGAGACATGTGTTATCATAATTAACTCATAAAATACTCCTGATCGTAGGATCATCACGAGGATGGTAATCGATCCAGAAGATTGGTGTATGACTACTTTCTTAGGATAGATGAGTCTTGAATCTATGGTGTCGAGACATCGGAGTAAAAATATAGGTGCTTGTTGAGAACAAGGGAACTAAGCATGACCAACTTCAAATAGTCATAAGGGAGTCTATCTTCTCGTCGATGACTTACTTGATGCTGTAATTGTATGTCTGATTCTTTGATCTAAGATGCATCGATAGTTCACCTTGCGAGTGTTATAGTTTGACTACACCATAACTCGATCTCCTAGCCATTTGAAACTCTGAGATTTATGTTGGCTATAACATGTTCATTATAAAAATTGGATCACACCAAGATGGGATCTATCAATCTTGGTAGAGTAGGAGTAGTCCTATGGTGATCATGAGATTGAGTCCTAAAGCCCATGGCCATGGTAGTGTGAAATAATAGAAAGAAGTTTCTATTAAAGTTTTATATTGGACTCAAATTAATTGATTCAATCATATGATAGGTATTAGATTTGACGAGTCAACCTTAACCTAGATCCTGTTGAGATTTATGATAGAACCTAATTACATGATAGCTTCACCGAAAGGTTCATTTTTAGTTCTGATGGATTGCCACCATATACTACTAGGTGTCACTAGTGGATTATGAGATCAATTAGAATTATCTCGATGATCGATCATTCTAATTAGGTGAATCAGAAAGAGTTCTGATCCATCCAAAGGTGTTTCGATAATATCGATGATGGAGATTGTGATATATCCCATTACCATACCAAATTGAATCTATTAGGTCATACAAACAAGGATTTAGATTTGAATGTCATTAATTGGAGTCATGAGGTTCGATTGATTGGGATTTGATCCAATTAGGTTCAAGAAAATCGTGCTAGTACACGATTGGACCTAACTTTCTCCTGTAATGGATTTTTTGTTTGGTCTGAACTTAGTCAAATTAGATTTGGCTCATCCAGAAGTCCTGTATGGATTTGTCCTAAACTGACTGGACCTTGTCCTGATCAGATCAGCCCTTATCCTGATATCCCTTAAAGAGAATTCGGACTAGGTGCTCCCTTTGACTTGGTCTTTTACACAAGAAAGAAGGAGAGGGGCACACGCTCCCTAATTTTTCTCTAGGGACACACACCCTAGATGGTTTCCTAGAGAGCGAAGGGTGCATGCCCATCCTTGACGTGCGCCCCTTGGTGGTTTAGATAAGGGAGAGGTTGTTTGAGTTTGTTTTAGTTTAAATTTCATTTGAACGAGTCAAATGAATTCAAACCAATTCAAACTCAAAGGAGATAAGGTGGCACACTTTTTTGAGGGATTTTGTGCAACAAAAACCCACATATTTTAGAAAGGGGCATGGGTATTATTGAAGAATCCTTTTGCTTTAAGCAAATTGACCCAGTCAATTGCTTAAAGTTGTAGGACTCTAGGTCTTCCATATTTTTCTATAAATAAGGGACTAGGCCAAAGAGTTTGGCCATTCCATCAACCCATGCCCAAGCTCTGCTCTCCTTCTCCATGCTTACTCTCCCTCCTCTTGATCCTCTCTTGCATGCCAAAGTGTTGGACAAATTGCATCATTAAACATTGAGGTGCTGTCCACGCAAGTTCAAATCAAAGAAGATTCAAATCGTGTGTCGATCGGACTGCTACCAGAGATCAGATCGAAGGCAAGTTAAGGAGATCTTAATTTGATTTTTAAAGATCAAATCCAGAAGGAGAAGATCTCTTGATCTGACCTAAGTGGATGCTAGTAGAGGCTGGGCATGTGCATGGCTCAAGTCGAATCTCAGTTCAGCTTTAGATCATCATAGCGAGTAAATTGTTTACTTATAAATAGGTGGTATTTTGAATACCAATTTGTATTGTTATTTTTAGATATATACAATCAAATCTGATTGGATTAGTTAAAATTTTTTTAAAAAATTTGCTACTTAAATCTGATCCGATCAGGCCGATCCAGTAGAACCTTCACTAAGGATTGGCATCTTGCCAAAATTTTACAAGGTTTTTTGGAAATAGTTTTTAATGCAACAAAATTTTTCTCTGATGTATATTATTCTACTTCCTATGAATTTTTGACATATATTATTCAGATTGTTGAAATATTTTCTTCATATAGAAATTACAAAACTTTAGCCCCTTTAGTTCATGCAATGGAGGCCAAGTGGAGAGAATATTGGCCTAGGTTAAATATTATATACTCTATTGCTGCTATTTTTTATCCTAGAATTAAATTGAATAGTGTTCTTTATTTACTTGATGAATATTGTGAGTATATGCCGATCGATTCAATTGGTGATAAAGAAACAATTGAACGTTATTTGTATGCCATGTATAGTTTGTATGATGCCAGGTTTGGAGGTTGTAGAGCTAGTATAACCACATCTAGATAAGCAAGTACAAGTAGCAGTGGGAAGCATAATATGTTGTAGTGGATAGTCCAACGACAATGACAATTGGGTGGTAGTTCGTCTTCATCATCCCTTTCATTAGAATTAAACTTCTACCTCACCAATGACATCACTGTTGCCCTCAATCCCAATCAACTGGATAATTTTGATGTGCTGTAATAGTGGAAATTGTAGCATAATATATTTTCGGTGCTTGCTACTATGGCATGAGATATCCTAGCCATGCCAATGTCTACTATCACTTCAAAGTCTGCATTCAGTACTGGTGGATGATTCTTGGATGAGAAGATAAGCAAAATGAACAAAGAATCTATCAAAATGGGTGTCTGCTTCAAGGATTGGCTAGATGCGGAGAGCCAACTCCAAGATATTGGTGGATATCTAACAAGTTTTGAAGATGATACGAACACAACCACTACCAATAAATCCACAACTCTGTTATTAAGATAGGATTTCAATAATTATAATTTGTAAACATATCAAGTTTTATTTTTCAATATGAATAAAAATTATGATTTTTTAATTATTCTTTTTTGCATCTTTACATTTTTTGTAATTTGAACAAGCAATTCAATTATCAACAAAAATTTTGAGGTATTTTTTTCATAACCTTTTCTATGCGTATATTTCAATAATAAACCATTTTTTCTAATCCAAAGGCTAAAAAATTAAACATTAACCTTAAAAGTCAAAAATCTTAATTTTTTAAATTAATATTAAATAAAAAATAAAAATAGGCCCGATGGGCTTAGCATGGTCCAGGCCCACATGGGCCCAGATGGGTTAGGCCCGGCTTGTATAAATTTGGGCCTTGGGCTAGGCCTGAAAGGGTGTTGATAAGTACCATAAATTTACCAATAAAAATATTAATTTATTAATTAATTTATATTAATTTTTAAAAATTATTAATTAATTGATATATATTTTTAAAAAATTAATATTTTTATTAATTAAAAAAATAAATTAAAAAAATAATAAAAAATAAAAATTTATTATCAATAGAAAGAGCTTATTTTTTTTATCACAACAAAATAAGTTTCGAGCAAAATGGAGAAGATATGAATTTCAAAAGAAATAAAATAAATAAAAATTAAATAAAAAAATAGCTCAGTCGGCTCCGTAAGCCAAGTCAAGCCGTCAAAGCCGACTTAGCCGCAGAAGCCATCAGCCAGTCCATGATCCAGGCGTGGACTACCAGCTTAACAGAAATCGACGAATCATGGAGTGACACGTGGTGGACCTAGACCCTTAAAGGGTTCACAAAAAATCCATCGCGATCTACAGGGTAAAAAGATAATTTTGTATCAAAGTAGCGAGCGCTGATTGGTTGCGATGTACGGTGCAGTCGGTCCATGTGGTCCATGGCAATAGTAAAGGCATGATCGGATGGCTCTGGTAGCTTGCGGTCAACATTAGACGGTGGAGGAATTTTCAGCTTCAAACTTCACACGGATCACCATCCAATGGCAGCGCTCAATCCAAGGGATGATCCGATGGTCTAGAACACTCCCGACGGTGATCAGGACTCCCGACGCATGATCAACGATCAGATTTCCTCCATCAACGTGCGATCGAATAGTCAAAATTTAATTCAATCTGATCTAGGCCGATACACATCCGATTTTAATGATTTTTTGTCCGTTGGATTCCTATTAATGGCTAGATTTCATCCAGAACTTCTTTTAATCCAATTTTTACTTAGATTTCTCCATATTTTGATGATCAAAGAGCTCCTTAGTCCCATATTATCCAGAAGAAAACTCTCCAGCCCTCCTAGCTCTATAAAAAGGACCCCAGACCTCTAGAAAACAACATCTTCAATCAAGATAAAGCTTTAGTATAGGGTGAAGCTAGGCTCTGGGTTAATGGTTGCTTCAAGGCAACTGGTGCTGAGAGAAAAAGTTGAGCTTCTACACCATCTTTCTAGCCATGCCGATCCAAGATCAGAGATCAGAATATTTTATTTTATTTTTTTTAAAATTTAATATATTTAAATTCTAAAATTTTAATTAATAAAAATTTTATTTTTTTTGTACTTTAATTTCATGCTCTTTATTTTTATTGTAATTTAATTTTTGTACTTTAATTATTGCTTTTTATTTTATTGCAAATAGATGCTAAGATCTAATTAGTAGATCTTAGTACCAAATTTATTTTTCTACATAATTTAATTTTTACTTTACATTTTTAATTTTTAATTTTTGACCTTAAATTCTATTTTTAAATTATTTTTTTAAGAAAATCAAAGATTTCAAATCTAAAACACTATCTTCTTTATAGATTCAATCCGACTCACTGTTATCTACATATTTTTAATTATTTTAAGAAGTCAGATTAAACTGATAAACATGGTGTCTTAATGACAATATCGCATTCCTATCAAATTTTTAGCACCATTGCTAGAGATTATTTTTGATTTTTGATTTTATTTTTTTATTTACTTTAAATAAATTAAAAATAATTTTGATAAATACATCAAGTTTTTGGCGCCATTGCCGGCTAAGGAATAGATGCTATTTTCTTTATTTCTTTGATTTTTTTGTAAATTAATTATAAATATTTTTTTAAATATTGCTTACTAACTTTTTATTTATTTATTTTGTAGGAAAAAAATAGGAAAAAGGAAGAAAACATCTAATCTTGGTGAGATCAATCCTAACTCTAGTCCTTTTTTCTTTTTATTTATTTATTTTATTTTTAAATTAATTTAAAAAATATCCAATTAAACCTAATTAAAAATCTTATGATAAGATTAGAAATCCTAACTATTTAGAGCATGCATTATATTAGTTTTATTTTTTCTGATGATTGCTGGAGGCAAGGTAAGTCTTTCAGAATTCAATTAGTTGCATACATCTAGTTTAAATTGCATAGAATCCTTTGATTGAAATTTTTTTTTTGCATATCATATTAAATCAAATTAAGGGCAACATCCAATTAAACAAGATAAGGTGGAGATTTGATCACCCTTTCTTGGCCCACAAATAATATACCAGCATCCTGCATTGATCTAAGCCTTTAATTTTAAAATCAATTAGACATCAACCCTAGGAACTCGAGCTCAATAGGACAAGAAATCCTAAGAGTTGAACCAGATTAGGGTTAGTCAATTTGACTGATGTCTAGAAAAGTGGTTCAAAGATGATTGGGCCCAAAAGAAGGTGATTTCTAATTGGTTCCGTTTGCTTATCTGGCCAAGCACAATTGATATTTAAGGCAAGCAATGGGGGGACTCCCATCGACCTTACACTTACCTGGCCAATTGATTGACTGATCTTATACTTGGAGGGCTTGAAGGTGACCTTGACAGTTAGGAGCTATCTAGATCTAGGATAACCATGTTAGGATTGATTGATCAACTTAATTGCTAACCAACATCAAACCTAACTAAACCTAATTCTTCTCTCTCTTCTTAGTTCTAGGACTCAGAATCTCTTCTTTAGAACTTTTCTTTCTTTCTTCTTCTTTCTTCTCTAAAAATAAAATAAAATAAAATAAAATAAAAATTAAATTAAATTAACTAAAAAATATTAAAAATAATAATTAAATTAAATTAAATTAAAATTAATAAATAAAATAATTAAAAAATAATTTTTAATATAATAAAATAATAAAAAATATAAAAAATATTTTAAAAATTTTTTTGAACCACACGTTAGGATTGCACTAGTGCATGCACGATAGAAAATCGCTTTACCTGATCTAGTTGAACCCAACTATAAAATTAAAAGGCTGAATTATATTAAATTCAATAACCAAATGGCTAAAAATTTTGGAGAACCACCTAAGCAGATGAAGGAATACTTTATTTCTTCCACTTATAACTCATCGACTTGTATTCAATTATCTGAAATTCATGCTACCCACTATAAGATCAAGCCAACTACAATCCAGATGCTTCCATCTTTCTATGAAAACACCAATGAAGATTCTTATAAACATCTGGATGAATTCTTAGAAATCTGCTCTACGATAAGAATTCAAAATTTAACTAATGATGCCCTTAGACTAATTTTATTTCTCTTATCATTAAAAGACAAAGCCAAGTACTGGCTTAGCATAATAGGAAGACCAATTAAAACTTGGACTGACTTGCAAAGTGAATTTCTTAAAAAATTTTACCCCATAGGCCGAACCAATACTATGAGGCAAGCTATCACTGGATTTGCTCAGCTTTTAGGGGAATAGATTCACGAGTCATGGGAGAGACTTAAGGAACTTCTTAGAAAATACCCACACCATGGTCTATCTAAGTGGCAAATAGTTCAAGCTTTCTATGAGGGTTTAGGAGACCAATACAGATAGATGGTAGATGTATCCTATGGAGGTGCATTCATGAACAAGAGTGAGGACGAAGCCTATATCTTATTTAAAATTCTGAGTGAAAACTCAATTAACCATGCTTCATTATCTTTCTACCAAACCTGGGTAGGGATCCATGAATTTAAACATCTAGAATCTAGTCCTAAGGCTGATTCAAATTTGATAAATAAAGTGGACTTTGTTACTCAGAAATTAGATCAAGTCCTAATCCTAGGTCAACAATCTCCTGCACAATTCACATCATCTTCTAATTATCAGAAGATTTGTTCAATCTATGCTAGCCCAACCCATCATGTGGGTGAATATCCTATGACTACACAGTTTTCACCTTTTATCCAAGAACAAGTCCAAGCTGCTAAAGGCTACTCCAAGTCAGTTAATGATCCATTTTTAAATTCATATAACTCTAGCTGGAGAAACCATCCCAATTTTTCTTGAAAATCACAATAGACTTAGGCTTAGATCCAAACTCTATCAGTGCAAAATTATCAGAATAGACCTCAATACCAGAACTATGCTTATAACAGAGGTCGGCCTAGTAAGCCTTTCCAGCCATCACATCATAATCAGCCCTCATACCCACCTCCTCAACAGACCAATCTAGCTGATGATAGATTTAACCAACTTCAACAATTGATTCTGACTCAATAGCAATCTATCACCAGGCTAGAAGTTCAAATTGAACGACTAGCTGAATCTAACATGAGAAGAGAACTAGGTCAATTATCGAGCCTACCAATTTCAAACAACCCACCTAATATCCACCAACCATCTAGATCAAGTTATCAATTTAATGTCTCACTTAAGAATCCTCAATCTAAGAATACCAAAGTAATTCCTAAACTTAAAAGCCATAGAATTCTTATTGACCCATACCAAGATCAGGTGAGAGAAGCTAGTACTGATGCTAGCCAAAATAAAAATTTAGAGGAACAAGTTAATACTGAGACTAACCACATAGAAGAATCTGAGCCAGGAATTAGTACTGATGCTAATTCCAGTTTAAATGAGATAGAAAAAGAAAAAAAAGAAATAGATGATTTATCCGAGACTTATAAATCTAATGTCCTATTTTCTTCAACACTAGAAGCCGGTTCTTCTTACAAAAATCAAGAGGCATGTAATGAAGAGTCAACGGAGTTGTTTAAACAAGATCATATTAATTTACCTCCAGAATTAAAATTGCCTTTAGTCACCATTCCAACATCCATTGAATCAAACTTAACTCCTAATACAAAAACTCCATTCATGAGCATTTTAGAAGAATAAATAGGAGAAATTCTTAATAAACATGGGTCTGAGAATGGGGTCATAAATTATGTCTCTAAAATTAACAATGATTATATCAATAATGGGATTATAAATCAACTTTCTGAGATTGGCAATCTAAAACCATTAGAATTTATCGATCCAATATTCGACACAGGATAGTAAGCTGCATTGTGTCTGGCTGAAGACGGTAAACTTAGCACTTGTTGGGAGGCAACCTAATATTGATTTTTTTTTAGTTTAATTTATCTTTTTAGTTGATTTTTTTTAGGACAATTTGAATAAGCTGGAGGGAGAGTTTAAATTTTCAAAGGTATGTGCTGGACCAAAAATATACTGAGTCAGGTGTATTCTTTCATATTCTTTATTACATTCTTTATTTTTTCTTCTCCATTGAGGACAATGTCGATTAAGTTGGAGGGAGAAAAATAAAAAATTTAAAAATTTTAAATCTTTAAAAAAATTAGTATTTAGTATTTAGACACCTAATTATGCTTAAGAATCAAATTAAACTAAGCATTTTTTAAAAAAAATTGATACACAGATTAGAGAATCTATGAGATATTGAAAAATCAAGTATTAAAAAAATTTAATAAAAAGTTAAGTCTAGAACATAAAATTTTTTTTCTTGGAGTATTTCTAATTTTTTCTACTAGCATAAAAAAAAGTCTACTTTTTATAGGCTTGTGTAGGAAAACTATATATTTTTTCATATAAAAAAATTAACTAAAATAGTTTTCATATAAAAAATTAAATAAAATAATTTTTAAGCATTTCTCACTGAGTAACCGAGCCTCTTTGCCTAAGTAAGCATTGAGTTTCACGTCAAAAGGTGGAAAGTGCAAAGAAGCTTATTGTAAAGCTAGTCTTAACTCGTAGCCTGTTTGACTCGAGCTAGTAAGTCCGAGGGATATTTTATACCTAGTGCCCTAAAGCTAATTGATTTGGAAGTCATTGGCCCAAGACTCGCTACATGGATCAAATAAAAGTTTAATGGGTTAAGACACTCTATAGTGGTACAATGTTAAAAAAAATATTAATTTTCTACTAAGTAATTAGATCCTATTGCCTAAGTAAGTAATGATATTCGCATCAAAAATTGGATAATATAAAAATAAAATCAATAAATGAATGATGAAAGTAGCAATACACTTGCCTATATGAATGTTTAGACAATTCAAAGATAAAGGTGGGATAATTTAGAAAAAGTTTAGAAAAATTTAATGTTCTTTATTTAATTCTTCTATTGATAAGTATTAATATCCCAATGATATATCTCACTTAAGCTCTACTGAATATCAATAGCCATTTTGAAAACTGCTTAGATAAAATTTGAAACTCTAAAATTAAAAGATATTTAAAACTAAATTTTTTCTTTACTCGAGGACGAGCAAAGCTTAAGTTGGAAAGTATGATAAGTACCATAAATTTATCAATAAAAATATTAATTTATTAATTAATTTATATTAATTTTTAAAAATTATTAATTAATTAATACATATTTTTAAGAAATTAATATTTTTATTAATTAAAAAATTAATTAAAAAATAAAATTTTATTATTAATAGAAAGAGCTTATTTTTTTGATTATAATGAAATAAGTTTTGAGCAAAATGAAGCTAAAATAGAGAAGATATGAATTTCTAAAGAAATAAAATAAATAAAAATTAAATAAAAAAGAAAAATGGCTCAGTCGGCTCTGCAAGCCAAGCCACCAATCCAAGTCAAGCCGTCAAAGTCGACTCAACCGTAGAAGCCATCAGTCGATCCATAATCCAGACGTGGACCGCCAGCTCAGCAGAAACTGATGAATCACGGTGCGACACGTGGTGGACCTAGACCCTTAAAGGGTTCATAGAAAATCCATCGTGGTCTACAGGATAAAAAGATAATTTTGCATCAAAGTAGTGAGCACTGATTGGTTGTAGTGTACGGTGCAGCCAGTCCATACGGTCCATGGCAATAGTAAAGGTGCGATCGGATGGCTCTGGTAGGTTGCGGTCAAGATCAAACGGTGGAGGAATTTTTTAGCTTCAGACTTCACATGGATCACCATCCAATGGCAATGCTCAATCCAGGGGATGATCCAATGGTCCAAAATACTCCCAACAGTGATCAGGACTCCTGACGCATGATCAGCGGTCAGATTTCCTCAATCAACGCATGATTGGACAGCCAAAATTTAATCCGATCTAATCTAGACTGATACACATCTAATTTTGATGATTTTTAATCCGTTGGATTCCTATTAACGGTCAAATTTCATCCAGAGCAATAGAATTCATCCAGGACTACTTTTAATCCAATTTTCATTTGGATTTCTTCATATTTTGATGATCAAATAGGTCCTTAGTCCCACATTGCCCAGAAGAGAACTCTCCAGCCCTCTTAGCTTTATAAAAAGGACCCCAGGCCTCTAGAAATTAACATCTTCGATCAAGGTGAAGCTTTGGTATAGGATGAAGCCAGGCTTTGGGTTAATGGCTGCTTCGAGGCAACTGGTGTCGAGAGAAAAAGCTGGACTTCTACACCATTTTTTCACCTATGCCGATTCAAGATCAGAGATCAAGCTATTTTATTTTATTTTCTTTTTAAATTTAATATATTTAAATTTTAAAATTTTAATTAATAAAAATTTTATTTTTTTGTACTTTAATTTCATGCTCTTTATTTTTATTGTAATTTAATTTTTATACTTTAATTATTACTTTTTATTTTATTATAAATAGATGCTAAGATTTAATTAGTAGATCTTAGTACCAAGTTTATTTTTCTGCATAATTTAATTTCTACTTTATAATTTTAATTTTTAATTTTTGACTTCAAATTCTATTTTTAAATTTTTTTTTTAAGAAAATCAAAGATTTTAAATCTAAAATACTATCTTTCTTATGAATTTGACCCGACTCACTGCTATCTATATATTTTTAATTATTTTAAGAAGTCAGATTAAACTGATAAATATGGTGTCTTAACGACAACATCGTATTCCTATCAGATGTTTTACTAAATAGGCCAGGCCAAGCCCAGCCCATTTATTTTTGGGCCTTTCTATGCCCAAGCCAGGCCTAGCCCAGCCCGACCTGTTAGCCACCTCTAGTTTTGAATGCATATGTTGACCCCATGATAGATTTTGATGATTGCCAAATTTTAAGTGTTTGAGTATTTAACCATGTGTTTCATGAGTGGATGTAGATCTTTTAAGGTATTTAAATTAAAGAATCATTTCAAAAAAAGATCTACAAAAATTTATCAAGTCAAGATTTTTAAAGAAAAGAATTTTCTTAAGCTTCCAAAGATCAAAAGAAAGAGAGCCCTTTGACCAAAACAAGGAAGACATAAAGTAGAAATCAAATAAAAATCAAATCCTCTTGATTGGTGCAAAAAATCTTTCAAAATCGCCATGGAGCAATTTTCGAGACATCTTGAAATTTTTTTGAGATATCTCAAAATTTTTTCGAGAGCTCTCGAGTGGATTGGCATGCCCCAAGCACTGTCCTGGCATGATTTCGAGAGGTCTCGAGAACTCTCAATCTTAGATGATAGAAATCTAGTTTCTGTACCCTAAGAGCGAGAGATCTCATAGAATTTTTGAGAGGTCTCATCATCCCTATGAGATGTCTTGATTCAAAATCAAGAGCTCTCAAAATCTAATGAGAGGTCTCATAAAAATTTAAGAGGTCTCGTTCTGCGTGGATAGCCTTCAACGGATAGTTTTGCAATATCTATTTTTCGATCCCAATGGCTATTTTAGAGCTTCCAATGGCTAGAACTCTTACTCCAACCATCTCTAAAGGTATTTAAAGATGGAGAATCAATTAAAAAATAAGAAGAAAGGGATTTAAAGAGAGATTCATTTATTTTCGATGAGGAACTTTGAATATCCAAAAAAAGGAGAAAAGAGAGAAAAGTTGTGCTCAGATTTTAGCCAACTTTCAAAACAATTTTCTCCAACATCTTCTTCATCCTCTTAAGTACAAATTGAAGAAAGTCAAGCTTCAATCAAGCACATCATTAGCTTCTTCATTCGGATTTAAGTAGTTTTATTTTTATTTTTATTTCTATATTGAATTTTTGTATTTATATTTTTGATTTCTTTACAAGTTTCTTTGGAGAAAGAAATTTGGAGATTAGATCTATCCAAGCCCAGAATTGGACATTATAGATTTTGATTGGTGAGTCCAAAAAACCAACTGGGTTAATGGTGATTCTAGAAAATAATTAGTGTAAGGTTTTGGTTGGTGCTCCTATGAAAACCAACTAGGTTTGTTTATAAGCCTAGAAAAACAAACACACTATAATCAAGAGTAGATTATAGTGAAAATTTCAAGAAAAGCTTGGAGAGTGGATGTAGGAGTAGATTGCTCCGAATTACTATAAAATCTTGTGTGTTTGTATTGTGCTTTCAATTCTTGCTTCACTTGCTTTATTATCTATTTAGATTAGCTTTCAAATTTCTTCATAGCATTTGCTTATCCTAAAACTGCTACTGCTTATATTGTTTATATTTCAACCACACCACTTAAGTTAAAATCCAAGAACATACTTGTTTAGAAATCAAATTTGGATAAATTTTTATAAGAACTCAATTCACCGCCCCCTCATCTTGGGTTGCAACCTCTGGCAACAGCATAAAAGGTTGGTACAACATGCAATTACATGGGCATCCTCACAAAATTTTTATGCAAAAATTTGTTTAAAAAAAGGGTTGCATAGAGGATTTATGCAGCCTATATAATTTGGAGGTTTTTGCTCTTTTTTTGTAGGCATCCCCAGATAAATAATATGAAAAATTGATAGATTTTATAATATTTATTTTTTATTTTATTTTTGAAAAAATAACTTAATAATATTTTAATAAACTAATTCTTACATACATTGATATAAATTAATATATGATTCGGTTAATATAATATATTAATAACATAATCATTTTTTATCAATTATAATATTTTGTTAATATGATTGGATTAATATAATATTTTGTTCTATATTAATATAAATGGTTTATAATTTATAAAGGTATTTGTTTTGGTCAAATTTGGAAATGAATTTAGATGGTGATTTATATTAATATAAATAGTTTGAAGAAGTTGGGATGACCTCCCATAGCTCTTCTCTCTTACAACTCTAACCTTGATTTATAAATAGAGATAATTAGGGGACCTTCAAGGTACGTAATCTCTCCCTCATGCTCCATCCCATCTGTTCTGTAAATTTCTAACTTGAGCATCAAAAAGTTTCCATTTTTATATTGTTATCAAATTTGTTTTGGGGTTTTAGAAATGGTTATAGTGACCTATGTGCATTGTTTTAAAATATCTTGAATCATACTAGATGATGGAAAATATGCAGGATTTCATGCATAAATTTCAAAACTTTTTTGAAATATAACACAGCAAAAGTTATAAATTAAACCATTTAATCTATAAATGTATGTAATCAAATTACTAAACCTTACATCTAGAATTTATAACATGTCATATTATATTTTAAATCAAAAAGTAAATATTTTGGTATTGATCAAATCAATACCTTAGATTTAGAATGATTCTAGATCTAAATCCTAGATTTCATCTAGGTAAGAGAAGAGATCAAATCTCTTATCTTTGCACTGGTTGAGAACTCTGTGGTTGATTTTTGTTGTTGCCTTTGGAGCCACACATGCATCCGACCTCCAAAGATGATCTACATGAGGCTACAACAAAATTGGAGGTTCATCGAACGAAGATCCATTCGAAATGCTGGCTTCTCATGGATTCCTCTAGATGGTTAATCTAAAATTTATTCTTTGGATATCTTGGATACTCTAAGAGACGAAGAATAAGAGAAGGATTAAGAGAGAAATTCAACTTTCGGATCTTCCAAAAATAGAAAATAAATAGTTAAAAAAATTCTAAGAGAAGACACATCTTCTCTTCTCAGGATATCAACCGTTGATATCCTAAACGGATCTCCATACCTGGGCAAGAGGAGACCTTCTTCTCTAGAAAATTTTCATATTTTTAGATCTCTTCCTTTCTAATTTTTTTCATAAAAAAATTATATTAAAATTGAGAAGAAAGGATTCTCAAAAGAATTCTAAGAGAAGACTATCTTCTCTTCACTTTCCTCTCATTAGGACTTGATCAAATCATGTCCAAAAGAGACCATGATGCCCCAACTCCTTAGAGCATCCATTCCCACACCCTCTTTCTCTCTCTCTCTCTCTCTCAAATTTTTATCATATAAAAATCATAAAAAAAATTGAGAAAATAAACATTGAAAGAGAAATAGATGAGAAGAAAGGGAAATAGATGAGAAGACATTCTTCTTACCTTTGTCTTCATCAAGACATCAACTATTGATGTCATAATTGAATGATCTTCTCCAAGAAGTTGGGTGCCCGTAACCCCCATGCCTTTCTCCCTTTCTCATCTAAAAATTACCATGGAATCTCTTCGAAAAATGATGCCCTCTCCTATCATATAGGAGGTGCCACAAAATTAACCTTTGACTAGGTCAAAAGACCAAGTCAAATAGGAAACTAAGGAAGAGTTTAGGGGGCATCCAACTCTTGGATGCCTCCCCAAAATTTTTATGCATGAGATTCTTCAAACCATTGCCTAGAGAGAGAAGAAGAAAGGGAGACAAAATAATAGGTGGGCATGGGTTTATTTCCATAGAGAGAGGAGGAGAGTTTTAACAAATTAAAGCTCTAATTTAGTTTGACTCCTTCAAACTAACTTCCATATTTGACCAAGTCAAATATAAATCCAAAACCTAAGATTGTGGGGCATGAAAAAGCTATCTTAGGCATGGGAAATCATGTAAAAATTTTTTAAAATTAATTAGTGGGCATGGAGATTATTTGGCGTAAGGAAAGAGGAATCCTAGTCTAACTAGGATTCTCTTAAATAGAATAGGTTAAACCAAATTAAAATCTATTCTAATTAGATTTGAGTCAACCTAATTAATAGGCTATCCTAATCTAGTTAGAAGCCTAATTAAATTAAATTTAAATTATATTTAAATTTAATTTAATTTCTAATCAAATTAGAAATTAGTTGGACTCAAGTCCTAGTCGAATAGGAACTTATTCTTTCTTGGAATTGACTTATCCAATAAAATAATTAGACTTAATATAATTAAGTTTAAATTAATTTTAATTAAATATAATTTAATTAAACTTGATCTCAACCTGATTGCTCAATCAGATTGAGCTAATTAGCAATCTAATTGCTAATTGATCCTCCTACAATACTTGCATTAGGTCAAACATCAATCATATTGAATGTTTGACCTTAGAATGATTCTCAATCATCAATTAATCATCTGATTAAGTTACAAACTCTTATGTACATAACCTTATACGTTCGAACCATCTAATTTCTATATCAATCGAAGTAACCATCTAGCAATGATTTTCGACGTTCGGATAGGTCGAATATATGCAAAGCAACATTCTTAGAACCCTGATCCATGGTTATCATATAATTCATTTCTATGACCAATAATGCTCAAGACAACTTCAAGTATGCTATCAACACTCATATAAGTCATCTCTATCATATCTCAAAATTTTATAAATTTTCTGACTCCTAATGAGGATTACCTAGGCTTAGGTTTTGCTAAATTGAAACACAATGAGTCATTCTATTCCTGAACTTAATCAGGAGTGGTCAATCCCATTTTGACTCATACATCAACTTCACAAGCACTTGACTGTACCCAAAAATCTTTTGAATCTATATTAGAAATACAAATAGTTCGACATCAAAGTACAGTGAGTTGCTTGCAAGTCACCATGGTGATCTTAGGTTAAAGGAACACTTATATCCATTAGCCTTAGCTAGCTACTCTTGATCGTAGAGTGCTACATTGGTCACATTCAGTATAGATGTACTCCTATATCTCATCTAGATGTCATACTAGTGTCTCTATACCATTTGGTTGTGAGGACAACCAACGCATATGGCATATAGCGACCTATACTCGATTGATTGTGATTTCAAAGACTTCACCATAATTTAGAAGTTCATTTAAGAAAGATAGAACTTTTATGATGAACCAACCAAATAACTATTATTATTAGATAATTCATATACTAATTCCAATCATCTACTACTTAGATGATTGGCTTTAAGACACATTTTTCAATAACTCCCACTAGGATTAAAGCCAATCAAAATAATATCAAATATCCTATGTTCCACTTAGGTTGGTAGAACTTCTTAGTTCTGAGGCCTTAGCAAATGGATTGATCAAGTTCTTCTTTTTCATCGATCTTCCAAAGATCGGCATCACCCTAATCTAAAATCAAAGATGATAGTGATACAGAATATGCTGGTCCTTTGGTTCTTTAGCCTAAGCTATGGCTCCAATGCTATGATAGGATTGGACCATTGGTGGAGGGTGCCACTCCCAACCTGCTAATGAATCTTAGCAATTATACAATTTAAATGGCAGCATCATATGCCATGATGTACTCTACATCACTAACTGAATAGGCTACAGTATCCTGCTTGAAATTTTTCCAGCAATTGCTCCTATAATTAGGGTATGATCCGATATTCTCTTACTGTCATCTTGTTTTGACTAAAATTAAAACATCCACATATTTTAAGTTAGTATTTTCATATTTGAGTCACTGAACCTTAGTATTTTTCAAATACATGAGGATTGTCTATACAATCTTCTAGTGATCCTTACTTAGATCAGATTGGTATCTACTCACTACCATTAGTGAGTATACCATATCTAATTTTGAATATGGAGAAATTAGATGACAGCCAAACCTTTATTCCTTACAATGATGGAATGCCATTCTCGATTAAGATAACTTCATCCACAGACAACACAAGAAATAACACTACAGAACATTTTGCCCACTTACAAATGTAGGGTTTGTCTTTGTTCATAATAAAGACATACGTTCAAAATATATGTTCGAACTCTAAGATGATAGTTAGATGAGCGTTATAGGTCTCTACCTTTTCGTCTACACTAGTCTTATCCTTTTGAAAATCCATTCACATCCAATGGGTTTTATCCTTTCAGGTGAATCAACTAGTATCCACACATTATTGATTTTCATAAACTTTAATTTGGATTATGTGGCTCCAAGCCACTTCTCAGAGTCAGACCACTGCATTGCATCTCTATAGATGATCAGATCCTAGTTGTTCTAATTGAGCTCAATAGGATCGTCATCTTGGACCTAGATACCATAGTATCTATCTGACTAACACGGTACTCTACCAGATCTTCTTAAAGATGCCACTTTAATGGGTTCTGAGTTTGATATGATCAAATCCGATTCTGTAAGTTTACTAGATTATATCAATTCATTTTATACCAATCAAATTTTTTCAAGTTCAACTTAACAAGCATCAGTTCCTTCTCTAAGGAACTCCTTTCCAAAAGGAATGTCCTACTGCTGATGAACATCTTATATTCTTTAGTATGGTTGAATTAATAACCCTTAAATACCTATTGGACCAGGACCCAAGTTTATCTATATGCAAAACTATGACATAGGCCAATCAACCCTAAATCTGAAGGTGAGAGAGTTTAGGTCTATGCCCGATCTATATCTCACATGGAGTCTTTACCACAGATTTACTAGGTATATTTTCAGAGCAAAACTAGTAGTCACAAGAGCACAATCCTAAAATAGGTAGACAAGTGAATCCTATCGTGGATTGAACCATGTCTAATAAAGTTCAACTTCTCTTTTTAGATATATTATGTTCCAAAAAGAAATCCACTGAGAGAGAATCCTATTCTCTCCTAGATATGTCACAAACTTACTGGATAAGTATTCGCCTCTTCGATTAGATCGAAGAGTTTCAATACCATTTCTAATTTATTTTTTTATTTTATTATTAAATTATTTAAATATTTTAAATGGTTCAAGCCAAATGCATCCATGTCCAGATAGGTCATTTGTAATGAAATATTAATATCTTCCTTTGGCACTTAAGTTCATAGGTCCACATACATCACTATGTATGAGACTTAGAACTTTATCGGCTCCTTCATCTTTTTCATTAAAAGATGACTTTGTCATCTTTTCAAAAAGACAAGACTCACAGGCTATCAATGATTCACAATCATTGATGTTGAGATTTTTCTTTCAAGCTAACCCGTTTATCTTATTCTTGTCAAGATGATTAAGCCTATAACGCCAAAGATAGACATCCATGACATAATCTAACTTGGGTGTTTATAAATGTATACATTATACTTAATAGGCTATATAAATATTAAATATTATTTTTTATTATCCATGTATTATTGTAACATTATTCATAATAATATCATAATAATCTTTTTTATTGATAAATGATAACCATCTCTAACCAAAAAGCCAACAGAGATCATATTTATCATAAACGATGGACAATGGTGACAATCACTCAAAATGACATCTTTTGAAAATAAGCTTGACAACTTCTAAAGCTAGGATTGGAACAAAAATTTTATCCCCAACATTCAGATATTTCTCACCATTTTCAAACATTCCACTTTCTTGTAGTCCTTACAATAAATTACATAGGACTACCAGTATTCCATACCCAAGTAGTAAAATTACATACAAAAAAAAATTAAGATATTATCATATAACATCCTTGATGAGAAACTCTTGCTCCTTTCTCTTGTTTAGCCTGTTATGGTCAAGGAAAGTAAGATAATTATTCTTCCTATGATCATACTTCTAATAGTAGAAGCATTATGCCTAATTTGGATCAACTTTGGACTAATTATTTTTACTGGGCTCAGAAGCTTCAGGACGAGCGCATTTATATTGCTGATCCAAATTCAACTTTCGATACTAATTATTGAAGTTGGATCCCATAAGTCATTACTGTCTAAGTGATTGGAGCAATTAGGGTTTAGCCTTTATTTTGAGAAAAGAGAACAATGATCTAAGTATATGAATTATTTTAAGCCTAAAGACTTGGACTTTAGTCTTGAGGTTCTTCCACTATTTTATTCGAATTAGTAGTATCTACCTTCAATTCGAAGAATTATTTTAATTTCTTAGTAGGTATTAAAATCCACATAAACTACACATAAGCCCAACTTTGGTCGGCCAACCCATGTGCATATACGGATAAGTTCATTAATCAATTATTTCTTTAAATAACTTCTAGTAATTTAATTTTGTCTCAAAAACCTATTCAGTAGGCTTTGGCCTTCATTGTAAAGATTAGGTTAGGTCCAACCATTAATATGACCATACTTGGTGCATCTAACTAATGAATGATTAAGTCCAACTTTGGTTGGCCAACCTAACCATCATTAGAGAGACACTTCTAAGTTATTATATTATGAATGATAATTGCATTAGTCAATAAGCACCAAACTTTTGGGCCTCGAATGATTATGGAGTTAATGAATCCATTATCATCCAACTTAATGAGAGGCTATGACTCAGTTATCCTCATAACTTTATTATTTTAAGAATCTAATAATTTTAGAAGATTTAAAATTTATTTATGATTTAATAATAGAAAGAAAATGGATCAATTTGCTCCCATTGACTACACCAAGTCAAGTCTTCTCATTGACTTCTCAAGTCATTGACAAGGACTAGGATCAACATCAGTCCATGGGCACCTAGATCAGTCTTATTGAATAAAATCAAACTCACTGATTTTCTATGTGACATGGATTAGCATGAATCAATGAGCAACCTCATCAAGATCTGATTAATCACATTGGCCAGGTAAGTGAGATCGATAGGAGGGTCTGCTAAGACTTATCTTAGACACCATCAGAAATGACCAGGTAAGTGGTTTGCCAATTAAAAATCATCGATCTAGGATACCAGACTTATCTTAGATACCAATCAATTTATTAGTTTTGATTTGATCTGCCTAAAGACTCGGGCTCAACCATTGAGCCACGATCAATATCCATTTGTTAGATGTATGGACTTTGATCAACTACAACTATTGAAGTGATCTATAGAAATGACCTAATCTTAATTAACTATTAATTAGATTTAATCAATTTTTTAACTAAGTCCATATTTAATCTAACCCTAGGTCTAACCTAGTTAAGGATCTGATCAAAGCTAACCCATTACCTTTAACCCATATTTTATGAAATTATCTTAGGATCTTTAAATCACAAACTTAGATCCTAAACAATGACTTAATTCTTAATTAAGTTCAAAGCTTATGAGTTTAGGTTTATGGAATCTTATAACTAATTTTTGATTTGATCATTTGAAATATTTTTAAATTATAAATAGTTTACATTGAATCATATTCAACATATGGTTTTAGATTTAATTTATTTTGATATTTTGATCATGTCCTAAGATTTCAAATTTAGACTTTTATAGAAAATAATTCTTAATTTAAATTTTATAAAATAAATATATCACATAAATTTTAGATTCAAAATAAAAATTACATATCCACATATGCAACAATAGGATCTAGATCTAAACATAAAACATATTATATGGACCAGATCATAAGCCATTTAAAATTAAATTTAAAATCTAAAAATAAATCATAAATTATTTTAGATCTTATCTAATGTATTTATGATCTATGTTATTCGGATCAGCAGATACTAGGACAATCTCTCCACTGTAAGGGATAAATCTTATAGCAGGACAATCTTATAGTAGTATGTGTAATCCGATATTATTTAGATCTAATCTAAATAATCTAAAATAGATCTAACATCTATTTAATTTTAGATTTAAAATTAAAAAATAAATCATAAAATTATTTAGATCATATCTAACTTATTCATCATTCAAAAATAGATCAGCACATACTAAGACAACCTCTCCACTGTAAGGGATAAACCTTACAACAGAAAAATTTTATAGTAGTATGTATGACCTTTAGAGTTTTAATTTTTAGATTTAATTTAATATAAATATGATCATGTTATAATAGAACCTAGATCCTCTGATACCATAGATAGAAAATATGCAGAATTTCATGCATGAATTTTAAAATTTTTTTGAAATATAACGCAGCGAAAGTTATAAATTAAATTATTTAATCTACAAATGTATATAATCAAATTACTAAACCCTACATCTAGCATCTATAATATATCATATTATATTTTAATTAAAAAAATAAATATTTTGATATTGATAAAATCAATATCCTAGATTTAGAATGATTCTAGATCTAAACCCTAGATCTCATCTAGGTGAGGGAAGAGATCAAATCTCTTACCTTTGCATGGGTCAAGAATGTTGGAAAATATATTCCAAAGCCAATCATTAGCCTATTGACAGTTGTGCTACATTGTAATTATAATTGATTCATTAATAAATAAAATATATTTTTGATATTTTTCATCATAAAGTATTCATCTTCTAACGATCTTCATTATTGTGATGAAGTTCTTAGGACTATTTAGCTTCGATAAAGAGAGG
The DNA here is from genome assembly GCA_006176705.1 of Cocos nucifera. Taxonomy (NCBI): domain Eukaryota; kingdom Viridiplantae; phylum Streptophyta; class Magnoliopsida; order Arecales; family Arecaceae; genus Cocos; species Cocos nucifera. The sequence continues at coordinate 605,807 of QRFJ01000448.1, forward strand.
ATTTATTGATTAGTCCTTAAATTTATTCACGACCAAATGATAGACTATTAATTAGGACGACAGCATCTATCGAGCATAGGTTGATGTATGCCATATAGATTAGTTATCCTTTTAACTAAAGAGTGTGGAGACACTAGTATGGCATACAGATAAGATGTATGGGTATATCATCATTGAACGTGACCAACTCTAGAGCATTCTGCTACTGAGACTGTCTCTGATGGGATATAGGTATAAGGGTCCCTTAGACCTAAGATCACCTTAGTGACTTGCAAGCAACTCACTGTGCTTTGGTACTAGACTAACTAAATTTTTAATTCAGTAATGGAAGGCTTCTGAGCATAGTCAAGTACTTATAAAGTCAAAGTGTGATCAAGATGGAATTGACCACTCAAAGAGTTAGGGAAGAATGTATCATTGTATTTTAATATAGCAAAACCTTGGTCAGGATAATCCATCTGATGGATTTGATATTTTGAAATACAATATGGACAACCTGATTAGAGTTGACAGTTGAACTCTGAGGTATCCTATGAGCATTTTGGTCAAGGGGATGAATAATATGAAAACTATATCTACATAGGTTCTAAGGATGTTGTTCTACACATTCGACCTATCCGACTATCGAGTATTATTACTAGATGGTTACTTTGATTGGTATAGAAATCTATTCTTATGCTACCGATTTAGATTCAGACCTATGAGATTACATACATTAGAGCTTATGATCTGATCGGATCATTGATCAATGATTAAGAATCGTTCTAGGGTTAAACAATTAATACGATTGATGTTTAACCTAGTGCAAGTATTGCAGGAGGATCGATTAGTAATTAGATTGCTAATTAACTTAATTTAATTAAGCCAGAGGACTAAGATTAACTTTAATTAAAAATAACTTAATTAAATTTTATTTGGGCTTGATTGGATCGAGTCCAATTGGCTTATTGGATAAGCCAAGTGCAAGGAAGAACTAGTCCTAGTTCAACTAAGACTCGAGTCAATTTAATTTTCTAATTTGATTAAAAAATTAAATTAAAATTAAATCTAATTTAATTTAATTAAATTAAATTTTTAATTAGATTAGAACCTAATTTAATTTGGTTGACTTGATTTTGATTTAATTTGGTTTGAGAAACCACTTTGACCAAGTCATAGATGGAATCCTAGTAAGACTAGGATTCCACCATGCGCCACCTTAGCTCCTCACGCCCCACGCCCTCTTTCTATCTTAATTTTGTGCAATAAAACCTCTCTCCCAAGCCTTCTCATGCATGCCCTCCTCTCCTCTCTTTCTCATATGGAAATTAGGTAGTGGACCAAGTCAAAGAAAAGAATTTGTTTTGATTTCAAATCCTATGAGATAGTGTTTTGAAAAACCAAAACTCTTCCTCCTTTTTGTGTCACCCTCCTCCCTAATTTTTCTCTCATATTCTTGGTAAAGAAGAGAATGTTTTGGGTGACATTTTTATGTGGTTCCATGCTAAAAATTCTAGAGAGGGCACCCAAGAGTTGGGTGCCCCTTGACTTGCCTATTTTGGTCTTTCCTTGTCTAGTTTTTAACCTAGAAAAGGACTCCTCATTTTCTATATATTTAGGATGAATTTTGGCCTAAAATTTTCATGAAATATAGATCATTGAGAGAGATTTGGGGTGTTTGAAAATCAGGGGGAGAGAGTCCTTGGGCATTGGGGTTTCATGAACATCAAACAAGGTGTTTGGGTGAGAGCAAAGAGAAGAAGAGGGTCTTCTTCTTGGGTTGCTATGTTCACCTCTTTCCTTCCTCCTCCTTTGAGTTTTCAGAAAGTATCTCATATTTGAAACCTCCTTTCTTTCTTCTCCTCTTTGAAAGAGTCTAAATTTAGAAGAAGAAGATATCTGATCGATCATCAAAGAAAGATCAGCATAGTACTAGCATACTGTGCTGATTTCCTACATCAAAACTTCTGATCATGATCGTGGGCTTGTGTGGACAACTCCTAGAGGTCGGATGCATGTACGGCTTGCAACTTCATCCTTAAGCTTGGATTAGCAAGTTGGAATGTCTAACTTGCATAGGTAATAGATCTGATCTATTATTTTCATACCTGCACTAGATGTAGTGTATATACATGTTGATGTGATCAACATGTTTTAATTTCTTCTTTAGATTTTAATTTTTGATTTAATGATATGCTATGATCATGTAATAGATCTTAGATCTAGTATATTTTTTCATATTTAAAATTAATTTTAATTAATTTTAGTTTTTTACTGCCTGATCTTGAAAAAGTTTCAAGATCTAGTCCTGAAATCCTAGATCTAGTTCCAATAATTGATATCAAAGCCTATATTTATTATTATATAATTATTTAAGCATATTTAGATTATTTCTTAGATTAGTTCTAATTTGTAATCTAATTATTAAATTTAAAATTAAAATTTTAATCATACAAACTGCTATAAGGTTGTCCTACTATAAGATTTATCCCTTATAGTGAAAAAGTTATCTGCTTCTAATCATAAATTTATTAGATAGATCTAATTTTATTTATAATTTAATAGATTTAAAATAGTTTTAAATTTAAAAATAAAAAATTTTAGATTGCATGAACTACTATAAGATTGTTTTGCTGTAAGATTTATCTCTTATAATGGAGAGGTTGTCCTAGTACGTGCTGATCTAAGACATTGATCATAAAATTTTAGATTAGATTAAAAAAATTTATGATCTAATTAAAAATATTTTAATCTAATTTTAATCATCATAAATATATTAAATTTAATCTAAGATAATTTATGATTGATTATAGTTGAAATTATTTTAATTACATGAACCTGTTTAGATTAGATCTAAAGTAGTTTCATGCTTATCTTACTTATATATTGATTATGAATCAAACATGCAACTTAGTTGATAGAACCATGTTGTAAAAATATTTTATAAATATAAAAATTATTTTTGAAAAGCCAAATCTCAATCTTCAGTCCAAAACTTAATTAAGAATTAAGAAGTTGTTTGATTAGGATCTAAGATTGTGAATTAAAGATCCTAAGATACAAATTATAACACATTAGGTTAAATGAGTTAGTGAGGATTAGGTTCATTAATTAGGTTAGACCTAGGGTAAGATTAAAAAATAAACTTAATTAGAGAATTGACTAAATCTAATCAATTGTTGTCTTAGATTAGATCAAGGATTCTCTAGATCAATTATAATAGTTGTAGTTGGTCAAGTCCATGTCTTTAACGAGATCCAAGATGAACTTGATTTTTGGCTATACGGTCTAGCATGAACTGTTAGGTTGATCTAATCACTAAGGAAAATCAGATTGATGGTCTTTAATTGGTAGCCCGCTTACTTAAACATTTTTGATGGTGTCTAAGGCAAGCTTTAGCAAATCCTCCTATTGATCGAACTTACCTGATTTCTTGGTGAAATTATATTTTGATCGAATCACTTGACTATTCGAGCTGACCCATGTTAGCTAGGTAAATTAGTATGACTGATTTAGGTTATCCTAGACTAGCCTATTAATGATCTTCTTTAAACTAACTTGGTGAAGTCAGTAGGAGAATCATGACAAGCTGGTTCATCTGATCTTCCCTCATCTTCAAATTAAATCCTCTAAAATTATTAGGTCCCTAAAATGAGATAGTTATTATGATAACTAGATCATAGCGTATCATTAAGTGGATGATAATGGGTCCATTAGTTGGATAATCATTGGAGGCTCAAAGGCTTGGTATTTATTGGCTAATAGAATTATCATTCATTATGTGATTTCTTGGCTGCATCTTTCTAAATGGTGGTTAGGTTTGCCAACCAAAGTTGGGCCTAATCATTCATTGATTTGATGGGCCAATTATGGTCATGTTAATGGTTGGACCTAACTGAACCTTTTCAGTGGAGGCCAAAGCCTACTGATTAAAGACTGGGGCAAAATTTAATTACAGAAATAATTCGTTATGAACCTATCCTTAGATGTACATGGGTTGGCCAGCCAAAGTTGGGCTCATGTGCAGTCTATTATTGAGAATATGCACTCTTTCCACACGGATCGACGTAACCATTGGTGATTAGCCAAGCAACAAGGAAGTACTTCTTAGAGATCTTCGTGGAAGCATGATCAAATAAATCAAAAAATAGAGAAGAAGAGAGGAAGAGATTTTCAAGAGAAAAGAGCTTTTATTCAGTATATTTCAGCATTTTTACAACCTTAACCTATTTTCAGTATATATACTTTATAAAGGATCAAACCTAAGCTCATAGAAAAAACTTCCCAAATTCAAACAATCCACGTACATAAAATAATAATCTATGAAAATTGAGTCGGCCCAATTTCAGACTGAGCCGGCTAACCTGCGACTGGGTCGATTCAGTCCCAGACTAAGCCAACCCAGTTGTGTACCATGCCAATAGTCCGAAAATGCTGCTCTTTATTTGGATTTTTCTTTGAGACCTAGCCGATCCAATCATGAACTGAGCCGACCCAATTCCCAACTGAGCCGACTCAGTCTCTGAAATTTACTATTGAGATCGATTCTTCTTTCGGCTCGCTTTCGTCTTTCCATGACCTATCTTCTCTTGTTTCCAAGACTTGCGAGTGCCATTTTTGAGCTCACATTCTCCATCTTGGTGCTTTCAAGTCCTTGTGAACTCATCTCTTCTTGATAGACCCATCCATACCACATCTCTGAAAGCTGTCTCTAGAGAGTACCTTCGTGAGTGCATTAGACTGATTCTCCTTAGTATGGATCTTCATCAGTTCTACTTCACCTTCCTCTATCAACTCTCTAATTCTGTGGTACCTCACGTCTATATGCTTTGTGCGCGCATGATAGACTAGGATCTGTGTCAACAATAGAGCACTCTGACTATCACTGAATAGTATAACCTTGCTCTGCTCCACCCCTAACTCATCAATCAGCCTCCTAAGCCAAAGGGCTTCCTTTGCAGCCTCCGTTATCCCAATATACTCAGCCTCTATGGTAGATAAGACCGTGATTGGCTGAAGGATTGATCTCCAAGATACCAGTCCACCATATACGCAGAAGAGGTATCCAGTAGTAGACCTCCTTGTATCAAGATCACCAGCATAAGTTGTATCAGCAAACCCTTTCAGAGGATCTGAACCTTCACACATCTTCATAGATTGTTCTCCAAATCCTTTCGACTGCCCACCAAATACCAAACCATAATCCCTTGTTCCATGCAGATATCTCAATATCCATTTCAATACTTTTCAGTATTCTTTCCCAGGGTTAGCCATAAATCTACTAACCGTGCTCACAGCATGTACTATATCTGGTCTATAGCACATCATAGTGTACATCACACTGTCTACAGCATTTGTGTAAGGAACTTGTTCCATGTAGTCTTCCTCTCTTCTGACTGGGGGCACTGTAACTTGGAGAGAGACATATGGCTCAACAATGGCATCTCTGCAGGTTTGGCCTTCTCCATCCCAAATCTCTCTAGAACCTTCTGGATATACTTTTTTTATGATAAATGGAGCACTCTTTTGCACCTATCTCTGTAAATCTCCATTCTAAGAATTTTTCAGCTGGATCCAAATCTTTCATCTCAAATTCAGATGATAATGCTTTTTTCAATCTTTTCATAGCATCCATGCTTCTATTGGCTATGAGCATATCATCTACATACACTAACAGGTACAGGGCATCCTCCTCATCTACATCCTTGATGTAGATACAACAATCATGTTCACATATGCTAAAACCTAGGCTCAAGACAAAGCTATCAAATCTTCGATACCACTAATGAGGGAATTGTTTCAAGCCATACAAAGACTTCCTAAGTAAATACACCTTTTCTTCCTATTTCATCTCCATGAAACCATCAGGCTACTTCATGTTGATTCTTTCCTCTAAAGTTCTATGAAGAAAGGCCATCTTCACGTCCATCTATTCCAATTCCATGTTATGCTGTGCCACCAGTGACAACAAAACTTGAATAGATGTATGACGCACCATAGGAGAGAAAATTTATGTGTAGTCAATCCCTTTTCTTTGTAAGTATCCCTTTGCTACCAGCTTTGCTTTGAATCTAACTCCATCTTATTTTGAAGGTGCTTCTTTCTTTGTGAACACTCACTTTAAGCTAATAGGTCGAGCACCCTTTGGAAGATCCACCAACTTCCATATTTGATTCTTCTCAAGTGATTTCATCTCCTCCATCATGGCTTACATCCATAAATCATGATCCTCACTCTCCATGGCCTCTGCATAATTCACTGGATCTCTATTAGCAGTGATGAGTGCATAGGAGATAACCTCATCAATGTCATATCTGATTGATCTCCTAATAGTACACTGGAGCTTGTGCAAAGCCACTCCCACTGGCACATCTCTACCTATGTCTATGGCTGCTTCTACACATCTATCTAAACTACCGGCTCTCCATGCTGATTTTCAATATGAGACAATATTTTTCTACCCAGCTCCACCTTAATAGGAACACTCCTGTAAGTGGATGTAACCTATATGCCATCATTCTCTGACTGGCCACCGCTGTTCACCTTTGTTTCTCCAGTTTTATCTATCTCAGACCTCCTCAAGATGCTCTTCTCATCAAAGATAACGTTCCTACTGATCACTGACTTCTGTGCCTGAGAATCCCACAACAAGTACCCCTTGACTCCTTGTGGATATCCTATGAATGTCATCTTTTGAGATTTTGGATCCAATTTACTTCTCTCGATTGCCTCCACATGTACATAGATTGTGCAACCGAAGACTTTCAGGTGGCCAAGCTTCACCTTCTTTCCACTCTAGACCTCTTCTAGAATGCCTCCATTTAGCTTTTAATGAGGGGATCTGTTCAGAAGAAAATAAGAAAAAGTTAGAGCATCACCCCAAAAGAACTTTAAAAGTGATGTTTGTAGCCTCAAACTCCGTGCCTTCTCGGTTAGTGTCCGATTTATCTTCTCTATGATACCATTCTACTGGGGAGTCATCCTCACCGTGTAATGGCATTTGATGCTATTTTTCTCATAGTACCTCCTGAACTCTAGGCTAGTATACTCTCCTCTATTGTTCGACCTCAGACACTTTATCTGTTTCCCTGACTCTTTCTCTACTTCAGCTCTCTAGGCTCTGAACCGAACAAACACCTATAATTTTTCTCTGATCAGATAAACCCATACCTTCCTTGAAAAATCATCAATGAAAGTGACAAAGTATTTTGCCCCACCTTTAGTTGATACTAGAGCTGGTCCCCATACATCCGAGTGCATTAAATCCAGCACTCCCTCGCTGCGTTTGATACTTCTGGCAAACTTCATCCTATGCTGTTTGCCAAAGATACATGGCTCATAAAGATCTATGCCCTCCTTCTTCATGGTTGGGATCATACCTCTTCTACTTAGTTCTGTGAGCCCACGATCACTCATATGATCCATCCGATAGTGTCACAGTCGATATAAAATCTGCTCGTCCTATGCCACTACTAGTACCTCTACACTATCATTTACTACTGAGCCTTCCATTCTGTAAAGACTGCTGCTCAATCTTCTACCTCTCATCACCACCAAAGCTCTCTTGAAAATTTTCAGACATCCACTCCCAGCCTGGTTACTAAAAGCATAATCCTGCTCCACCAAGTAGCCTAAAGAAATTAAATTTTTTTTCAACTCTGATACATACCTGACATTTGATAATGTATGAATGATCTCGTCGTACATCCTCATCCTAATAGAGCCAATTCCAGCTACTTTACATGCAAGATCATCTCCAAGACTGACACTTCCACCATCGACCTTCTGGTAGGTAGCAAACCATTCCTGATGAGAAGTATAGTGGTGCGAGCATGCTAAATCTAATAGCCATATAGTATCGCACTCTCTGGATCCATCTGATACAACTAGCAGGTCTTCTACACTACTCACAGAAGTTGTATCATCTTCCTTGCTGGCCTTCTCTTTTTTTGATCTCAAAAGGAGACAATCTCTCCTCAGGTGTCCAAGCTGATGACATTTATAATATTTCAATGTCATCTTTCTCTGATCGTGAGACTTTAACCTACCCTTAGATTTTTCTCTTGTCTTCTTCTTTGATCTTCTCTATCTTTTGTTCATAGCCAAGATCTCAGACTTAGGGTCTCTCTTGTAGATCTTCTTCCTTTTCTCATTTGATCTGAGCACACCAACAACCTCTTTATAGTTTAGGGTCTTCTTTTCATAAACTAAAATTGTTATGAGACCATCATACGAACCTGGAAGAGAACATAATAGCAGCAATGCCCGATCCTCCTCGTCGATCTTCATATCCAAACTCATCACCTCAGAATACACCTAATTGAACCTTTGGATAGTGCAACAAGATCTTTGCCTTCGAACATCCTCAGACTATGCAACTATTTCTTCAACCATAGCTTGTTCATCATGTTCTTTCTCATGTATGTGTTCTTTAGTCTCTCCTAGAGCTCCTTTGTTGTAGTCTTTGTGCAAATCTCGGGCAAAATCTGATCAACCAAGCACATCCAGATTGTGCTAAAAGTAATTTCCTCCAACTCTTTCCAATCCTCAGCACTGATCTTTTTTAGTCTTTCTTTTGTCAAGACCTTGCAGATCCTCTACTGAACCATCAAATTTTTTACTCTTTGCTACCATAGGGTAAAGTTTACCTTACCATCGAACTTCTCAAAATCCATCTTGAATCCACTTGATCCTATGACTTCAAACAAGTCAAGAACAGATCCCTAACATCCTTCATGATCACACACCAGTAAAACTACCCTTCATAGAAGATCTAACTAGCCCTAGATCCTCTTTCCAAACTTCTGTATTATCATTCTTTTGTGTAAACAATCTCCACCTCAATCTAGAGACAACCATGAAGCAAACTAGAAATTTTTTAGGATAAAATTTGGTGCAATAGATCCTGGATGTAGTAAACCCTAGGTGTCTTTCTTCCTTCCATGCAACACTGCTCTGATAGCAAATGTTGGGAATATGCACTCTTCCCATACGAATCGACATGATCGTCGATGATTAGCCAAGCAACAAGAAAGTACTTCTCAGAGATCTCTATAAAAATATGATCAAATAAATCAAGAAATAGAGAAGAAGAGAGGAAAAGATTTTTGTGAGAAAAGAGCTTTTATTCAGTATATTTCAGCACCCTTACAATCTTGACCTATTTTTAGTATATATACTTTACAAAGGATCAAGCTCAAGCTCATAGAAAAAACTTTCTAAATCCAAACAACCCACGTATACAAAATAATAACCCACAAAAACTGAGCCGGCCAACCTATGACTAGGTTGGCTCAGTCCCAGACTAAGCCAATCCAGTTGTGTACCATGCTAACAGTCCAAAAATGCTGCTCTCTATCTGAATTTTTTTTTGAAATCTAGTTGATCCAGTTTTGGACTGAGCCGACCCAGTTTTTAATTGAGCTAGCTCAGTCTCATAGTGAGCCGACCCAGTTTCTGAACTTTACTATTGAGACTGATTCTTCTTCCAACTTGCTTCCGTCTTCCCATGATCTGTCTTCTCATATTTTTAAGACTTGGGAGTGCCATTTCTGAGCTCACATCTATATGGATTCTAGTACCCATTAAGAAATTAGGATAATTCCTCGAATTGAAGATAAAGGCTATCAATTCGAATAAAATAGTAGGAGAATCTTTTGATTAAAGTTCAAATCTTTAGGTTTAATGAATCAATTACTAATTAGGTTATGATTTTTCTTTATACAGATATGGCCACTTTTCTATCAATTCGATCATTATTGGACAATGATAAGTTGGTAGGATCCAACTTCGGTAGGTAGTACCAAAAGTTAAAGATAGTCCTGGAGCATGAATGGATCCTATATGTGCTGATAGATCCTGCACTTGAGAAACTAGCTACCAATGCACATGGAATAGTCAGAGATACTTATCAAAAGTGGCTCAATGACTGGACCATGATGCGCTACATCATGCTGGCTTCTATGAGCGACAAGTTCAGTCATAGATTTGAGACAGCTCAGTCAAAAGACATGCTTCAAGTATTGGAGGATTTCTTTAGCACACCTGATGACATGGAGAGGCACATGACTAGTTGTGCCATCTTCAACACCAGGATGAGGGACGGTGCCTCTGTCATTGATTATGTATTGTACATGATCGAGCTAATAGAGCAATTAAGCAAGCTTGACTTTTTCTTGCATAAATAGCTTGGGAAGGATGCAATATTGAACTCATTATCCAAGTCCTTTCTCCCATTTCTTACTCATTTCAAAATAACAAAGCATGAAGTAGACTACCATGGATTACTAGGGTTGCTTCAGAACTTTGAGAAGGATCACCAACTCCACAAGGAGTCCATGAACTTAGTGGGAGGTTCATTTTTTGGTTCTCGATCCTTTAGGAAAAAAAAGAATAAGAAAAAGAAAGCTAAGAAGGTGTAAGTTCAAGTTGGGACATATATGCAGGGCCAGATCAAGAAAATCAAGCTCGATAAAAGTTAAGCTGAATATTTTTTTGCAAAAAGTGGGGGCACTGAAAGAGAAACTATCCTCAGTACATTACCTCTCTGGATCTGAACAGGCAGAGAAAGAAGCAAGCTATTGCTGGGCAAGATATTTATATGATAACTTCTTGTAATTTTTTTATTTATGATATTACTGACTGGATTTTGGATATCGGTAGCCCTTACTATATTTGTAATTCATTGCAGGGATTGCAGGTCAGTAGAAGATTTGAGCAAGGTGAGAGGTTCCTGAACATTGGAGATGGAAGACTAGTTCTAGTTCTATCTTTAGAAATTCTAAAACTTGCATTTGAGTTTCATACCATTGTTCTTAGTGATTATTATTTCTATCCCAATTTTTTTTTGAATGTTATTTCTATAGGTCTTCAGGCTAAAAATGATTATGAAATTTTAATAAAGAAATAAGTTTGTAATATCATTATAAATGGTATTACTATTTTCTATGGATGTTTGAACAATAGTGTGTATATGCTATCACAACCTATTAACGTAGTCTATTCTACTGGCAAGCACTCTAGATTAGATAGTGTATCAGATATCTATTTATGGCACTATAGGCTAGGTCATATAAACAAGAACACGATAAACTAGTTAACTCAAGAGAAAATCCTTAAAGTCAATGATTGTGAATCACTTCCAACCTATGAGTCCTGTTTTCTTAAAAAATTGATCAAGTCACCTTTTACTAGAAAAGGTGAAAGAGCCACTAAGCTATTAGATCTAGTACATACTGATGTATGTGGACTAATGAGCACAAGTGCTAGAGATGGATATTTTTACTTCATCACTTTCATAGATGATTTATCTAGATATGGATATGTCTATCTGATGAAACATAAGTTGGAATCATTTGAAATGTTCAAACGATTCCAAAGTGAAGTAGAAAAATAAATTGGAAAGAGTATTAAAATTCTTTGGTCTGACCGAGGAGAAAAATATCTTTTCGATGAGTTTCTCACATATCTAGGAGAGAATGAGATTCTCTCTCAATGAACTCCTCCAGAAACACCACAGCATAATGGTGTGTTTGAAAGAAGGAATCGGACTCTATTAGACATGGTTCAATCCATGATGGGTTTTGCCAGCTTGCCAATATCCTTCTGGGGATATACACTTGAATCATCTTGTTATCCATTAAATAGGGTTCCAAGTTTGTAGTTAAGATTCCATATGAGATATGGATAGAGCGTAAGCCAGCACTTTCACATCTTAGGATTTGGGTGTGCCCGACTTATATTAAATGGTTAGTTACAGATAAACTTGGACTTAGATTTAACAAGTGCATATTTATAGGATACCCAAAAAAGATTAAAGGATATCATTTCTACCATACTGATGAATAAAAGATGTTCGTCAGCCTTAAGGCAATCTTTTTGGAAAAGAAGTTCCTTAGTGAAGGAACTGTTGCCTCTAAGGTTGAACTTGATGAAGTTCAACAGGTAGAAAAATTGACACCTGTAGCTGAACATGAGTCGGATTTGATTAGATCAGATCCTGAGCCTAGTGTATCTGCACCATTAAGGCGATCCAATAGAGTACCATGTCATCCGAATAGATGCTATGGTTTCTTAATTCAGGATGGTGATCCTATTAAACTTGATGAGAATGATGATGATCCAATCACTTATATAAATACTATGCAGAGATTTGATTCTGAAAAATGGCTTGAGACCATGAAATCCAAAATAGAGTCCATGAAGGTCAATGATGTGTGAACATTAGTTGACCCACCAAAGGGGTTAAACCCATTAGGTGTAAATGGGTCTTCGAAAGGAAAAGAAATGTAGATAAAAAGATGAAAACTTATAAAGCTCATCAGTTGTCAAGGGGTATCGTCAATGTTATGGTATTGACTATGATGAAACGTTTTTTCCTGTAGCAATACTCAAATCCATTCGAATAATGCTTGTGATAGCTGTCCATCTGAACTATGAGATCTGGTAGATGAATGTGAAGATAGCTTTTCTAAATGAAGCTAATCGAAGAGGTGTATATGATATAACCTGAGGGATTCACATCCATTGATGAGTCCAAGGTTGTAAGCTTTAGAGATTTATTTATGGATTGAAGCAGGCATCTTGGAGTTGGAACATGCATTTTGATAAGGTTATCAAAATATATGGCTTCGTTAAGAATGGAGAAAAGTCCTACATTTATAAATGAGCAAATGATCCAGCAGTGGTATTTCTTCTCTTGTACATGAATGACATTCTCTTAATCAAAAATGACATCCTCGCACTACAGGGAATAAAAGTCTAGTTGTCATCACAATTCTCCATGAAGGACTTGGGTGAAGCATTCTATATCCTAGGGATGAAGATCTATAGGGATAGATCTAATAGGATGCTTGGGTTATCCCAGTCCACGTATATAGATACTATGCTGAAGAGGTTCAGCATGAAAAATTCTAAAAAAAGCTATCTCCTAATAGACCATGAAATTTCTCTCTCTAACAAGGATTTTCTAACAACTCCTGAAGAGAGAGCATATGAGTAGAGTTCCATATGCTTCAATAGTGGGATCTATCATATATGCCATGACATGTACAAGATCGAACATGGCATACTCACTAGGAGTAGTGAGTAGATACTAGTCTAACCCTGGACTAAAGCACTGAAAAGTGGTTAAAATCATTCTTAAGTATTTAAAAAATACTAAGAACCAATGGTTGGTTTATGGTGAGTTAGATCTAAAACTTGTGGGGTTTACAGACTCTAGCTTTCAATCTGACCATGATGATAGTAGAAGAGTGTTGGGATATATCTTTATTCTAAATGACGGAGCTATTTGCTAGAAGAGTTCCAAGCAGCATAGTATGGCAGACTCTGTTTGCGAAGCAGAGTACATCACAGCATCAGATGTCGTGAAGAAAGTTGTCTGGCTAAAAAATTTTATCTTCAAGCTCAGAATAGCACTCTTCCTAGATGGTCTGATCCTGCTCTACTATGATAGCACTAGTGCCATAGCTCAGACGAAGGAACCAGAGACACACCAACGGATGAAGCACATCCTACGCCGCTTCCACTTGGTCCAAGAGATCATGGATCGAGGTGATGTCAATCTTTAGAAGATCAACAAAAAGGAGAACCTAGCCGACCCCTTCACTAAAGCTCTGGTGATAAAGGAGTTCGACAATCACAAGTTGAAGATGGATATTAGATACTATACCGAGTGACTTTAGGACAAGTAAGAGTTGTTGGAAAATATGTTCCAAAGCTAATCATCAGCCTATTGATGGTTGTGCTATATTATAATTATAATTTATTTATTAATAAATAAAATATATTTTTAATATTTTTCATCATAAAGTATTCATCTTCTAATAAACTTCAATATTATGATGAAGTTTTTAGGACTATTTAGCTTCGATAAAAAGAGGATTTATCGATTAGTCCTTAAATTTATTCACAATCAAATAATAGACTGTTAATTAGGATGACAGCATCTATCGGGCATAAGTCATTGTATGTCATATTGGTTGGTTATCCTCTTAACCAAGGAGTATGGAGACACTGGTATGATATACAGGAGAGATGTATGGGTACATCGTCATTGAACATGATCAACTCTAGAGCATTCTACTATCGAAAATATCTCTAATGGGATATAGGTATAAATATCCCTTAGACCTATGATCGTCTTAGTGACATGCAAGTAACTCACTATGCTTTGGTACTAGACTAACTAAATTTTTAATTCAGTAATGGAAGGCTTCTAGGTATAGTTAAGTACTTGTAAAGTCAAAGTATGATCAAGATGGAATTGACCATTCCAAGAGTTCGAGAAGAATATATCACTGTATTTCAATATAGCAAAATCTTAGTCAAGCTAATCCATCAGATGGATTTGATATTTTAAAATATAATGTGGACAACCTAATCAGAGTTGATATTTATAATCTAAGGTATCCTATGAGCATTTTGGTCAAGGAGATGAATTATATAAAAATTATATCCACATGGGTTCTAAGGGTGTTGTTCTACATATTCGATCTATCCGACCATCGAGTACCTTTGCTAGATGGTTACTTTGATTAATATAGGAATCTATTTTTATGTTACTAGTTTAGGTTTAGACCTATCAGATCACATATATTAGAGCTCATGATCTGATCGGATCGTTGATCAACGATTAAGAATCATTCTAGGGTTAAACAATCAATACGATTGATGTTTAACCTAGTGCAAGTATTGTAGGAGGATCGATTAGTAATTAGATTACTAATTGACTTAATTTAATTAACCAGAGAACTAAGATTAAGTTTAATTAAATATAATTTAATTAGATTTAGTTTGGACCTGATTGGATCAAGTCCAATTGGCTTATTGGATAAGCCAAGTGCAAGAAAGAACTAGTCCTAGTTCAACTAGGACTCAAGTCAATCCAATTTTCTAATTTGATTAAAAAATTAAATTAAAATTAAATCTAATTTAATCTAATTTAATTAAATTTTTAATTATATTTGAGCTTAATTTAATTTGGTTGAGTTGGTTTTGATTTAATTTGGTTTGAGAAACCACTTTGACCAAGTCATAGATGGAATCCTAGTAAGACTAAGATTCCACCATGCGCCACCTTAGCCCCTCATGCCCCATGCCCACTTTCTATCTTAATTTTGTGCAATAAAACCTCTCTCCCAAGCCTTCTCTTGCATGCCCTCCTCTCCCCTCTTTCTCATATGGAAATTAGGTAGTAGACCAAGTCAAAAAAAGAAATTTGTTTTGATTTCAAATCCTATGAGATAGTGTTTTGAAAACCAAAACTCTTCCTCCTTTTTGTGTCACCCTCCTTCCTAATTGTTCTCTAATATTCTCAGCAAAGAAGAGAATGTTTTGGGTGACATTTCCATGTGGTTCCATGCCAAAAATTCTAGAGAGGGTAACCAAGAGTTGGGCGCTCCTTGACTTGCCTATTTTGGTCTTTCCTTATCTAGTTTTTAACCTAGACAAGGATTCCTCTTTTTCTATATATTAGGATGAATTTTAGCCTAAAATTTTCATGAAATATAGACCATTGAGAGAGCTTTATAATGTATGAAAATCAGGGGGAGAGAGTCCTTGGAAATTGGGGTTTCATGGACATCAAACAAGGTGTCTTGGTGAGAGCAAAAAGAAGAAGAAGAGGGTCTTCTTCTTGGGTTGCTATGTTCACCTCTTTCCTTCCTCCTTTGAGTTTTCTGAGAGTGTTTTACATCTGAAACCTCCTCTTTTCTTTTTTCTTTTTGGAAGAGTCTAAATCTAGAAGAAAAAAATATCTGATTGACCATCAAAGAAGGATCAGCACAGTACTAGTATACTGTACTGATTTTCTGCATCAAGACTTCTGATCGTAATTGTGGGCTCATGTGGATGACTCCTAGAGGTCGGATGCCTGTAGGACTTGCAATTTTATCCTCAAGCCTAGATCAGCAAGTTAGAACATCTAACTTGTATGGATAATAGATTTGTCTATTATTTTCATACCTATATTAGATGTATATACATATTGATGTGATCAATATGTTTTAATTTCTTTAGATTTTAATTTCTAATTTAATGACATACTATGATCATGTAATAGATCTTAAATTTAGAATATTTTTTAATATTTAAAATTAATTTTGATTAATTTTAGTCTTCCACTATTTGATCTTGAAAAATTTTAAGATCTAGTCATGAAATCCTAGATCTGATTCCAACAGAGAACTCTATGATTTATTTTTGTTATTGTCTTTGGAGCCACACATGCGTTCAGCCTCTATAGGTGATCCACATGAGGCTGCAACAAAATTGAAGGTTTGTTGATTGAAGATCCACTTGAAGTGCTAGCTTCTCATGGATCCCTCTAGATAGTTAATCTAAAATTTATTCTTCGAATCTTTTGGACACTCCAAAAGATGAAGAATAAGAGAAAGGTTATGGAAGAAATCTAACTCTTGGATCTTCCAAAAATAGAAAATAAATAGTTAAAAAAATCCTGAGAGAAGATACATCTTCTCTTTTCAGGATATCAACCATTGATGTCTTAAACGGATCTCCATACCTGGATAAGAGAAGACCTTCTCCTCTAGAAAATTTTCATGCTTCTAGGTCTCTTTCTTTTTGATTTTTCTCATAAAAAAATTATATTAAAATTCAGAAGAAAGGATTCTCAAAAGAATCCTAAGAGAAGACTATCTTTTCTTCACTTTTCTCTCATCAAGACATGATCAAATCTCGTCCAAAAGAGACCATGATGCCCCAACTCCTTAGAGCATCCATTCCCATGCCCTCTTCCTCTCTCTCTCTCTCTCAGATTTTTATCATATAAAAATAATTAAAAAAATTAAGAAAATAAACATTGAAAGAGAAATAGATGAGAAGACATTCTTCTTGTCTTTGTCTTCATCATGACATCAACTATTGATGTCATAATTGAATGATCTTCTCTAAGAAGTTGGGCGCCCCTAACCCCCATGCCTTCTCCCTTTCTCATCTGAAAATTACCATGGAATCTTTTGGAAAAATGATGCCCTCTCCTATCATATAGGAGGCGCCACAAAATTAACCTTTGACTAGGTTAAAAGACCAAGTCAAATAGGAAACTAAGGAAGAGTTTGGGGGGCGTCCAACTCTTGAATGCCTCCCCATAATTTTTATGTGTGAGATTCATCAAACCATCACCCAAAGAGAGAAGAAAAAAGGGTGACAAAATAATAGATGGGCGTGGATTTATGTTCATAGATAGAGGAGGAGAGTTTTAATAAATTAAAACTCTAATTTAGTTTGACTCATTCAAACTAACTTCCATATTTGACCAAGTCAAATATAAATCCAAATCCTGAGATTATGGGGTGTGGAAAAGCTATCTTAGGTATGGAAAATCATGTAAAAATTTTTTGAAATTAATTAGTGGGCATAGAGATTATTTGGCGTAAGGAAAGAGAAATCCTAGTCTAACTAGGATTCTCTTAATTAGAATATGTTAAACCAAATTAAAATCTATTCTAATTAAATTTGAGTTAACCTAATTAATAAGATATCCTAATCTAATTATAATTAAATTAAATTTAAATCATATTTAAATCTAATTTAACTTTTAATCAAATTAGAAATTAGTTTGACTCTAATCCTAATCGAATAGGAACTTGTTCTTCCTTGCAATTAACTTATCCAATAAATCAATTAGACTTAATCTAATTAGGTAAAAATTAATTTTAATTAAATTTAATTTAATTAAACTTGATCTCAGCTTGATTGCTCAATTAGATTAAATCAATTAGCAATCCAATTGCTAATCGATCCTCTTGTAACACTTGCATTAGGTCAAATATCAATCGCATTGAATGTTTGACCTTAGAACGATTCTCAATTATCGATTAACCATCTGATTAGGTTACAACCTCTTATATGTGTGACTCTATAGGTTTGAACCTAAGTCGGTAGCATAGAAATTAATTTCTATACTAATCAAAGTAACCATCTAGCAATGATTTTCAACGTCCGGATAGGTCTAATGTATGCAAAGAAAAATTCTTAGAATCCTAGCCTATGGTTACCATAGAATTCATCCTTATGACTAATAATGCTTAAGATGACTTCGAGTACACTATCAATACTCATACAAGTTATCTCTATTGTATCTCAAAATTTTATAAATCCTGTGACTTCTCATGAGGATTATCCAGGCCTAGGTTTTGCTAAATTGAAATACAATGAGTCATTTTCTTTCTAAAGTTAATCAGGAGTGGTCAATCCCATCTTGACTCACACATCAACTTGACAAGCACTTTACTGTACCCAAAATTTTTTGGAACCTATATTAAAAATACAGGCAGTCCTGTACCAAAGTACAGTGAGTTGCTTGTAAGTCATCATGATGATATCAGATCAGAGGGATACTTATATCCATTAGCCTTAGCTAACTACTCTTGATAGTAGAGTGCTATATTAGTCATGTTCAGTGCAGATATACTCCTACATCTCACCTGGATGCCATACCAGAATTTTCACATCCCTTGGTTATGAGGACAACTAATGTATATGGCATACAATGATCTATACTCAATAAGCTATCATTCTTATTAATAACTTATCATTTGTTTATGAATAGTTTAAGAACCATCCGATAAATCTTTCTTTATCGATTGATTGTGGTTCTAAGGACTTCATCATAATTTAGGACTTCATTTAAGAAAGATAGAACTTTTATGATGAACCAACCAAATAACTATTATTATTAAATAATTTATGTACTAATTTTAATCATCTACTACTTAGATGATTGGCTTTAGGACATATTTTTCAACACTAGAGGCACTAGAAGATTGGTCTTTTAAGGAGCTAATTTAATTAAAATCTCCATCTTGTTATGGTATCAACTCGCTCCGATACCAAACAGTTAGGATATTAGCCACTTTAATATCACTTGTTAAAAATTTAATATCAAATTATTATGATATAAAAAAAATAAAATAAAAAAATAATCAAGTACGTGGATCAACCTAAAGACTCACCTCCATGGGGCATGCAAAGCTTCACTATAAAAGAAAAAAATAGGTACAAGAGGAGACCACCCACTCTCAGCTCACCATACATAAATTTCTCTCAACTAGAAGCTGATAAAAAATATGTAGAACTTCATGCATAGATTTCAAATTTTTTTTTTGAAATAAAAAGTAGCGAAAGATATAGATTAAACTATTTAATCTACAAATGCATATAATCAAATTACAAAATCCTACATCAAGGATCTGTAATATGTTATGATGTAAATATAAATCTAAAATTAAATTAATCATGAGTAGTATTGATCACATCAATACTTAGATCTAGAATAATTCTAGATCTAATCCTAGATCGCATCTAGGTCACCAAGAGATCAGATCTCTTACCTTTGCATGGATCGAAAACTCCGTAATTGAATTCGTTATTGCCTTTGAAGCCGCACATGCATCTGACCTGTACAGGTGATCCATGCGAACCTACAACATAAATCAAAGGTTCGTCGAATGAAGATCCGCTCAAAGTACTAGCTTCTCGTGGATTCCTCCTGATGGTTAATCAAATACATGTTCTTTGGATCTCTTGGACAATCCAAGAGATGAAGAACATGAGAAGGAATGTGGGAGGAATCCAACCCTTGGATCTCCCATAAAATATAAATAAAAAGACATATAAAAAAAACCCTAGGAGAAGACAAATCTTCTCCTTTAGGACATCAATAATTGATGTCCTAAAAACACCTCTATGCTAGGATCAAAGGAGACTTTCTTCTCTAATTTTTTTTTTAATTTTTTAGATATCACACCATCAGATTTTTCTCATAAAAATCTCATAAATAAAATTGAGAAGAAGGACTCTCAAGGAAACCCTAAGAGAAGACCTTCTTCTCTTCTTTTTCTCGCATCAGGACATGATTAGATCATGTCCAAAAATGATCACCATACCCCAACACCTTGAAGCATAGATTCCACACCCTCTTCCTCTCTCTCTCTCTCTCTCAAATCTTTATCATATAAAAATTATATAAAATAATGAAGAAGAAGATACTCAAAAGAAAATAAAAAGAAGATAATCTATTCTTACGTTTGTGCCTTCATGACATCAACGATTGATGTCCAGATGAAGACCTTTTCTCTAAGGATCTTGATACTATCTTTTCTCAAGCCCTTCCTCTCTCTCTCTTAGATTTTTATCATATAAAAATTATAAATAAAATAAGAAGAGAGAAACATAAAAGAAAAATATAAGAGAAGATAATCTTCTCTTACCTTGTCTCTTCAAGATATGAACTTTTGATGTCTTAATTGAGGGTTCTTCTCCATGAATCTTGATGCCACAAATTATCCATGCCTTCTATTCTTTTTTCTTTGATTTTTCATATTTTCTTAGAATTTTTCATATCCTTTATGGTCAAAGAAAGAGGCATCCCCTTTACATTGCAAAACTAGATCAAAACCTAGTCAAAGGAGGACTTCTATGAGGCGTCCAACTCTTTGACGCTCCTTCCACTTATTTTTCCATATAACCACTAATTCTCACATGCAAAACCAATGGAAAAAGGGCTTAATAAGATAGAGGGGCGTGGGTAGAGTTGGCGCATAAGAGAGAGAGGAGTTTGGGTCAAAGAAGACTCTTCTAAGTAGGAAACAATTTTCAACTTTCTTCTGATTTTGACCAAATCAAATTTAAATCCAATTCCTAAGATAATGGGGTATGAAAAATTATTTCTGAGGTGTGGAAATCATAGAAAAAAAATTTAGAATTAAAATATGATGTGGGCTTTCTTAGGTGTAAGTGAAAGAGAGAGAGTCCCAATCCAACTGGGACTCCTCTTATTTGACTAGGTCAAAATTATTTTAAACCTAATTTAAATTATATTTAAACTAGGTTAAATGCAATATAATTTAGGATGATCCTAGTTCAACTAGGAGTCCAATTAAATTAGATTAAATCAAGATTTAAATCTGATTTAAATCCTAAGTCAATCAGGTGCACCCAAGTCCTAGTCAAATAAGGAATTGTTCTTTCCTTGCAATTGGCTTATCCAATAAACTAATTAGACTTAATCTAATTAAATCCAAATCAATTCTAATTAAATATAATTTAATTAGACTTGATCTTAATCTAATTGGTTAATCATATTGAGCCAATTAGCAATCCAATTGCTAATCGATCCTCTTACAACACTTGCATTAGCTCAAACATCAATCGCATTAAATGTTTGACCTCGAAACGATTCTTAATCATCGATTAACCATCTGATCAAGTTACAAGCTCTAATGTGTGTGATCCCATAGGTTCGAACCTAAGCTGGTAGTATAGAAATTAATTTCTGTACCAATCGAAGTTACTATCTAGCAATGGTTTTCGACGTTCGGATAGGTCGAATGTATGCAAAGCAACATTCTTAGAATCCTGGCCCATGGTTATCATATAATTCATCCCTTTGATCAATAATGCTCAAGATGACTTCAAGTATATTATCAAACACTCATACAAGTCATCTTTATTGTGTCTCAAAATTTTGCAAATTTTGTGACACCTCACGTGGATTACCCAGGCCTAGATTTTGCTAAATTAAAATACAGCAAGACATTCTCTTCTTGAAGTTAATCAGGAGTGGTCAATCCTATCTTGACTCACACACTGACTCTACAAGTACTTGATTGTCCCCAAAAATCTTCGATCATCTATATTAGAAATACAGGCAGTCCAGCATCAAAGTACAGTGAGTTGCTCGCAAGTCACCATGGCGATCTCAGGTCGGAGGGACACTTATATCATTGGCCTTAGCTAGCTATTCTTGATAGTAGAGTGCTACATTGGTCACGTTCAGTGTAGATATACTTCTACATCTCATCTGGATGCCATACCAGTGTCTCCACACCACTTGGTTATGAGGATAACCAACGCATATGGCATACAGCGACCTACACTCGATAAGTTATCATCCTTGTTAATAACTTATTATTTGATCGTGAATAATTTAAGAACCATCCGATAAATCTTCCTTTATCGATTGATTATGGTTCTAAGGACTTCATCATAATTTAGAAGTTCATTTAAGGAAGATAGAACTTTTATGATGAAACAAGCAAATTACTATTATTATTAGATAATTCATATACTAATTTCAATAGTCTACTACTTAGATGATTGGCTTTAGGATACATTTTCCAACAACTCTCACTTGGAATAAAGCTAATCAGAATGATATCAAATATCCTATTTTCTACTTGAGTTCGCAAAACTCCTTAGTTTCAAGGCCTTAGCAAATGGGTCGGTCAAGTTCTCATTTTACATCGATCTTCTAAAGATCGACGTCACCCAGATCAAATAGCTAAGATGAAAATGATGCAGAATATGCTGGTCCTTCGGTTCATTAACCTGTGCTATGTCTCCAGTGCTATGATAGGACTGGACCATGGGTGGAGGGTGCCACTCTCAACTTGCTAATGAACCTCAGTAACTACACAGCTTATATGGTAGCATCATATGCCACGATGTACTCTACATCACTAATTGAATAAACTAAAGTATCCTGCTTGGAATCTTTCTAGTAGATTGCTCCTATAATTAGGATATGAGTCAACATTCTCTTGTTGTCATCTTGTTTCGACCAAAATCAAAATATCCATATATTTTAAGTCAGTACTTCTATATTTGAGTCACTGGATCTTAGTATTTCTTAAATACTTAGGGATTGTCTATACAATCCTCCAGTGGCTCTTACTTGGATCAGACTGGTATCTGCTCACTACCTCTAGTGAGTATACCATGTCTAATCTCATACATGGATAAATAAGATGATAGCTAAACTTTTATTCATTGCAATGTTGCAATGCTATTCTAGATTAAGAGAATTTTATCCTCAAACATCATAAGTAATAACACTACAAAACATTTTGCCCAATAATAAGTGCAGGGTTTGTCTTTGTTCATAACTAAGATATACGTTCAGAACGTATGTTCAAACTCTGAGATGATACTTAGATGGGCTTTATAGGTCCTTACCTTTTCATTTGCGCTACTCTAATCCTATTAAAAATTCATTCACACCCAATGGATTTTATCCCTTCAGGTGATCAACTAATGTCCATACACTATTGATTTTCATAGACTTCAATTTGGATCATATAGCTCCAAACCACTTCTCAGAATCAGGCCACTACACTGTATCCTTATAGGTGATCGGATCTTTGTTATTCTCATCGAGCTCAACATGATCGCCATCCTGGACCTAGACACTGAAGTATCTATCCGGCTAACACGGTACTCTACCGGATCTTCTTAAAGGTGACACTTTAATGGACTCCAAATTTGATCTGATCAAATTTGGTTCTATAGGTTTATGAGATAACATCGGTTCTTTTCTACCAGTCAAACTTTTACAAGTTCAACTTGATAGGCATCATTCCTTTTCTAAGGAACTTCTTTCCAAAAGGAATGCCCTAACATCTTATGTTCTTTAGCATAGTAGAATTAATAATCCTTAAACACTTATTGGACCAGGATCCAAGTTTATTTATGTGCAAATATATGACATAGACTGATCAACTCCAAACCCAAAAGTTAGAGAGTCTAGGTCTATGCCCGATCTATATCCCATATGGAGTCAATGCAATAGATTAACTTGGTATAAATTTTCAGAGTAAAAAAATAGTCACAAGAGCACAACCTTGCAATAGGCAGATAAGTATATCATATTATGAATTGAACCATGTCTAACAAAGTTCAATTTCTCCTTTTAAATACACTGTATTTCGAAAAGAAATCCACTGAGAGAGAATCCTATTCTCTCCTAGATATGTCACAAACTTATTGGATAAGTATTTACCTCCTCGATCTGATCGAAGAGTTTTAATACCTTATCCAATTTATTTTTTTTCATTATTGAATCATTTGAATATTTCAAATGATTCATCCCAAACGTACCCATGCCCAGATAGATCGTCTGTAATGAAATATTAATATCTTCCTTTAGCACTTAAGTTCAAGGTCCACATACATCACTATGTATGAGACTTAGAACTTTATCGGCTCCTTCACCTTTTTCAGTAAAAGGTGACTTTGTCATCTTCCCAAGAAGATAAGATTCATAGGCTATCAATGATTCACAATCATTGATATTGAGGTTTTCCTCTCAAGCTAACCTGTTTATCCTGTTCTTGTCAATATGACTAAGCCTGTAATGCTAAACATAGACATCCATAACATAATCTAACTAGCATGCGTACATTCCACTTACCTTAAGTCCTTGCAATGAATTACATAAGACCACTGGTATTTGATACTCAGATAGTAGAATTACATACAGAGAAGTTTAAAAGTATTATCGTATAACGTCTTTAATGAGTAACTATTGCTCCTTTCTCTTATTTAGCCTGTTATGGTCAAGGAAAGCAAGACAAATCTTCTTCCTATGATCCTGTTTCAGACATTAGAAGTACTATGCCTGATCTAGGTTAATCTTGGACTAATTATTTTGACTAGGCTCAGAAACTCCAATACAAACCCATTTGTACTGTTGAACCAATATTCAACTTTTGACACTGATTATTGAAGTTGGGTCCATAAGTCTTCATTATGTAATAGTGATAGGAGCAATTAGGATTTAGCCTTAATAGAGAATTATGACCTATTGTATATGAATCATTTTAGGTCTAAAGACTTGAACTTTAGTCTAAAGGCTCTCTCACTATTTTATTCGAACTGGTAGCCTCTACCTCCAATTCGAGGAGTTACTTTAATTTTCTAGTAGGTACTAGAATCCACATAGACTACACACGAGCCCAACTTTGGTTGGCCCATCCATATACATTTAAGGATAGATTCATAACCAATTGTTTCTCCAAATAATTTCTAGTAATTTTAATTTTGCCTCAGTCCCTAATTAGTTGGCTTTGGCCTTCTCAGAAAAGGGTCCAGTTAGGTCCAACCATTAACATGACCATACTTGGTGCATCCAACCAATGAATGATTAGGCCCAACTTTGGTTGGCCAACCCAACCATCATTAGAGAGACACATCTAAGTCATCATATGATGGATGATAATTCCATTAGTTAACAAACACCAAGCCTTTGGGCCTCCAATGATTATTAAGTTAATGGATCCATTATCAAACACCTTAATGGAAGGCTATGACTCCGTTATCCCCATAATTTTATTATTTTAAGGATCTAATAATTTTAGAAAATTTAAATTATTAGTGATTTAAGGATAGAAAGGACATGGACCAATTTGCTTCAATTGACTTCACCAAGTCAAGTCCTCCCACTGACTTCATAAATCACTGATGAGGACTAGGATCAATTATGGTCTATGGGTACCTAAATCAGTCTCACTAGATAAAATCAGTCTCACTAATTTTCTATGTGACATGGGTTAGCATGAATCAATGAGCAACCTAATCAAAAACTTGATTAACCACATTGGCCAGGTAAGTGAGATCGATGGAAGGGTCTGCCAAGACTTGCCTTAGACACCATCAGAAATGATCAGGTAAGCAGGCAGCCAATTAAAAACCATCGATTTGGGATGCCAGACTTACCTTAGACACCAATTAGTTTGTCAATTTTGATTTGGTCTGCCTAAAGACTCGGGCTCGACCATTGAGCCACGATCAGTATCCATTTATTAGATGTATGGACTTTGATAAACTACAACTATTGAAGTGATCTATAGAAATAACCTAATCCTAATTAACTATTAATTAGATTTGATTAATTTCTTAACTATGTCCATATTTAATCTAACCCTAGGTCTAACCCAGTTAAGGACCTGATCAAATCTAACCTATTTTTCTTTAACCCATGTTTTATGAAATTATCTTAGGATCTTCAAATCACAAACCCAGATCCTAAACAATCACTTAATTCTCAATTAAGTTCAAGTCTTATGGGTTTAGGTTTATGGAGTCTCAGAACTAGTTACTGATTTTATTGTTTGAAATATTTTCAAATTGTATTAAATCATATTCAATATATAATTTTAGATCTGATTTGTTTCATTATTTAGATCATGTTCTAGGATTTCAAATGTAGGGTTTTGTAGAAAGTAAGTTCATGATTTAATTTCTACAAAATAAATATGTCATACATATACATTCTAGATTCAAAACAAAAATTACATATCAACATATGCAATAAGAGAATTAGATCTAAACACAAAACACATCATGTGGATCAAATCATAAATCATTTAAAATTAGATTTAAAATCTAAAAATAAATCATAAATTACTTTAGATCTCATCTAACATATTTATGATTTAAATTTCTCAGATCAGCACATACTAGGATAACCTTTCTACTGTAAGCAGTAAACCTTATGGCAGGACAACCTTATGATAGTACATGCAATCCTGATATTATTTAGATCTAATCTAAATAATCTAAAATAGATCTAATATCTATTAAAGTTTAGATTTAAATCAAAAAATTAAATCATAAATTTTCTTAAATCTAATCTAAATAATTCATGATTTTGATTTAGATCAATACATACTAGGACAACCTTTTCATTGTAAGGGGTTAACCTTACAATAGGACAACCTTATGACAGTATGTGCGATCTTTAATTAATTTTAATTTTTAGATTTAATCTAAAGCATACATAAATATGTTATAATAGAATCTAAATGCTCTGATACCACTAATAGAAAACATGCAGGATTTCATGCATAGATTTCAAAATTTTTTTTGAAATAAAGAGCAGCGGAAGACATAGATTAAACTATTTAATCTACAAATGTATATAATCAAATTACAAAATCCTACTATAAGCGCACCAACTGGCATCATCTCTCTCAGATACTAATTGATGTTCCATGATATCGCTCGAACGCCAATCATCCTTGGCATCATAAGCCTCGATATCATGTTGTGGAAGCCCCTGATCTTTAGCACAGATCTGAAGAAACTTATGTCATTCTCTATGGGCAGCACACCATCGATCCTCCACCTGGATCTATGATGGGGTGCCTCCCTCCTTGGGCTTGAGGGAGATGCCCCTTTCTCTAGGCCTTCTTTAAGAACCCTAGGGCTGCAACTCTAGAGAGAAGTGAAGAAGAGAGTTGAGGGAGAAAAGGTTGGTATTGATTCCAACCTTGATAAGCCTGATCCAACCTATGTATTTATACATAGCCATTAGGCCCGACCAAAAAATTCTTCGGCTAACCCAATACATGAAAGCACTCATCGAGCCCATGTACACCCATGTCTTCCATGCTCTCATCCTCTGGATCTAGACCCGACCCATATATGAATTATCTCCCTTAAAATCTCTCAAACTAGGCCTTAAGACCCCTAAGATTAACCCAGACCCTAGTCCAAAATAGATGCTTGCGTAACTCTACCTGCGCACTGAGCTGGCTCAGTCTCAACACTGAGCTGACTAAGTTCTATTGTATCGGCTCAGTCTGAAACTGAGCTGGCTTAGTTCTATACCATGTCAGTAGTTCCGAACGTACAGCTCTCTGTTTTGCCTATGCTCTGAAACTTAGCTGATCCAATTTTGGACTGAGCCGGCTAACCTGCAGAAAATTTTCTTTCTGTAGTCTTGATTTCTTGGCTTTGGTTTCTTACTTTATCTTGTGTCCTAGATCTCCAAAGCACCAACCAAGCCTCTAGAATTCCCAGAGCCAACCCCTTAACTCCTCTCGTGGCCTCCCAAGGCTTGGGAGCACCATAAATCCTCACAATCTCCACCTTGGTGCTCCCAAGCCTTGGCAAACCTCACGACAATAACCTCTTACATGATCCCACTGTCCTTGTGCACTTGATAGCACCTATGCAAACATTGCCTCTGCCAATCCTCTTCAGCTATTGTGCACCCTTGAGGCCTTTGGGATGACCTCCTCCACTATCGAAGACCTATGCTTGCTTCTCTGCACCACCCTGGAATTGTAGGATCCGTTTTGCTTAGTAGCTATATCACTTTTTCTGAACTTTTCTGGAGAACTGCAACATTTCTATACCAACACTTACTGCAAATCCTGACATGATCTCCTCAGAACTATGCCTATCCTTCTGTACATGCCACTTCATCTGAAACTATGTATCACCGGTGCTGGTGCTAGGATATCGATCCTTCCGCATCCCTTTGCTCTGAACTCATGTCAAATTCCTCTCTAATTATGAAGCCACCTCTTCAGAGCTCCACCTATATCCAAAGTCTATCTGATGTCATAGAAGTCAACTCTATCATCAAGTCCCTTGAGGCCAATCACTCAATGCTGCACTGCTGAGCCTGCCGCTGCACCTTGAACACCATCACTACCCCTTTGAATCCTCCGCACTCCACAACCCTCTTCGAAGCCATCTCGGATACCTCCGCAACTTGCGAGCACCTCCAAAACTCAAGAGCTCATCCAACTCTTTTGAAATCAATGACTGAACCCTAGAAAATTCCACCCTAGTCCTTCTTTTCTGCTCCTACACCAGCCATCACTTCAGTTGCACTCGGAGAACCATCCTCCATTTGAACTGCGACTCTCCCTATGCTCCTATAGAAGAAACCTGATCCATGATATTTTCAACTATCTGAGACCTCCTGATGCTCCTTGAGACCTCCTGGCTCTCCCTGAGATCTGCTTTCAATCTTCCTAAGAAGCCCCTGACATCATCTACTGAGATACACTCCTCGACTACTGTACCATCGAGCCTCTCTCAGCCCCTGTGCCTTCAGGATAGCACTCCTGCAGCACTTCAGTGCTCTCTGACTCATCTTTACGCCGCTTTGTAGCCACCCGGTCCTAACCTATTGGACTTCCATGGTTCATCCATCTCCATCACTCTCAAGGCTTCACAAATCCATGCTTTGGTTGAACCACTGAATACATCCCCGACTACTTTCCCATCTTTCTGACATCGAAGGATGTATAGTCGCTTCTTCAGCCTTCCTTCGATCATTATCCTTTGAAAAACCTCTCTTCAACAGTCCTATACTACCCATCTTCCTAGAGAACTCGAATGCTCTCTGCTGAGATACCTCCCTCGGCTGCTGCATCACTGAGCCTCTCTCTGCCCTGCATCTCCAAGGAAGTGCTACTGCAGCACTCCAGTGCTTCCTACTTGTCACATAACCATCATACACCCTGGCCTTTCCACCAAGACTGATCAGTAAATCATGCACCAAATCCTTCCACCCTGGGAAAAATTTTTTTTCATTAATTCTCTCAACCTCCACCTTCAACCTACTGCTCTTGGTTGGCCAAACCATAGTAATAACAAGATAGATTTGAGACATACCATGAAATTCTTATGCAGATTTTTAATTTTATCTTGTACGACTTTTTCTTTTCTTCCATGCACCATCAGGCTCTGATACCAGATGTAAGCACACCAACTAGCATCACCTCTCCCTGATACTAATTGATATTCCATGATATCTGATAAGCATCATAAATTCACCAATAAAAATATTAATTTATTAATTAATTTATATTAATTTTTAAAAATTATTAATCAATTTATATATAATTTTTAAAAAATTCATATTTTTATTAATTAAAAAATTAATTAAAAAAAATAATAAAAATTAAAAAATAAAATTTTATTATCAATGGAAAGAGTTCATTTTTTTGATCATAATAAAATAAATTTTAAGTAAAACAGAGCTAAAATGGAAAAGATATGAATTTTTAAAGATATAAAATAAATAAAAATTAAATAAAAAAGAAAATGGCTCAGCCGGCTCCGTAAGCCGAGCCACCAAGCCAAGCCATCAAAGCCGACTCAGCCGTTTAAGCCATCAGTCGGTCCACAATCCAGGCGTGGACCGCCAGGTCAGCAGAAACCGATGAATCAGAGATTGCCACATGGTGGACCTAGATCCTTAAAGGGTCCACAAAAATTTATCGCGGCTCACAGGGTATTTTGGTCTTTTCACCTAGTGACAAGAGCGCTGATTGACTGCGGTGTGTGGTGCGGCCGGTCCAGGTGATTCATGAGAATAGTAATTGTACGATCGAATGGCTGCGGCTGATTGCGATCAAGATCGGACGGCGGTGGTGATTTCCAGGCTTGATTCAAATTCTATCAGCAATCTGGTGCGATCCGATGGCTAAAAAATCAAGAGATGAAGATCCAACAGTCTAGAACGCTCCCGACGGTGAGCAAGACTCCCGACGCATGATTTGCAGCCAGATTTCCTCCATCAACGCGTGATCGAACGGCCAGAATTTAATCTAACCCGATCTAGGCTGATATGCATCCGATTTTGATGATTTTTGGACCGTTAGATTCCTATTGAATAGCCAGATTTTACCAGATTTACCAGAGTCGTATCAGAGCTATTTTGATTCAAATTTTATCCAAATTTCTTTGTATTTTGATGATTACAAAGGCTATTAGTCCCATATTGCCTTTAGAAAAAAATATCCAGCCCTCCTAGCTCTATAAAAGGGATCTTAGGCCTCCAAAAATCAACATCTCCGATCAAGGTGAAGCTTTGGTATAGGGCGAAGCTAGGCTATGGGTTAAAGGCTGCTTCGAAGCAATGGGTGCCGAGAAGAAGAGCCGGGCTTCTACACCATCTTTCTGCCAATGCCGATCCAAGATCAGAGATCAGGCTATTTTATTCTTTTTAAATTTCATGTATTTAAATTCTAAAATTTTAATTAATAAAAATTTTATTTTTGCACTTTAATTTCTTACTTTTTATTTTTATTGTAATTTAATTTCTATACTTTAAATTATTACTTTGCAAGTAGATGCTAAGATCTAACTAGTAGATCTTAGTACCAAGTTTAAATTCCTGCACCTTTTAATTTTCACTTTTTATTTTCCGACTTCATTTTTGATCCCAAAACTCTTCTCTTTTTTTTTCAAAAATCAAAGATTTCAAATCTAAAAATACTACCTTCCCTGTGGATTCGATCCGACTCACCGCTATCTACGCATTTTCAATGATTTTAAGAAGTCGGATTAAACTGATAAACACGGTGTCTTAACGACAACATCGCATTCCTATCATGTTTTTGGCGCCATTGCCAGGAAATGTTTTTGATTTTTGATTTTGATTTCTTTGATTTATTAAAAATAATTTTGACAAATGCACCAAGTTTTTGGCGCCATTGTCGGGAAAGGCACGGACATTAAATTTTTGATCTCTTTGATTTTTCTATAAATAAATTATAAATAAAATTTTTATTTTTTTTATAAATATTGCTTGCTAATTTTTTTTATTATTTTATAGAAAAAAAATTAAAGAACAAAAAGAATCAGAAGTTTTGCTTGGTGAGATCAATCCTAACCCTAGTTCTCTTTTCTTTTTATTTTATTTATTTATTTATTTTATTTTTAAATTAATTTTAAAAAAAATATTTATTTAAATCTAATTAAAAATTTCATGATAAGATTAGAAATCTTAACTGCTTAGAGCATGCATCATATTAGTTTTATTTTTATCATTATTTTTATTTTTATTTTTTTTTGGTGATTGCTGGAGGCAAGGTAAGCCTTTCAGAATTCAATTAGTTGCATGCATCTAGTTTAAATTGCATAGAACCCTTTAATTGAAAATTTTTTATGCATATTCATATTAAATCAAATTAAGGGCACAATCCAATTAAATAAGATAAGGTGGGGATTTGATCATCCCTTCCTTAGCCCACAAACAACCAACCAGCATCCTGCATTGACCTAAGCCTTTAATTTTAAAATCAATTAGACATCAACCCTAGGAACTCGAGCTCAATAGGATAAGGAACCCTAAGAGTTGAATCAGATTAGCATTAGTCAATTTGACTGGTGTCTAGGAAAAGTGGTTCAGGGATGACTGGGTCCGAAGGAAGGTGGTTTCTAATTGGTTCCGTTCGCTTACCTGGCCAAGCACAATTGGTGTCTAAGGCAAGCAACGGGGGGACTCCCACCGACCTTACACTTACCTGGCTAGTTGATTGGCTAATCCTACACTTGGAGGGCTTGAAGGTGACCTTGGCAGTTAGGAGCTGTCTAGATCTAGGACAACCTTTAGTCAGGATTGATTGACCAACTTGATTGCTAACCAACATTAAATCTAATTAAACCTAATTCTTCTCTTTCTTCTTAGTTCTAGGACTCCTTAGGACCTCTTCTTTAGAACTCTTCTTTCTTCTTACTCCTCTAAAAATAAAATAAAATAAAATAAAATAAAAATTAAATTAAACTAACTAAAAAATATTAAAAATGATAATTAAATTAAATTAAATTAAATTAAAATTAATAAATAAAATAATTAAAAAAAATTAATTTTTAATATAATAAAATAATAATAAAAAAAAATAAAAAAAAATCTAAAAATTTTTTTTTGAACCATACATTAGGGTTACACTAATACATGCATGGTAGGAAATCACTTTTTCTGATTTAGTTGAACTTAATTGAATGGTTGATTCACATTAAACATAATAATCAAATGGCTAATATGAATCTAATAGTCCAAAAATTAGATAAAGTTGACCTTCTTGCTCAGAAAATAGATCAACTCCTAATCCTAGGTCAACAATCTCCTGCACAATTCACATCATCTTCTAATTATCAGAAGACTTATTCAATCTGTGCTAGCCCAACCCATCATGTGAGTGAATATCCTATGACTGCATAGTTTCCACATTTTATCCAAGAATAAGTTCAAGCTGCTCAAGGATACTCCAAATTGATTAATGACCCATTTTCAAATTCATATAATTCAGATTGGAGTAACTTTAATTTTTCTTGGACATCCCAACAGACTCAGGCTCAGACCCAAATTTTACTTGAGCAAAATTATCAAAATAGATCCCAATATCAAAATTATGCCTATAATAATGGTCAGCCTAGTCAGTTTATCCAGCCATCATATTATAATCAGCCCTCATACCCACCTCCTCAACAGACCAATCTAGCTGATGATAGATTTAACCAACTTCAACAATTGATTCTGACTCAACAGCAATCTATCGTCAGACTAGAAGCTCAAATAGGATAATTAGTTGAGTCTAACATGAGGAGAGAACTAGATCAACTACCGAACCTACCAATTTCAAACAACCCACCTAATGTCCACCAATCACCTGGACCAAGTTATCAATTTAATGTCTCACCTAAGAATCCCCAATTTGAGAATACCAAAGTAATTTCCTGAACTTAAAAGCTATAGGATTCTTATGGACCCATACCAAGACCAGGTGAGAGAGGCTAGTACTGATGCTAGCCAAAATAAAAATTAGAGAAACTGGTTAGTACTGAGACTAACCACATAGAAGAACCCGAGCCAGGAACTAGTACTAGATGCTGGTTCCAGTTTAAATGAGATAGAAATAGGAAAAAAGAGAATAGATGATTTACCCAAGACTTATAAACCTAATGTCCTATTCCCTTCAACCCTAAGAAGCTGGTTCTTCTTACAAAAATCAAGAGGCATGTAATGAAATATCAATGGAGTTATTTAAGCAAGATCACATTAATTTACCTTCCAAAATTAAAACAGCCTTTAGTCACCATTCCAGCACCCATTGAATCAAACTTAACTCCTAAAACTCCATTCATGAGTATTTTAGAAAAACAAATAGGAGAAATTCTTAATAAACATGGGTCTGAGAATGAAATCATAAATTATATCCCTAAAATTAATAGTGAATATATCAATAATGGGATTATAAATCATCTTTCTGAGATTGGCAATCCAAAACCATTGAAATTTGTCAATCCAATATTCGACACAGGATAGTAAGCTGCATTGTGTCTGGCTGAAGATGGTAAACTTAGCGCTTGTTGGGAGGCAACCCAATATTTAGTTTTTATCTAATTTATCTTTTTAGTTTATTTTTTTTTAGGATAATTTGAATAAGTTGGAGGGAGAGCTCAAATTTTCAAAGGCATGTGCTGGACCAAAAATATACTGAGTTAGGTGTATTCTTCCATGTTCTTTATTACATCCCTTTATTTTTTTTTTTTCTTCTCCATTGAGGACAATGTCGATTAAGTTGGGGGGAGAAAAAATAAAAATTTTAAAATTTTAAGTCCTCAAAAAAGTTAGTATTTAGTATTTAGACACCTGATTATGCTTAAGAATCGAATTAAACTAAGCATTTTTAAAAGAAAATTGATGCACAGATTAGAGAATCTATGAGATATTAAGGAATCAAGTATTAAGAAAATTCAATAAAGAGTTAAGTCTAGAACATAAAAAGTTTTTCCTTGGAGCATTTCTAATTATTTCTACTAGCATCAAAGAAAAGTCTACTTTTTATAGGCTTGTGTAGGGTAACTATATGTTTCTTCATATAAAAATTTATTTTAATAAAATAGTTTTCAAGTACTTCTCACTGAGTAACCGGGCCTCTTTGCCTAAGCAAGCATTGAGTTTCGCATCAAAAGGTGGAAAGGGCAAAGAAGCTCGTTGTAAAGCTAGTCTTAACTCGTAGCCTATTTGATTCGAGCTAGTAAGCCCGAGGGGTATTCTATACCTAGTGCCCTAAAGCCAACTGGTTTGGGAGTCATTGGCCCAAGACTCGCTACATGGATCAAATAGAAAGCTTAAGGAGTTAAGACACTCAATAGTGGTACAACGTTAAAAAAAAAATAATATTGGTTTTCCTACCGAGTAACCGGGTCCCGTTGCCTAAGTAAGCAATGATATTCGCATCAAAAAGTGGGCAATGTGAAAATAAAAATTAATAAATGAAGGACGAAAGTAGCAATACACTTGCCTATATGAAAGTTTAGACAAATCAGAGATAAAGGTAGGATAATTTAGAAAAAGTTCTGAAAAATTTAATATTCTTTACTTAATTTTTTTATTGATAAGTATTAATACCCCAATGATATATCTCATTTAAGCTCTACTGAATATCAATGGCCATTTTGAAAATTGCTTAGGTAAAATTCGAAACTCTAAAGTTAAAAGGTATTTAAAACTAAATTCTTTCTTTACTCGAGGACGAGCAAAGCTTAAGTTGGGGGGTGTGATAAGCATCATAAATTCATCAATAAAAGTATTAATTTATTAATTAATTTATATTAATTTTTAAAAATTATTAATCAATTTATATATAATTTTTAAAAAATTCATATTTTTATTAATTAAAAAATTAATTAAAAAATAATAAAAATTAAAAAATAAAATTTTATTATCAATGGAAAGAGCTCATTTTTTTGATCATAACAAAATAAATTTCAAGTAAAACAGAGCTAAAATAGAAAAGATATGAATTTTTAAAGATATAAAATAAATAAAAATTAAATAAAAAAAGAAAATGGCTCAGCCGGCTCCGTAAGCCGAGCCACCAAGCCAAGCCAAGCCATCAAAGTTGACTCAGCCATTTAAGCCATCAGTCGATCCACGATCCAGGCGTGGACCGCCAGCTCAGCAGAAATCCGACGAATCAGAGATTGCCACATGGCGGACCTAGACCCTTAAAGGGTCCACAGAAATTTATCGCGGCTCACAGGATATTTTGGTCTTTTCATCTAGCGACAGAAGCACTGATTGGCTGTGGTATGCGGTGCGGCTGATTCATGCGGTCCATGGGAACAGTAATTGCGCGATCGAACGGCTGCGGCTGATTGCGGTCAAGATCGGATGGCGGTGGTGATTTCCAGGCTTGATTCAAATTCTATCAGCGATCTGGCATGATCCGATGGCCAGAAAATCAAGAGATGAAGATCCAATGATCCAAAATGCTCTCGGTGGTGAGCAAGACTCCCGACGCATGATTTGCGGTCAGATTTCCTCCATCAACATGCGATCGGACGGCCAGAATTTAATCTGACCCGATCTGGGCTGATATGCATCCGATTTTGATGATTTTTGGATCATTGGATTTCTATTGAATGGCCAGATTTCACCAAATTCACCAGAGTCATATCAGAGCTATTTTGATTCAATTTTTATCCAAATTTCTTTGTATTTTGATGATTACAAAGGCTATTAGTCCCATATTGCCTTTAGAAAAAATATCCAGCCCTCCTAGCTCTATAAAAGGGATCTTAGGCCTCCAGAAATTAACATCTTCAATCAAGGTGAAGCTTTGGTACAGGGCAAAGCTAGGCTATGGGTTAAAGGCTGCTTCAAAGCAATGGGTGTCGAGAAGAAGAGCCGGGCTTCTATACCATCTTTTTGCCAATGCCGATCCAAGATCAGAGATCAGGCTATTTTATTCTTTTTAAATTCCATGTATTTAAATTCTAAAATTTTAATTAATAAAAATTTTATTTTTACACTTTAATTTCTTACTTTTTATTTTTATTATAATTTAATTTCTGTACTTTAAATTATTGCTTTGCAAGTAGATGCTAAGATCTCACTAGTAGATCTTAGTACCAAGTTTAAATTCCTGCACCTTTTAATTTTTACTTTTTATTTTCTAACTTCATTTTTGATCCCAAAACTCTTCTCCTTTTTTTTTCAAAAATCAAAGATTTTAAATCTAAAAACACTACCTTCCCTGTGGATTCGACCCGACTCACCGCTATCTATGCATTTTCAATGATTTTAAGAAGTCAGATTAAACTGATAAACACGGTGTCTTAAAGACAACATCGCGTTCCTATCAATATCGCTCGAATGCCAATCATCCTTGGCATCACAAGTTCCGATATCATGTTGCGGAAGCTTCTGATCTTTAGCACGGACCTAAAGAAACTTGTAACATTCTCTATGGGCAGCACACCATCGATCCTCCACCTGGATCTGTGATGGGGCACCTCCCTTCTTGGGCTTGAGGGAGATGCCCCCTTCTCTAGGCCTTCTTCAAAAACCTTAGGGTGGCAACTCTAGAGAGAAGAGAAGAAGAGAGTTGAGGGAGAAAAGGTCTATATTGATTTCAACCTTAATAACCCTAATACAACCTATATATTTATACATAGCCAATAGGCTCGACCAAAAAGTTTTTCAGCTAATCCAATACATGAAAGCACTCACCGAGCTCATGTACACCCATGTCTCTTATGCTCTCATCCTCTAGATCTAGATCCGACCCATACATAAACTAGCTCCCTTAAGACCTCTCAAACCAGGTCTTAAGACCCCTAGGATCAACCCAGACCCTAGCCCAAAATAGATCCTCATGTAATTCTGCCCATGCACTGAGCCGACTCAATCTCAGCACTGAGCTAACCCAGTTCTGTGCTGTGCCAACAGTCCCAAATGTGCAACTCTCTATTTTGCCTATGCTCTGAGACTTAGCCGATCTAGTTTTGGACTTGGCCGACTAACCTATAGAAAATATTCTTTCTACAGTCTTGATTTTTTGACTTTGATTTCTTGCTTTACCTTGTGTCCCAAGTCTCCGAAGCACCAACCAAGCTCCTAAAATCTCCGAAGCTGACCCCCTGACTCCTCCCATGGCCTCCCAAGGCTTGGGAGCACCACAAATCCTCATACCTACATCAAGGATCTATAACATGTTATGATGCAAATATAAATCTAAAATCAAATTAATCATGAGTAGTATTGATCACATCAATACCTAGATCTAGAACAATTTTAGATCTAATTCTAGATCGCATCTAGATCACCAAGAGATTAGATCTCTTACCTTTGCAAGGGTCGAGAACTCTGCAGTTGAATTTGTTGTTGCTTTTGGAGCCGTACATGCATCTAACCTCTATAGATGATCCACACGAACCTACAACATAGATCGAAGGTTCATCGAACAACGATCTACTCGAAGTGCTAGCTTCTCACGGATCTCTCTTGATGGTTAATCAAATACATATTTATTGGAGATAAACTCCACTCCTATCGAAGTCCAGCTCGATGCTTAGCCTAATGTAATCGGTAGCCACGGAAGAGCTTCAGCGGATGAGTTTTAGCCAAACTCCTTCAGCCGATCGATCTCCTTCAGTCTGCCTGGTCCCTATCGAACTCCTTCAGTCGATCGAACTCCTTCAGCCTGCCTGGCCCCTATCGAACTCCTTTAACCGATCGAACTCCATAAAACTCCTTCAGTCGGCCTGATCTTTATCGAACTTCTTCAGCCTACCAAGCTCCTTAGTGGCTAAGCTCCAGTCGGACTCCCATGAGAGCCGAACTCCCTCCGCGCCCCTCCAGTCGGATGCCTATGAGAGCCAAACTCCTTTCGAGCTTCCCCTTCGATCGAACTCTTCTCAAACTTCTTCCTCAGTCGAATTCTTTCAGCGGATTACTTCTGGATAATCCCACCAGACGTATCCCCTTCAGGAGTTCGAACTCCTCTAAAATCGATATATGCCGAAGTACACCAACCAACGCCCGCTTTCTCAGAGCTACGACCATTAAATCTCGATGAACGATTGCCATCAGTTCGCTACAAACGACAGCAACCCGCTACTAGACAGCGATGGCTGTCACCATCAATCTGTGGCAGGCAGTGCTGCAGATGGTGCCTTCCTCCATGACTGACCCAGTCAGACCTCAAGCGGTCCGCTATCAGGCAGCTCCAGCTGTCACCATCAAGCTTCATCTATAAAAAGAAACTCTCTAGATACACTAACTCTAAGCTCTAATCTCTCCACTCCTCCTCTAAACTCTGTCGAACTCATTCTAGAGCACTTCATTTCTATTGGTCAGAAGAGCTGACTTGACCATCGAAGGATCCTACCGAAGCCACCCCCACCGACTCTGGATGGGACTTTATTTTGTAGGTCCCTAGCGGCGACTTCGTCCACCTTCACTCCAGCTCGATCCAGCGATAATCAGATTCTGCACCAATAGATTTGGCGCTAGAGGAAGGGTGCTTCTATTCTTGAGGTGTTCTTGAGGCCCTCTTGTTCTTAAAGGAGTGCTCAATGATGATCTCTCTCTAGAGATCTCCCTCCTTCCTCTCCATAGTTTTTTTTCAAGAGAAAATGCCTCCCAAGAGAGCTTCGACCCGACGATCGATGGCCTCCGTGGCCTGATCCCATCCAGATCCATCTGCTCCTGCTTCAGTCCCAGCAACTCAGGTTCCACCTATACCCATGGGTGGAGCAGTTCAACCTACTTGTCCAGCAGGTCTGTGGCCTTATGGAGGCAATGCAGGTCATGCAACAGCTCCCGACAGTGACACCACCAGGAAACCCACCATCGGGATGTCGGGAACAGGCCCCAAGGAAGAGTACCTAGGCTAACATACCCATCACCCCTGAGAAGAAGAAATAGAGAGTCGAGGATCCATGTTCGGATCATGATTCTCCTCTGGGGGAGACCTTTCTCATTTATAGCCAGAAGCCCACCAAGATCTGCAACCAAGATGATGCCCTCGATCACAGACTGTGTAAGATGGACCGACGGATTGAAGAGCTCAGTCACGTCACCTCGGTTCATCATGCCGACGTCTGCACCGATCCTCCTTTCTCCCTTTGAATTATGCAAGAGCCCATCCTGTCGAACTTCGAGCTCCCTCAATTCAAAAACTACGATGAAACTTCTGATCCAATTGATCATCTAAAGGTCTTTCGGACCATGATGCTACTCCACGATGCTTCAGATGCCATACTATGCCAAGCCTTCTCATCTACCTTAAAGGGAGCAGCGAGAAACTGGTACTCGACGTTGAAGCTGGGTACGATCTTCTCTTCTGACCAGATGAGCCATCAATTCATGGCTCACTTCATCAGCAGCCAACGTCTACGCGGAGGTTTGGATTTTTTGATGAATGCCAAGCAGAAGTTGGAGAAATCCATCTGAGCTTATGTCATCCAATTTAACGCCATGGCATTGGAGGTTTGAGACCTGGACCAGTCGATCGCCATGGCTGCTCTCAAGGGTGGTCTTTAGAAGAATGACTTACTATTCTTCCTGAAAAAGAAGTATCCTAGGGACTTTGCCGATCTGCTGGCTCGGGCCAAAGGTTATGCTTGCGCTGAAGAGGCCTTCAGGGCCAAGGATGATGTAGGAAAGCCGAGTGAAGCTCGACTGCATTCCTGGACTCCTTCTAGGTGTAGGCGACTCCGAACTCCCCCTCGAGCCCAGGAGTGTGAAAGCCCTGACGGAAGGGTGCGAAGAAGTCCTCCCCCCAGGAGCTAGAACCACCAATGAGAGAGGAACGACAAGAAGATCGACCACCTTCCAGCGTCAAAGCCAAGAGAAGCTTGCTCCAAATTAAGAAGGCCAACATGAGATAGAGGACTTACCGCCCAAGGAAACTCGGAGGAACAATGCCTCCACGACCCTGAAGCATAGAAAATTCAGGAGTGTACTGCCAGTAAGTTTTCTTTGGTAAAACTCTTTTATTTCAATAATATTATTTTTGGGTGTAAAAACTATGTGATGATAGGGAAGAAGCAGTCAATAGTTGCTGTGTTAGGAACAGGAGGAGTGAAGGGAAATCCTGATTTCCCGATTCAGGTTCGTTCAGATCTGATCAGATCAAGAGATATATCTCAAAAATTTTTCTCTTGATCCCAATCAGATCTTGATATGTTTCAAATCTGATTCTTATTATTTTAATAAAATAAAATTAAAAGATAAATTAAATCAAATTTAATTTACCTGATCTGGGTAATCCTATTACCCTGTTGATGATCCTGTTTGCAGTAGAAGGTTCTGGATCTTAGCCACGCAAACGCCTGGCCTCTATCGGTATCCACTCAGGTTGGATCTAAAGATCCTCTTCTTCTCTATCACGCCTCCAAAAATCAAATCTGGATATGATCTAGAGGATCTTCAAAACTCTTTTGAAGATGAGCAGTCGTCCTTTGCAGCAGCGCAGCCTTCTTATTTTTGATCGCCTTTCTTTGATCTGAATCACACCAACCAAGGTCCAAAACTCCTTTTGGACGTGGAGAGCAAGGGGAGAAGAGACTATGGCATGGAGAAGGAGGGGAGAGGCAGCCTTGGGGCGTGGGGTTTCTCAATTGAATTGCATCTCTTAATCTGAGTTGGGCGCAGGGTCTTATTTATAGACTAAGCGTGATCCAACTCCTCTTCCTCCCAACCAATCACAATCCTTTGTGAAATCAGATCTAAATCTGATTGGTGGGAATAGAGACCCCTGGATTCCTCCTTAGAGGGTGCCTAAGACCAGTCAAAGTTGGTTCTTAGAAGAACTCTAATTGGAATCCAAAAAGGAGATGGAGTCCTTGTCCAACAAGGACTCCTAGGCGCCTCCAACTTGGGCACACGCCTAGGGTGGCGTGCGCCCTTCTCCTTGCCAGGTTCTGGCAGGGGGACAGGCCCCCACCAGCTCTCCAATAGGTGCATGACATGTGGTCAAAAGTCAAAGTGTCAATGGTCAACATGTTTGACCAGTCAAAGGTAGACTTTTGACCAAAGTCAAAGAACAAGAAATGGCAGGTGACCAAAAATGGCAGGTAATGTGTCTTACAAAATAAGACAACCTTTTCTGACTTGGACAACCTCCTGTCAGACCATATGAAGGCCTCTGTTTGAGCACAAACTCCTTTGGCTCAGACAGGACAACTTATTTATGATAGCAAAAGAAGAACGTTAGGTTCAATCGAGTGCTAGCACGATTTCCTTGAACCTAATTGAATCTCATTCAGATCAATTGAACTAGATCAGTTCAATTGATGATCACCAGATTCAAACCCTTGTTTGTGTGACCCAGTTAGGTTCAGTTCTGTATGGTAATGGGATATGTCATGATCTCTATCATCGACATCATCGAAACTCCTTTCGATGGATCAGAACTCTTCTGATTCGAACAGCTAGAATGATCGATCATCTAAATCATTCTAATTGCTCCCAAAATCCACCAGTGACACCTAGCAGTATATGGTGGCAACCCATCAGAGCTGAATGTGAACCTCTTGGTGCAGCTACCTGTGTGATTCAAGTTCTTCTATCTTGAGCCCCGATCAGATTAGGGTTAAGGTGAACTCGTCAAACCCTAGTCTCTGTCATATGATGTAATCATTCGATTCGAATCCAATGTGAAAATCTAAATAGAAACTCTTTCTATTATTTCACTCTACCATGGCCATGGATTTTGGACTTGATTCTCATGATCATCATAGGGCTACTCCTCTACCACCGAGGTAGATAGATTCCATCTTGATGCAATCCAGTTCCTACAATGAACATGTCATAGCCAACATACACCTCAGGATTCCATATGGCTAGGAGACCGAGTAATGGTGTAGTCAAACTATAACACCCTCAAGGTGAACTGCCGATGCATCTCAGGTCAAAGAACCAGACACACTACTGCAGCATCGAGTCAGTCATTGACGAGAAGGTAGACTCCCTAATGACTACTCGAGGTGGTCACGCTCAGTGCCCTCGTTCTCTAACGAGTACCTGTACTCTCGCTCCGGTGTCTCCACACCGTAGACTCAAGACTCATCTACTAAAGAGAAGCGATTGTACACCAACCTTCGGGATCAATCACCATCCTCGTGATGATCCTATGGTCAGAGCAATTTATGAGTTAATAATGATTATTCATGTCTTAAATTTTCAACTCTTGAAAATATGAATTATCATTACCATTAACTCAAAGGATGTATCACAGACACTAAATACACATATGTGATAGAAAATATCCCATTTATTGATTTTAGTCAAAATTATAATTTTGCCCCTAGAAGTGTATTACAAGTGTCAGCCAATTCTGGCTTCTAGGGCACATATATCTAACAAGGAGAACCTCATCCTAATATGAGCCGACCAAAGTCCTTCAACCTCGGCTGTAGGAGATAAGATCTCCCCCGAGGCAACCTCGACTGTAGGAGATAAGATCTCCCCTGAGGATCCGGACCGACCTCGACTGCATGAGATAAGATCTTCCCGAGCACCTGTAACAACCTCGACTGCAGGAGATAAGATCTCCTCTGAGGCAACTTCGACTGTAGGAGATAAGATCTCCTCCGAGGCAACCTTGGCTACAAAAGATAAGATCTCCTACGAGGGTCCGGGCCGACCTTGGCTGTAGGAGATGAGATCTCCCCCGAGCATTCGCAACAACCTCGACTGTAGGAGATAAGATCTCCCCCAAGGGTCCGGGCCGACCTTGGCTATAGGAGAGAAGATCTCCCTCGAGCGCCCACAACAACCTCGACTGCAGGAGATAAGATCTCCTCCGAGGCAACCTCGGCTGTAGGAGATAAGATCTCCCCTAAGCGCCCACAACAATCTTGACTGTAGGAGATAAGATCTCCCTCGAGGCAACCTCAACTGTAGGAGATAAGATCTCCCCCGAGGCAACCTCAACTACAAGAGATAAGATCTCTCCCGAGGGTCTGGGCTGACCTCGACTGCAGGAGATGAGATCTCCCCCAAGCGCTTTGCAACAACCTCGACCGTAGGAGATAAGATCTCCCCCGAGGGTCTGGGTCGACCTCGACTCCAGGAGATAAGATCTCCCCCGAGGCAACCTCGGTTGCAGGAGATAAGATCTCCACTGAGCGACCAGGCTAACCTCGACTGTAGGAGATAAGATCTCCCCGAGCGCCTGCAACAACCTTGGCTGCAGGAGATAAGATCTCTCCCGAGATAAACCTCGGCTGTAAGAGATAAGATCTCCTCCGAGCAACTGGGCCAACCTCGGCTGCAGAATATAAGATCTCCTCCAAGCATCCATAATAACCTCGACTGCAGGAGATAAGATCTCCCCTGAGGCAACCTCGACTGCAGGAGATAAGATCTCCCCCAAGGATCCAGGTTGACCTTGGCTGTAGGAGATGAGATCTCTCCTGAGCACCCACAACAACCTCGACCGTAGGAGATAAGATCTCCCATGAGGGTCCAGGCCGACCTCGACTATAGGAGATAAGATCTCCCCCCGAGCGCCTACAATAACCTCGATCGCAGGAGATAAGATCTCCCCCGAGGGTTCGGGCTGACCTCGGCTGTAGGAGATAAGATCTCCTCCAAGCGCCCGCATCAACCTCAACCGCAGGATCTCCTTCAAGGATCTGGGCCAACCTCAACTACAAGAGATAAGATCTTCTCCGAGCACCTGCAATAACCTCGGTTGTAGGAGATAAGATCTCCCCCGAGGCAACTTCGGCTGCAGGAGATAAGATCTCCCCCAAGCAACTGGACCAACCTCGACTGCAGGAGATAAGATCTCTCTCGAGTTTCCGTATCAACCTCGGCTGTAGGAGATAAGATCTCCCCTAAGCGATCAGACCAACCTCGACTGCAGGAGATAAGATCTCCCCTAAGTGCCCGTATCAACCTCGGCTGCAGGAGATAAGATCTCCTCCAAGGCAACCTCAGCCGTAGGAGATAAGATCTCCTCTAAGGATCCAGGCCGACCTCGGCTGTAGGAGATAAGATCTCCCCCGAGCGCCCGCAACAATCTCGACTGTAGGAGATAAGATCTCCTCTAAGGGTCCGTGCCGATCTCGACCGCAGGAGATAAGATCTCTTTCGAGTGACTGGGCCAACCTCAGCTGTAGGAGATAAGATCTCCCCCAAGCGTCCATATCAACCTCGACTGCAGGAGATAAGATCTCCCCCAAGGCAACCTCAACCGCAGGAGATAAGATCTTCCCCGAGGGTCCGGGCTGACCTTAGTTGCAGGAGATAAGATCTCCCCCGAGCACCC
Organism: Cocos nucifera; assembly: GCA_006176705.1. NCBI lineage: Eukaryota > Viridiplantae > Streptophyta > Magnoliopsida > Arecales > Arecaceae > Cocos > Cocos nucifera. The sequence continues at coordinate 650,194 of QRFJ01000448.1, forward strand.
GCAACAACCTCGGCCACAGGAGATAAGATCTCCCCTAAGAGTCCATGCCAACCTCGACTGTAGGAGATGTGAATCTCTTCCGAGCGACTGCATTGACCTCGGCTAGAGATAAGATCTCTTTCGAGCAACTGCATCAACCTTAGCTAGAGATAAGATCTCCTACGAGCGCCCAAGTCAACCTCGACCAGAGATAAGATCTCTTTCGAACGACCGCATCAACCTCGGCTAAAGATTAGATCTCTCTCAAGCACCCATATCAACCTCGACTGTAGGAGATAAGATCTCTCTCGAGTGGCTGCAGAAGATAAGTTCTACCCCGAGTCAACCTCGGCTATAAGAGATAGGATCTTTCTCGAGTCAGGCTCGACTGCTGAGGATAATATCACCCCCGAGGAGCTCAACCTCTGACTTCAATCATAGAAGATGAGGTCTACTTCAACCTCGGCTAGAGATGAGATCTCTCCCGAACTTCAACTTCAGCATCAACTTTGGTCGGAGATGAGATCTCTCCCAAGCTTCAACTTCAGCATCAACTTTGGTTAGAGATGAGATCTCCCCCAAGCTTCAACTCTAATCGGCATAGAGCCTAGAAGAAAACTTTGGCAGTCATCTTTTCTGCACTCTCTTCCTTCGAGTTTCGAACTCGAAAGTGGGGGGGACTATTATTGGGGATAAACCCCGCTCCTATCGAAGTCCAGCTCGATGCTCAGCCTAATGCAATCGATAGCCATGGAAGAGCTTCAGCAGATGAGTTTTAACTGAACTCCTTTAACCGATCGAACTCCTTCAGCCTGCCTGATCTCTGCCGAACTCCTTTAATCGATCGAACTCCTTTAGCCTGCCTGACCCCTGTCAAACTCCTTCAACTGGCCGAACTCTACAGAACTCCTTCAGTCGGTCTGGTCTTTATCAAACTTCTTCAGCCTATCGAGCTCTTCAGTGGTCGAGCTCCAGTTGGACTCCCACGAGAGCCAAACTCCCTCCGCACCCCTCCAGTCAGATGCCTACGGAAGCCAAACTTCTTCCAAGCTTTTCCTTCGATCGAACTCTTCCTAGACTTCTCCAATCGAATTCTTTCAGCAGATTGCTTCCAGATAATCCCACCAGACGTATCCCCTTCAGGAGTTCGAACTTCTCTAAAATTGATATATGTCGAAGTCCACCAACCAATGCCCGCTTTCTCAGAGCTATGGCCATTAAATCTTGATGAACAATCACCATCATTCCGCTGTAGATGACAGTGATCCGCTATCAGGCGGCGATGGCTGTCACTATCAATCTATGGCAGGCAGCATTGTAGATGGTGCCTTCCTTCATGACTGACCCAGTCAGACCTTGAGTGGTCCGCTATCAGGCAGCTGTAGCTGTCACCATCAAGCTCCGTCTATAAAAAGGGACCCTCTAGATACGCTAACCCTAAGCTCTAAGCTCTCCTCTCCTTCTCTAAACTCTATCGAACTCATTCCAAAGCACTCCATTTCTGTTGGTCAGAAGAGCTGACTTGACCATCGGAGGGTTTTGCTAGAGCCACCCTCACCGACTCTGGATGGAACTTTATTTTGTAGGTCCCTGGTGGCTACCTCATCCACCTTCACTCCAACTCGATCCGATGATGATCAGATTCTGCACCAACAATGTTCTTTGGATCACTTGGACAATCCAAGAGATGAAGAACATGAGGAGGAATGAGGTAGGAATTCAACCCTTGGATCTTTCATAAAACATAAATAAAAAGACATATAAAAAAAACCTAGGAGAAGACAAATCTTCTCCTTCAGGACATCAACAGTTGATGTCCTGAAAACACCTTTATGCTAGGATCAGAGGAGACTTTCTCCTCTAAATTTTTTTCTAATTTTTTAGATATCATACCCTCATATATTTCTCATAAAAATCTCATAAATAAAATTAAGAAGAAGGGCTCTCAAGGAAATCCTAAGAGAAGACCTTCCTTTCTTCTTCTTCTCGCATCAGGACATGATCAAATCATGTTAAAAAATGATCACCATGCCTCAACACCTTGGAGCATAGATTTCATGCCCTCTTCTTCTCTCTCTCTCAGATCTTTATCATATAAAAATTACATAGAATAATGAAGAAGAAGATACTGAAAAGAAAATAAAGAGAAGATAATCTTCTCTTACCTTTGTGCCTTCATGACATCAATGATTGATGTCCAGATGAAGACCTTTTCTCTAAAGTGTTAGATATATATGCCCTAGAAGCCAGAATTAATTGACACTTGTAATACACTTCTAGGGACAAAATTATAATTTTGACTAAAATTAATAAAATAGATTATTTACTATCACATATGTGTATTTAGTGTCTGTAATACATCCTTTGAGTTAATGGTAATGATAATTCATATTTTCAAGAGTTAAAAATTTAAGACATAAATAATCATTATTAACTCATAAAATGCTCTCGACCATAGGATTATCACGAGGATGGTGATTGATCCGGAAGGTTGGTGTACAATCACTTCTCTTTAGTAGATGAGTCTTGAGTCTACGGTGTGGAGACATCGGAGCGAGAGTACAGGTACTCGTTAGAGAACGAGGGCACTGAGCGTGACCACCTCGAGTAGTCATTAGGAAGTCTACCTTCTCATCAATGACTGACTCGATGCTGCAGTAGGTGTGTCTGGTTCTTTGACCTGAGGTGCATCGATAGTTCACCTTGAGGGTGTTATAGTTTGACTACACCATTAACTCGGTCTCCTAGCCATATGGAATCCTGAGGTGTATGTTGGCTATAGCATGTTCATTGTAGGAACTGGATTGCATCAAGATGGAATCTATCTACCTCGGTGGTAGAGGAGCAGCCCTATGATGATCATGAGAATCAAGTCCAGAAGCCCATGGCCATGGCAGAGTGAAATAATAGAAAGAGTTTCTATTTAGGTTTTCACATCGGACTTGAATCGAATGATTACATCATATGACAGAGACTAGGGTTTGACGAGTTCACCTTAACCCTAATCTGATCGGGGCTCAAGATAGAAGAACTTAATCACACAGGTAGCTGCACCAAGAGGTTCGCATTCAGCTCTGATGGGTTGCCACCATATACTGCTAGGTGTCACTGGTGGATTTTGGGAGCAATTAGAATGATTTAGATGATCGATCATTCTAGCTGTTCGAATCAGAAGAGTTCTGATCCATCGAAAGGAGTTTCGATGATGTCGATGATAGAGATCATGACATATCCCATTACCATACAGAACTGAACCTAACTGGGTCACACAAATAAGGGTTTGAATCTGGTGATCATCAATTGAACTGATCCAGTTCAATTGATCTGAATGAGATTCAATTAGGTTCAAGAAAATCGTGCTAGCACTCGATTGAACCTAACGTTCTTCTTTTACTATCATAAATAGTTGTCCTGACTGAGCCAAAGGAGTTTGTGCTCGATCAGAGGCCTTCACTTGGTCTGACTGGAGCTTGTCCAAGTCAGAAAAGGATTGTCTTATTTTGTAAGACAATACCTATCCATTTTTGGTCACCTGCCATTTCTCGTCCTTTGACTTTGGTCAAAAGTTGACCTTTGACTGGTCAAATGTTGACCATTGATACTTTGACTTCTGTCCATGTGTCATGCACCTATTGGAGAGCTGGTGGGGGCTTGTCCTCCTACCAGAACCTGGCAAGGAGGAGGGCGCACGCCACCCTTGGCGTGTGCCCAAGCTGGAGGCGCCCAGGAGTCCCTGTTGGACAGGGACTCCATCTCCTTTTTGGATTCCAATTAGACTTCTCCTAAGAACCAAGTTTGACTGGTCTTAGGCACCATCTAAGGAGGAATCCAAGGGACTCTATTCCCACCAATCAGATTTAGATCTGATTTCACAAAGGGTTGTGATTGGTTGGGAAGAAGAGGAGTTGGATCACGCATAGTCTATAAATAAGACCCTGCGCCCAACTCAAAAATAAAAAAAAAAAAATTCTCCATGCCCCAAGGCTGCCTCTCTCCTCCTCCTCCATGCCAAGCCCATCTTCTCCCTCTCCTCTCCATGCATCCAAAGTAGTTTGGGATCCAAGTTGGTGCAATCCAGATGAGAGAAAGGCGACAGAAAGCTAGAAGGCTGCGCTGCTGCAAAGGACAACTGCTGATCTTCGAAAGGTATTTTGAAGATCCTCCAAATCAGATCCAGATCTAATTTTTGGAGATGTGATAGAGAAGAAGAGGATCTCTAGATCCAGCCTGAGTGGATATCGGTAGAGGCCAGGCACTTGCGTGGCTAGATCCAGAACCTTCCGCTGCTTACAGGATCATCAATGGGTAATAGGATTACCCTACATCAAGGTAAATTAAATTTGATTTAATTTATCTAATTTTATTTTAATTATTAAAATAATAAGAATTAGATCTAAAATATCTTAGATCTAATCTAGATCAAAGAGAAAAAATTTTTGAAATATATCTCTTGATCTGATCAGATCTGAACGAACCTGGTCCGAAAAATCAGGATTTTCCTTCAACTGGTATCAGAGCCAAGGTTCTAAAAGTATTTAGATCTAATTTTAAATTTATTTTAATTAAAAAATAAGTAATTTTAGATGTCACATGAGATGTGATCAGATCTAAAATTAGAAAAAATTAAAATTAAATGATTTGGATCTAAGATTAGAAAATATGCATGACTAGTTCTAAAATAGAATAGTTCTATAGAATAGTCTTGCATGTTTTTAATTTAATTTGATTAAATCATATTTTAGATCTATTTATTTACTATTTTTTGATATTATAATTATTATAATAATATCTAAAAAATAGTAAATAAAAATTATTTAATTTTAAACATCATATGAGATATGATTGATGCATGTCTAGACTAGTTGTAGAATAGTTCTACATAGTTGTCTAGATTAGAGTTTATTTTGATAAGATCAATTTAAATCTAATTTTTTAGATTATTATGAGATAATTTAGATCTAAAAATATGCATGATTCGATACATGAGATGTATGCAAAATATGCCATGATTAGATCTAATTTGTATATGAGATATATGATATAGATCTAAAACTATTTTGTAGTATTGCATGTTCCTGATTAAGGCATTCCTCTTGGCCGTCCGATCATAAGAATGAAGAAGGGTTTAAAGGCCCTCTCCTCCCATCCGATGGGACATTCTTATGATGTGTAGGGGTGCTGCGCATTCGTCCTTAATCAGAAATCCAAAACTTACTTTCTGCAAAATCCCTAGATCCTGAAACCCTAGGATTTATTGTGCATATTTTATTTATGAACCCTACTTAATTAAGAATTAAGATTATGAAATATTAATTAGGTCTAAAATTGAGAATTTTAGATCTAAGACATATTCATAATACTGGGTTCGGGCTTGGGTAGCTCAATTAGGTCTAAGCGGTTGATCAAACCGAATCAAGAGTTGGTTAGATGGGATCAACAATGCTTAAATTGACCAGCCTAATAGGATTAAGTCTGGGTCAAGATCGAGTCACGATCAAGCAAGACCTAATTAGGCTCAGAGGTTAGAGTCTGGATTGTAGGCTAACCCAATTGGTTCTGACTCAATAATTTGGTGTCTAAGGTAAGTTTGGCACATACGACCGACTGATTTTTAATTGGAAGCTACTCGACCTGAATGCATTCTTGTACGAGTTAATGGCATATTCCTTCCACCGGTCTCACTTACCTGGCCATATCTGTTGACACAGTTCTGATCTTGAGGTGGTCAATAATCCGAGCTAACCCATGCCACTAGGTTAGTCATAATTGTTATGACTATGACAAGTCTAGTTTAATGAGACCTGAATCAATTCTTCCCTAAGAAAAGATTAAGTCTGAGGTCTTCCACCATTGTAGATGTGCGGGCCCTTCCCGGGGTTGATTGTTCTCGACTGGATACAGTGGCTCAGTTGCACCGGAAAGATGCAACCATGTCTATTAGGCATTGGATGCTATGGGCTGGAGGATGAGTTGGGCTCAATATTTTGGATACGGTGAGAGACTCAATTAGGAATCCAGTCTGTGCAAATGGTGGGTCTGACTTAACTAAGGAGTGGATCAATATTTTGGATACGGTGAGATTCATGAATTAGAGACCAAGTTTGGGTGCACCATGATTAGAGAATCATTGAACAAGAGTTGTTCACTCATTGGCTAACCCATCACCAATAACTGTTAGGTGAGGTGATGAGTCAGTTGGTGAGACCGCACCACCCACTAGAAATCATTAATCATGGAGATTTTTGCATCTCTACAGAGGGAGTGTAGGGATCCAAGAAAATAGTGGAAGCTAATTTATTTAAAAATAAAATTTCTAAATAAATTGGTCAAGTCATAATTACAGTATCTAACTAGAATCTTTGACTCTCTACAGAAAAATGTCTGCATCCAACCCATTAGCACGTATCCTGGACACACATAGACTGACCGGACCCAATTATAAAGATTGGCTCAGGAACTACAAAATTATTTTGGGTTTCGAGAAGTTAACCCATGTATTGGACCAGGACCCTCCCACCTTACCAGCCCGTCCATCCACTGAACAGAGAGCATCTCTGAAAAAATGGATAGACGAAGATAATAAGGCCAGATATTACATGTTGGGCTCGATGTCTGATGAGCTCCAGCGCCAACATGAAGATATCGGGACTGCTCGCCAAATGTTGGCTCACCTGCAGGAGATGTTTGGTGAACAGAGTCGCGCAGCCAAGTATCAAGTCACGAAATGACTTTTTAAGGCTAAGATGCATGATGGGCAGTCAGTCCAAGATCACTGTCTGATGATGATCAAGGACATGGAAGAGCTTGAGAAGCTCGGTGTGAAGTTAGACTTGGATCTGCAGAACGATATTATTCTGCAATCCTTGACTGATGCATATGGGCAATTCATCATGAATTACCACATGCATAAACTTCAAAATTTCTTGGCCGAATTAATGAGCATGCTGGTCACCGCTGAGCTTTCTATGAAAGGTTCTAAAGGCTCAGTTCTTGCTATGGAATGGACTTCTTCCAAAAGAAAGTCTTATGAAAAGAAAAAGAAGTCTGTGAAAAAGCAGAAGGTGGAAGGAGGAAAGAAGAAGAAGGCAGAGCCGAAGATGAAAGGCCGACTGCCAAAGAAAAGTATTTCCATTGCAACAGCGACGGCCACTTGAAAGCGAACTGCCCTACTTACCTGGCCACCCTGAAGAACAAGAAGGAAGGTCCTTCTGGAGGTATGCTCGTTATTGAGTCTAACCTTACGGTTTCTTCTGCATCCAGTTGGGTGCTTGACTCTGGTTCTAGTGCTCATCTGTGCACTTCCATGCAGGGTCTTGAGGATAGCAGGAGGCTGAGGGATGGAGACATGATCCTACGCATCGGTAATGGAGCAAGAGTTGCTGCAGTGGCGGTGGAAACATACCCTCTTCGATTACCATCTGGTTTAGACTTAGTTTTGAAAGACTGTTATTATGTGCCTGCAGCTAGCAGGAATTTGATTTCTGTTTCATGCTTAGCACTAGAAGGCTATGTGATTACCTTCTTTAAGGACCATTGTAACATTCTTTATGAAAGAAATAAAATTGCAAATGGTTTTCCTTATTAACGATCTTTATCAGCTACATATTGATGTATCCTATTCTAACTATCGAGCAAAACGTGAATGCCAAACGACCTAGGGATAGTCCAAATGATAGATATCTATGGCACCTGAGATTAGGTCATATAGCAGAAGATAGGATCAACAAATTGGAGAAAAATGGGCTATTGAGTCCATTGACTTTCGAGTCATATCCAACTTGTGAATCTTGTCTTCAAGGCAAAATGACTAAACTCCCTTTTGTAGGACATGGGGAAAGGGCCACAGATCTCCTTGCCCTAGTACATACTGATGTGTGCGGCCCATTTGATGTGCCGGCTAGAGGCAATTTTGTCTACTTCATTACCTTTATCGATGATCTGTCTAGGTATGGGTATGTGTATCTTATGAGACACAAGTCTGAAGCTTTTGAAAAGTTCAAAGAATTCAGACATGAAGTAGAAAAATAAACTGAAAAAACCCATTAAGGTTCTTCGATCAGATCGAGGAGGTGAATACCTTAGCCGAAAAATTCCTAGACTATCTCAAGGAAAAATGGCATAGTCTCTCAATGGACTCCACCAGGAACACCTCAACTCAACGGGATTTCAGAATGGAGAAATCGGACTCTATTGGATATGGTCCGATCCATGATGAGCTTCACAGACCTCCCTGATTTTCTTTGGGGACATTCATTGTTAACTTCAATTTATCTACTGAATAGGGTTCCCTCTAAAACCGTTCCTACCACACCGTATGAGATATGGCACGGTAAGAAACCAAGTCTGAGTCATCTCAGAATTTGGGGTTGTCCGGCTCATGTCAAAAGACAACAAGCGGACAAGTTAGAGTTTAGGTCCTTTAGAGCTCGATTCATAGGATATCCTAAAGAGTCATTAGGATACTATTTCTACATTCCAGAAGACCACAATGTGATTGTGAGTCGACATGCCATCTTTCTTGAAAAATAGTTTATTCAAGATAGCGGCATTGGAAAGCAGATTAAGCTTGATGAGAAAGTCTCACAAGTACAATGAGCTAAGGACCAATTGGAACCAAATCAGGTTGAGCCAATAAGAACACTACCTCCTCCACCTCATAGATCGAAAAGAGTTTTCCATCCTCCTGAAAGATACTTAGGTATTATTTCAGAGAAAGTAGAGAAAATGTTCCTCGTAGGTAATGGTGCTCATGGTGATGATCCCAAAACCTACAATGAGGCGATATCAGATATCGACTCCGAGAAATGGCTAGAGGCAATGCAGTCAGAAATTGACTCGATGCACTCAAACCAAGTCTGGACCTTGGTAGATCCACCAGAAGGTATAGTACCTATTGGGTGTAAATGGATCTTCAAGAGAAAGATTGGTGCAGATGGAAATGTGGAGACATTCAAGGCTAGACTAGTGGCAAAAGGTTATAGTCAATGCGAAGGCATTGACTATCAGGATACCTTTTCCCCAGTGGCTATGCTAAAATCCATCCGCACATTGCTTGCCGTTGCAGCCTATTTCGATTATGAAATATGGCAAATGGACGTGAAAATGGCATTCTTAAATGGATATCTTGAGGAAGATATCTATATGGAACAGCCGCTAGGTTTCACATCCAGTGATACTGATCACAAGGTTTGCAAGCTGCAAAGGTCCATATATGGACTTAAGCAAGCATCTCGGAGCTGGAACACTCATTTCAATGATGTGATCAAAATGTTTGGTTTCATCAAAAATGAAGAGGAAACCATGTGTCTTCAAAAAGGTCAGTGGGAGCGCTGTTGTCTTCCTCGTATTGTACGTGGATGACATCCTCCTTATTGGGAATGATATTCCCATGTTGACGAACAGTCAAAATTATGGTTGTCCAAGGAATTCTCCATGAAAGACCTAGGTGAAGCATCCTTTATTCTAGGAATTAAGGTCTATAGGGATAGACCGAATAGGATGCTAGGACTTTCACAGAAGATGTACATAGAGGAAGTACTAAAGAGGTTTAGTATGGAAAACTCTAAGAGGGGATTAATACCCTTCAGACATGGTATTCATCTTTCCAAGAAGATGTGCCCTAGCACACCTGAGGAAATAGAACGCATGAGCAAGATCCCTTATGCTTCTGCAATAGGGAGCCTCATGTATGCCATGCTATGTACACGACCTGATATAGCCCATGCTGTGAGTGTCACAAGCAGATATCAGTCAAATCCAGGTGAAGAACACTGGACTTCTATGAAATGTATCCTTAAGTACTTAAGAAGAACTAAGGATATGATGTTGGTCTTTGGTAATGGAGAACTCCAAGTCCAGGGATACACAGACTCGGATTTTATGTCCGATGTAGATGATCGAAAGTCGACATCTGGGAAGTCTGTTTGTGTGCAATGGTGGTGCTGTCAGCTGAAAAGAGTTTCCAAGCAAACCATGATAGCAGATTCCACCATGGAAGCAGAATATATCGCTGCATCAGAGGCTGCGAAGGAAGCATTCTGGTACAAGAAGTTTGCTGCAGAAATTAGGAGTAATGCCATCAGATGCCATTCCTCTATACTGCGACAACAATGGCGCCATAGCCCTTGCTAAGGAGCCGAGGTCTCACCAGAAAATCCAAGCACATTGAGCGGCGATACCACCTCATCCGCGATTACCTCGAGAAGGGTTACGTCGAGGTCAAGAGAGTCGAACTCCACAGATAATGTGGCAGACCCACTTACAAAGCCATTGGGCCAGCAGAAGATCGAAGCCCACCTTGAGAAGATGGGACTTAG
>QRFJ01000449.1:0-68591 GCA_006176705.1 Cocos nucifera
ACTGCAGCATCGAGTCAGTCATTGACGAGAAGGTAGACTCCCTAATGACTACTCGAGGTGGTCACGCTCAGTGCCCTCGTTCTCTAACGAGTACCTGTACTCTCGCTCCGGTGTCTCCACACCGTAGACTCAAGACTCATCTACTAAAGAGAAGCGATTGTACACCAACCTTCCGGATCAATCACCATCCTCGTGATGATCCTATGGTCGGGAGCAATTTTATGAGTTAATAATGATTATTCATGTCTTAAATTTTCAACTCTTGAAAATATGAATTATCATTACCATTAACTCAAAGGATGTATCACAGACACTAAATACACATATGTGATAGAAAATAACCCATTTTATTGATTTTAGTCAAAATTATAATTTTGCCCCTAGAAGTGTATTACAAGTGTCAGCCAATTCTGGCTTCTAGGGCACATATATCTAACAATCTCCCACTTGTCCTAAAGCCAATTGGCTACAAGTCTAAGTCCCATCTTCTCAAGGTGGGCTTCGATCTTCTGCTGGCCCAACGGCTTTGTAAGTGGGTCTGCCACATTATCTATGGAGTTGACTCTCTTGACCTCGACGTAACCCTTCTCGAGGTAATCGCGGATGAGGTGGTATCGCCGCTCAATATGCTTGGATTTCTGGTGAGACCTCGGCTCCTTAGCAAGGGCTATGGCGCCATTGTTGTCGCAGTATAGAGGAATGGCATCTGATGGCATTACTCCAATTTCTGCAGCAAACTTCTTGTACCAGAATGCTTCCTTCGCAGCCTCTGATGCAGCGATATATTCTGCTTCCATGGTGGAATCTGCTATCACCGTTTGCTTGGAACTCTTCCAGCTGACAGCACCACCATTGCACACAAACAGACTGCCAGATGTCGACTTTCGATCATCTATATCAGACATGAAATCTGAGTCTGTGTATCCCTGGACTTGGAGTTCTCCATTACCAAAGACCAACATTATATCCTTAGTTCTTCTCAAGTACTTAAGGATACATTTCACAGAAGTCCAGTGTTCTTCACCTGGATTTGACTGATATCTGCTTGTGACACTCACAGCATGGGCTATATCAGGTCGTGTACATAGCATGGCATACATGAGGCTCCCTATTGCAGAAGCATAAGGGATCTTGCTCATGCGTTCTATTTCCTCAGGTGTGCTAGGGCACATCTTCTTGGAAAGATGAATACCATGTCTGAAGGGTATTAATCCCCTCTTAGAGTTTTCCATACTAAACCTCTTTAGTACTTCCTCTATGTACATCTTCTGTGAAAGTCCTAGCATCCTATTCGGTCTATCCCTATAGACCTTAATTCCTAGAATAAAGGATGCTTCACCTAGGTCTTTCATGGAGAATTCCTTGGACAACCACATTTTGACTGTCGTCAACATGGGAATATCATTCCCAATAAGGAGGATGTCATCCACGTACAATACGAGGAAGACAACAGCGCTCCCACTGACCTTTTTGAAAACACATGGTTCCTCTTCATTTTTGATGAAACCAAACTTTTTGATCACATCATTGAAATGAGTGTTCCAGCTCCGAGATGCTTGCTTAAGTCCATATATGGACCTTTGCAGCTTGCAAACCTTGTGATCAGTATCACTGGATGTGAAACCTAGCGGCTGTTCCATATAGATATCTTCCTCAAGATATCCATTTAGGAATGCCGTTTTCACGTCCATTTGCCATATTTCATAATCGAAATAGGCTGCAACGGCAAGCAATGTGCGGATGGATTTTAGCATAGCCACTGGGGAAAAGGTATCCTGATAGTCAATGCCTTCGCGTTGACTATAACCTTTTGCCACTAGTCTAGCCTTGAATGTCTCCACATTCCCATCTGCACCAATCTTTCTCTTGAAGATCCATTTACACCCAATAGGTACTATACCTTCTGGTGGATCTACCAAGGTCCAGACTTGGTTTGAGTGCATCGAGTCAATTTCTGACTGCATTGCCTCTAGCCATTTCTCGGAGTCGATATCTGATATCGCCTCGTTGTAGGTTTTGGGATCATCACCATGAGCACCATTACCTACGAGGAACATTTTCTCTACTTCCTCTGAAATAATACCTAAGTATCTTTCAGGGGGATGGGAAAACTCTTTCCGATCTACGAGGTGGAGGAGGTAGTGTTCTTATTGGCTCAACCTGATTTGGTTCCAATTGGTCCTTAGCTCGTTCCACTTGTGAGACTTTCTCATCAAGCTTGATCTATTTTCCAATGCCGCTATCTTGAATAAACTATTTTTCAAGAAAGATGGCATGTCGACTCACAATCACATTGTGGTCTTCTGGAATGTAGAAATAGTATCCTAATGACTCTTTAGGATATCCTATGAATCGAGCTCTGAAAGGACCTAAACTCTAACTTGTCCGCTTGTTGTCTTTTGACATGAGCTGGACAACCCCAAATTCTGAGATGACTCAGACTTGGTTTCTTACCGTGCCATATCTCATACGGTGTGGTAGGAACGGTTTTAGAGGGAACCCTATTCAGTAGATAGATTGAAGTTAACAATGAGTGTCCCCAAAGGAAAATCAGGGAGGTCTGTGAAGCTCATCATGGATCGAACCATATCCAATAGAGTCCGATTTCTCCATTCTGAAACCCCGTTGAGTTGAGGTGTTCCTGGTGGAGTCCATTGAGAGACTATGCCATTTTCCTTTAGATAGTCTAGGAATTCCCGGCTAAGGTATTCACCTCCTCGATCTGATCGAAGAACCTTAATGGGTTTTCCAGTTTGTTTTTCTACTTCATGTCTGAATTCTTTGAACTTTTCAAAAGCTTCAGACTTGTGTCTCATAAGATACACATACCCATACCTAGACAGATCATCGGTAAAGGTAATGAAGTAGACAAAATTGCCTCTAGCCGGCACATCAAATGGGCCGCACACATCAGTATGTACTAGGGCAAGGAGATCTGTGGCCCTCTCCCCATGTCCAACAAAAGGGAGTTTAGTCATTTTGCCTTGAAGACAAGATTCACAAGTTGGATATGACTCGAAAGTCAATGGACTCAATAGCCCATTTTTCTCCAATTTGTTGATCCTATCTTCTGCTATATGACCTAATCTCAGGTGCCATAGATATCTATCGTTTGGACTATCCCTAGGTCGTTTGGCATTCACGTTTTGCTCGATAGTTAGAATAGGTACATCAATATGTAGCTGATAAAGACCATTAATAAGGAAAACCATTTGCAATTTTATTTCTTTCATAAAGAATGTTACAATGGTCCTTAAAGAAGGTGATCACATAACCTTCTTGTGCTAAGCATGAAACAGAAATCAAATTCCTGCTAGCTGCAGGCACAAAATAACAGTCTTTCAAAACTAAGTCTAAACCAGATGGTAATCGAAGAGGGTATGTTCCCACGGCTACTGCAGCAACTCTTGCTCCATTACCGATGCGTAGGATCATGTCTCCATCCCTCAGCCTCCTGCTATCCTCAAGACCCTGCATGGAAGTGCACAGATGAGCACTAGAACCAGAGTCAAGCACCCAACTGGATGCAGAAGAAACCGTAAGGTTAGACTCAATAACGAGCATACCTCCAGAAGGACCTTCCTTCTTGTTCTTCAGGGTGGCCAGGTAAGTAGGGCAGTTCCGCTTCCAATGGCCGTCGCTGTTGCAATGGAAACACTTTCCTTTGACATCGGCCTTTTTCTTCGGCTCTGCCTTCTTCTTCTTTGATCCTTCCACCTTTTGCTTTTTCACAGACTTCTTTTTCTTTCCATAAGACTTTCTTTTGGAAGAAGTCCGTTCCATAGCAAGAACTGAGCCTTTAGAACCTTTCATAGAAAGCTCAGCGGTAACCAGCATATTCATTAATTCGGCCAAGGAATTCTGAAGTTTATGCATGTGGTAATTCATGATGAATTGCCCATATGCATCAGTCAAGGATTGCAGAATAATATCGTTCTGCAGGTCCAAGTCCAACTTCACACCGAGCTTCTCAAGCTCTTCCATGTCCTTGATCATTGTCAGACAGTGATCTTGGACTGACTGCCCATCACGCATCTTAGCCTTAAAAAGTCATTTCGTGACTTGATATTTGGCTGCGCGACTCTGTTCACCAAACATCTCCTGTAGGTGAGCCAACATTTGGCGAGCAGTCCCGATATCCTCATGTTGGCGCTGGAGCTCATCAGACATCGAGCCCAACATGTAATATCTGGCCTTATTATCTTCGTCTATCCATTTTTCCAGAGACGCTCTCTGTTCAACAGATGGACGGGCTGGTAAGGTGGGAGGGTCCTGGTCCAAAACATGGGTTAACTTCTCAGGAACCCAAAACTAATTTTGTAGTTCCTGAGCCAATCTTTATAATTGGGTCCGGTCAGTCTATGTGTGTCCAGGATACGTGCCAATGGGTTGGACGCAGACATTTTTCCTGTAGAGAGTCAAAGATTCTAGTTAGATACTGTAATTTTGACTTGACCAATTTATTTAGGATTTTATTTTTAAACAAATTAGCTCCCACTATTTTCTTCGGATCCCTACACTCCCTCTGTAGAGATGCGAAAAATCTCCACGATTAATGATTTCTAGTGGGTGGTGCGGTCTCACCAACTGACTCATCACCTCACCTAACAGTTATTGGTGATGGGTTAGCCAATGAGTGAACAACTCTTGTTCAATGATTCTCTAATCATGGTGCACCCAAACTTGGTCTCTAATTCATGAATCTCACCGTATCCGAAATATTGATCCACTCCTTAGTTAAGTCAGACCCACCATTTGCATAGACTGGGTTCCTAATTGAGTCTCTCACCGTATCCAAAATATTGAGCCCAACTCATCCTCCAGCCCATAGCATCCAATGCCTAATAGACATGGTTGCGTCTTTTCCGGTGCAACTGAGCCACTGTATCCAGCCGAGAACAATCAACCCCGGGAAGGGCCCGCACATCTACAATGGTGGAAGACCTCAGACTTAATCTTTTCTTAGGGAGAATTGATTCAGGTCTCATTAAACTAGACTTGGCTTAGTCATAACAATTATGACTAACCTAGTGGCATGGGTTAGCTCGGATTATTGACCACCTCAGATCAGAACTGTGTCAACAGATATGGCCAGGTAAGTGAGACCGGTGGAAGGAATATGCCATTAACTCGTACAAGAACGCATTCAGGTCGAGTAGCTTCCAATTAAAAACCAGTCGGTCGTATGTGCCAAACTTACCTTAGACACCAAATTGTTGAGTCAGAACCAATTGGGTTAGCCTACAATCCAGACTCTAACCTCTGAGCCTAATTAGGTCTTGCTTGATCGTGACTCGATCTTGACCCAGACTTAATCCTATTAGGCTGGTCAATTTAAGCATTGTTGATCCCATCTAACCAACTCTTGATTCGATTTGATCAACCGCTTAGACCTAATTGAGCTACCCAAGCCCGAACCCAGTATTATGAATATGTCTTAGATCTAAAATTCTCAATTTTAGACCTAATTAATATTCCATAAACTTAATTCTTAATTAAGTAGGGTTCATAAACAAAATATGCACAATAAATCCTAGGGTTTCAGGATCTAGGGTTTTGCAGAAAGTAAGTTTTGGGTTTCTGATTAAGGACGAACACGCAGCACCCCTACACATCATAAGAACACCCCATCGAATGGAAAGAGAGGGCCTTTAAACCCTTCTTCGTTCTTATGACCGGACGGCCAAGAGGAACGCCTTAATCAGGAACATTCAATACTACAAAACAATATCAGATCTATATCATATATCTCATATATAAATCAGATCTAATTATGGCATATTTTGCATACATCTCATGTATCATAATCATGCATGTTTTTAGATCTAAATTATCTCATAATAATCTAAAAATTAGATTTAAATTGATCTTATCAAAATAAACCCTAATCTAGACAACTATGTAGAACTATTCTACAACTAGTCTAGACATGCATCAATCATATCTCATATGATATTTCAAAAATTAAATAATTTTATTTGCTATTTTTTAGATGTTATTATAATACTTATAATATCAAAAAATAGTAAATAAAAAGATCTAAAATATGATTTAATCAGATTAAATCAAGAACATGCAAGACTATTCTATAGAACTATTCTATTCTAGAACTAGTCATGCATATCTTCTAATCTTAGATCCAAATTATTTAATTTTAATTTTTTTCTAATTTTAGATCTGATCACATCTCATGTGACATCTGAAAATCAATTATTTTTTAATTAAAATAAATTTAAAATCAGATCTAAACAATTTTAGAACCATGGCTCTGATACCAGTTGAAGGGAAAATCCTGATTTTTCGGTCCAGGTTCGTTCAGATCTGATCAGATCAAGAGATATATTTCAAAAATTTTTCTCTTGATCTCAATCAGATCTTGATATATTTTAGATCTAATTCTTATTATTTTAATAAAATAAAATTAAAAGATAAATTAAATCAAATTTAATTTACCTGATCTGGGTAATCCTATTACCCTGTTGATGATCCTATTTGCAGCGGAAGGTTCTGGATCTTAGCCACGCAAGCGCCTGGCCTCTACCGATATCCACTCAGGTTGGATCTAGAGATCCTCTTCTTCTCTATCATGCCTCCAAAAATCAGATCTGGATCTGATCTGGAGGATCTTCAAAACTCTTTTGAAGATCAGCAGTCGTCCTTTGCAGCAGCGCAGCCTTCTTGCTTTTGATCGCCTTTCTTTGATCTGAATCGCACCAACCAAGGTCCAAAACTCCTTTTGGACGTGGAGAGCAAGGGGAGAAGGTGGTTTGGCATGGAGAGGGAGGGGAGAGGCAGCCTTGGGGTGTGGAGTTTTCAATTCTCAATTGAATCTTAAACTGAGTTGGGCGCAGGGTCTTATTTATAGACTAAGCGTGATCCAACTCCTCTTCCTCCCAACCAATCACAACCCTTTGTGAAATCAGATCTAAATCTGATTGGTGGGAATAGAGACCCCTGGATTCCTCCTTAGAGGGCGCCTAAGACCAGTCAAAGTTGGTTCTTAGAAGAACTCTAATTGGAATCCAAAAAGGAGATGGAGTCCTTGTCCAACAAGGACTCCTAGGCGCCTCCAACTTGGGCACACACCTAGGGTGGCGTGCGCCCTTCTCCTTGCTAGGTTCTGGCAGGGGAACAAGGCCCCCACCAGCTCTCCAATAGGTGCATGACATGTGGTCAAAAGTCAAAGTATCAATGGTCAATGTTTGACCAGTCAAAGGTAGACTTTTGACCAAAGTCAAAGAACAAGAAATGGCAGGTGACCAAAAATGGCAGGTAATGTCTTACAAAATAAGACAACCTTTTCTGACTTGGACAACCTCCAGTCAGACCATATGAAGGCCTCTGAATTGAGCACAAACTCCTTTGGCTCAGACAGGACAACTTATTTATGATAGCAAAAGAAGAACGTTAGGTTCAATCGAGTGCTAGCACGATTTCCTTGAACCTAATTGAATCTCATTCAGATCAATTGAACTAGATCAGTTCAATTGATGATCACCAGATTCAAACCCTTATTTGTGTGACCCAGTTAGGTTCAGTTCTGTATGGTAATGGGATATGTCATGATCTCTATCATTGACATCATCGAAACTCCTTTCGATGGATCAGAACTCTTCTGAATTCGAACAGCTAGAATGATCGATCATCTAAATCATTCTAATTGCTCCCAAAATCCACCAGTGACACCTAGCAGTATATGGTGGCAACCCATCAGAGCTGAATGCGAACCTCTTGGTGCAGCTACCTGTGTGATTTAGTTCTTCTATCTTGAGCCCCGATCAGATTAGGGTTAAGGTAAACTCGTCAAACCCTAGTCTCTGTCATATGATGTAATCATTCGATTCGAGTCCAATGTGAAAATCTAAATAGAAACTCTTTCTATTATTTCACTCTGCCATGGCCATGGGCTTCTGGACTTGATTCTCATGATTATCATAGGGCTGCTCCTCTACCACCGAGGTAGATAGATTCCATCTTGATGCCATCCAGTTCCTACAATGAACATGTCATAGCCAACATACACCTCAGGGTTCCATATGGCTAGGAGACCGAGTAATGGTGTAGTCAAACTATAACACCCTCAAGGTGAACTACCGATGCACCTCAGGTCAAAGAACCAGACACACTACTGCAGCATCGAGTCAGTCATTGACGAGAAGGTAGACTCCCTAATGACTACTCGAGGTGGTCACGCTCAGTGCCCTCGTTCTCTAACGAGTACCTATACTCTCGCTCCGGTGTCTCCACACCGTAGACTTAAGACTCATCTACTAAAGAGAAGTGATTGTACACCAACCTTCCGGATCAATCACCATCCTCATGATGATCCTATGGTCGGTAGCAATTTATGAGTTAACAATAATTATTCATGTCTTAAATTTTCAACTCTTGAAAATATGAATTATCATTACCATTAACTCAAAGGATGTATCACAGACACTAAATACACATATGTGATAGAAAATAATCCATTTATTGCTTTTAGTCAAAATTACAATTTTGCCCCTAGAAGTGTATTACAAGTGTCAGCCAATTCTGGCTTCTAGGGCACATATATCTAACAACATGTGCATCTGTTCAACCTTTTCTGAAGCCCTCCCATGCACATCTCGTATCAAACGGCACCAAAGCTGACTTGGACCAATCCCGAAGCCACCCACAAAAAGCCATAACCTCCATGCACGGCTCTATGAATTTCACTAACTGAAGCCAAGTTAATACACCAAAAAAATAGAGAAAAAAAAAGAAGACAAAATCTGATCTAAACCAGAGTAATCTAAGGCAAAGATTAAGCTCAAATCAGATGACAAGAAGGGGTCAAACAGAACCCAAGATCTCCCAAATGGAGAACTCATGGTAAGAGACTTTTAAGCTTCATTCATTATTCTTTTTTTTCCTTCTCATGGGGCTATAGGACACCAAATCCAAGGCCAAACCTAAAGTCAATCTAGACTAAGTTCAAGAAACTAAGACTGAAGTTGAAGTCTAAATAAAAACTAAAGCTGAAGTTAGAATCCAAACCAAGCCGAGGTCAAAACCTAGACCGAAGCTAAAGTCAAAATCAAGATCAAGCCAAGGTCAAAACCTAGGCTGAAGTCGAGGTCAAAATGCAAGCCGAGCTAAGGTTCTTAAAAAGTTGGGTTAAGGTTCTTAGGAGGCTAAGCTGAGGTCATTAGAAGGCTGAAATCGAGTGAGGTCATCAAAAGGCTGAAGCCAAGATCAAAATCGAAGCCGAGCTAAGGTTCTCAGAAGGCCGAGCTGAGGTCATCAGAAGGCTAAAGCCGAGATTAGAATCTAGGCCAAACTGAGGTCATCAAAAGGCTGAAGTCGAGATTAGAATTTAAGCCAAGCGAAGATTCTCAGTAGGCTGAGCTAAGATCACCAGAGGGCTGAAGCTGAGGTCAGAATCCAAGCCAAGCTAAAGTTCTCAGAAGGCTGAGTTGAGGTCATTAGAAGTCTGAAGCCGAGATCAGAATTTAGGCCAAGCTAGTAACAAATCAGAAGGCCATACCAAGATCAAAATTGAAGCCAAACTAAGACAAAGATAAGAGCCGACCTCTATAAACCAACCTCCTAAAGTCAAGCTCCTAGAAGCTGAAGTAAAAGGATTGACTTGAATGCCAACTAAAGAAGGTTGACTACATGTAGACCGACTAAAGTAGGATAACGCAACTCTAATCATCTCTTATTTGCTTTACTTTGAAGCATAACCTGACTTAGGAATTGAAAGAAGACCTCGACGACTAAGCAATGGCGAGAGGCCACGTGCCCTTTTGTGCCCTAGGGGAGAGGCTCCTGCAATGGCCCTTTTGTGCCCCTAGGGAGAGGCTCCTTCAATATCCCAATAGAGAGAAGCCCTCTCAATGGTTCTTTTGTGCCCCAAAAATCACTGCCCCAGGGGAGAGGCCCCTGCAACAGCCCTTTCGTGCCCCTAGGAAGAGGTCCCTTCAGTAGCCCAATGAGGAGAGGCCTTCTCAATGGTCCTTTTGTGATTCAAAATTTATTTGTGTCCTAGGAGAGAGAGGCTCCTACAACGGCCCCTCCGTGCCCCTAGGGAGAGGCCCCTTTAGCTGTCCAATGGGTTGAGGCTCTCTCAATGGTCCTTTTGTATCCTAAAAATCACTTGTGCCCCAGGAGAGAGGCTCCTGCAATGGCCCTTCCATGCCCCTGAGGAGAGGCTCCTTCAATGGTCTAATGAGAAGAGGCCCTCTCAACAGCTCGTTTATATCCTAAAAACCATTTATGCCCTTGTGGAGAGCTCCCTGCAATGGCCTTTCCATGCCCCTAAGGAGAGGCTCCTTTATGAGGATTTGTGGTGCTCCCAAGCCTTAGGAGGCCACGGAAGGAGTTAGGGGGTTGGCTTTGGAGATTCTAGGAACTTGGTTGGTGCTTTAGAGATCTAAAATTCAAGATGAAGCATGGAACCAAAGCCAAAAAATCAAGACTACAAAAAAAAGATTTTCTGTATGTTAGCTGGCTCAGTCCAAAACTGGATCAGCTAAGTCTCAGTGCACAGGCAAAATAGAGAGCTGTGCATTCGAGACTACTAGCATGGCACAAACTGGGTTGGCTCAATTTTAGATAGAACCAACCCAGTGGAACTTAGCCGGCTTAGTGCTGAGACTGAGCCAACTCAATGCGCAGGTAGAGTTACGCGAGGGTTTGTTTTGGGCTAAGGTCTAGGTTGATCCTAGGGATCTTAAGGCCTGGTTTGAGAGGTCTTATGATGGCTAATTCATGTATGGCTCGGGTCTAGATCCAGAGGATGAGAGAATGGGAGACAAGGATGTACATGGGCTTGGTGAGTGCTTTCATGTATTGGGTTAGCTAGAAAGATATTTGGTCGGGCCTAATGGCTATGTATAAATACATAGATTGTATTATAATTTCATTGTGCTATGAAATACAGATCTTTCTCCCTCAATTCTCTCTTCTTCTCTTCTTTCTAATGTAGTTACCCTAGGTTCTTGAAGAAGCCCTAGAGAGAGGGGATGCCTCCCTCAAGCCCAAGGATGGAGGTGCCCCAGAATAGATCTAGGTGTTGGATCTAAGGTTTGCTGCCCATAGAGAACATAATAGATTTCTTCAGATCCATGCTAAAGATCAGAGGCTTCCACAACATGGTATCGATGCTTGTGATGTCAAGGATGATTGACGTTCGAGCGATATCATGGATCTACAACTTGGTATCAGAGCTAGGTGATATCTAGGATGTTGTAGATGGCAATATGGTATCAGAGTCAGGTTTCAGAGCCTGATGGTGCATCGAAAGAGCCAAGTTTCAGAGCCTGATGGTGCATGGAAGAGAAGGAAAAGTCCTATAAGGTGAAACCAGAAATCTACACAAGGATTCCATGGTATGTCTCAAATCTATCTTGTTGTTGTTATGGTTTGGTCAACTGAAAGTAGCGGATTGAAGGTAGAGGTTGAGAGGATTAACGGAAAGAGATTTTTCTAGGGTGGAAAGATTTGGTGCATGATTTGCTGATCAGTCTTGGTGGAAAGGTCGGGATGTCTAACAGTTATGTGACAGACACGAAGTGCTGGAGTGTTGCAGTAGCACTTCCCTAGAGATGCAGGACTGAGAGAGGCTCAACGATGCAGCAATTGAGGGAGGTATCTTAGTAGAGAGCATCAAGATTTTCTAGGAAGATGGAAAGTGTAGGGCTATTGAAGAGAGATTTTCCAAGGGATAATGATCGAAGGAAGGCTAAAGAAGCGACTATACGTTCTTCGATGTCAGGAAGGCGGGGAAGTAGTTGGAGATGTATTCAACGGTTTGACCAGAGCATGGATTTGCAGAGCCTTGGGAGTAATGGAGATGGATGATCCATGGAGGTCCAACAGGTCAGGGCTGGATGACTGTAGAGTGGCGTAGAGATGAGTTAGGGAGCATTGGAGTGTTGTAGTAGAGCTTCCCTAGAGGCACGGGACTGAGAGAGGCTCAGTGGTGTAGCAACCAAGGAGTATATCTCAACAGAGAGTGTCAGTGGTATCTCAAAAAGACTGGGTGCAGGTCTCAAGGAGAGCCGAGGGTTCAAGGAGCGCCAGAGGTATCTAGCAGTCGGAAGTATTATGGATCAGGTTTCTTCCACAGAAGCACCAGGAAGAGTCACGGTTTAGGTGGAGGATGGTTCTCCGAGCGCAACTAAAGCGATGGCTGGTGTAGGGGTAAAAGAGAAGGACTAGGATGGAATTTTCTATGGTTCAGTTGCTAGATTTAGAAGAGTTGGATGAGCTCTTAGGTTTCGGAGGTGACCATAGGTTGCAAAGGTATCCGAGATGGCTTCTAAGGGATCCATGGAGTGCGGAGGATTCGAAGGGCCAGCGATGGTGTTCAAGGTGCAGCAGCAGGCTCAGCAGTGCAGTGTTGAGTGGTTGGCCTCGAGGGACTCGATGACAGAGTTGGCTTCTATAGCATAAGATGGACTTCAGATATAGGTGGAGCTCCAGAGAGGTGGCTTCATAATTGGAGAGAAAATTTGACATATGTTCAGAGTGTCGGTGATGCACAGTTCCAGGTGGAGCGGCATGTGTAGGTAGACAGACATAACTCTGAGGAGATTGTGTCAGGTGGTACAGCATGTGCTGGTGTAGAAATGCTGTAGATTCTCTAGAAAAGTTTAGAGAAAGTGATGCAACTGCTAAGCAGAAGGGATCCTATAATTTTAGGATGGTACCAAGAAGCAAGCATGGGTCTTCAGTGGTAGAGGCACTCATCCCAAAGGCCTCAAAGGTATACAACAGCTGAAGAGGATTGGCAGAGGTGATGTTTGCACAGGTGCTGTCGAGTGCGCTGGGACAATGTGATCGTGTAGGAGGGCATTTCCAAGGAGTTTGCCAAGGCTTGAGAGCACCAAGGTGGAGATTGAGAGGATTTATGGTGCTCCCAAGCCTTGGAAGGCCACGAGAGGAGTTAAGGGATTGGCTCCGAGGATTTCAGGGGCTTGATTAGTGCTTCAGAGACCTAGGATTCAAGATGAAGTAAGAAACCAAAGTCGGAAAATCAAGACTGCAGAAAGAAGATTTTCTGTAGGTTAGCCGACTCAGTCCAAAACTGAGTCGGGTAAGTCTTAGTGCACAAGCAACATAGAGAGCTACGCGTTCGGGATTGCTAGCACGGCATAGAACTGGGCTGGCTCAGTTTCAAACTAAGTCGATCTAGTGGAACTTAGCTGGCTCAATACTGAGACTGAGCCGACTCAGTGTGCGGGCAGAGTTACGCAAGGGTCTATTTTGGACTAGGGTCTGGGTTGATCCTAGGGGTCTTAAGGCCTGGTTTGAGAGGTCTTAAGGTGGCTAATTCATGTATGGGTCGGGCCTAGATCCAAAGGATGAGAGCATAGGAGACATAGGTGTACATGGGCTCGGTGAGTGCTTTCTTGTATTGAGTTAGTCGAAATATTTTTTGGTCGAGCCTAACGGCTATGTATAAATACATAGGTTGTATTAGGATTTGATTATGCTGTAGAATACAGACCTTTTCTCCCTCAATTCTCTCTTCTTCTCTTCTCTCTAGTATAGTTGCCCTAGGTTTTTGAAGAAGCCCTAGAGAGAGGGGGCGCCTCCCTCAAGTCCAAGGAGGGAGGTGCCCTAACATAGATCTAGGTGTTGGATCCATGGTTTGCTACCCATAGAGAACGTCATAGGTTCCTTCAGATCCATGCTAAAGATCAAGGGCTTTTGCAACATAGTATTGATGCTTATGATGTCAAGGATGATTAGCATTCGAGCAATATCGTGGGTCTATAATTTGGTATCAGAGCTAGGTGATGCCTGTGATGTTGTGGATGGCAATATCCTTTAGCAGCCCAATGGAGAGAGGCCCTCTCAACGACCCTTTTGTGCCTCAAAAATCATTTGTGCCCTAATGGAGAGGCCCTTGTAGTGGCTCTTCCATGCCCCTACGGAGAGGCCCCTTCAGCAGCCCAACGGAGAGATGCCCTCTCAATGGCTCTTTTGTGCCCCAAAAATTATTTGTGCCCCAGGAAAGAAGTGAAGGAAAAAATCTATTTTCCAGATCAGGTTCGTTCAGATCTATTTGGATCGGAGGGATATTTTAAAAATTTTTCTCTAAGATCCTAATTAGATCTGAGACTCCTCAGATCTAATCTTATTGATCTAATAATAAAAATAAAAATAAAAATTAAATCTAATTTAATTATACCTTTGTTTTGGGAAATCCAATTATCTTGTGATGATCTTGATATTTGCCTGAGGTTCTGGATGTAGCCATGAAAGTGCCTGGCCTCTACCGATATCCACTTAGGCAGGATCTGAAGATCTTCTTCTTCTCAATCAATCCTCCAAAAATTAGATCTAGATCTGATTTGAAGGTCTTCAAAATTTCTTTTGAAGAACAGTTGTTGTCTCTTGCAGCAGTGCTGCCTTCTTCCTCTCCTGGCGCCTTTCACTTGCTTGGATCACACCTTCTGCATGCCCAAAGTCCCTTGGGCATGGAGAGGAGAGAGAGGACTAGAGGTCAGCATGGAGAAGGAGGAAGAGGGGGTATGTGGCATGGGCTAAAGGCAGAAGAAGTGAATTTTAGGTGCAGACAGGATTTATATAGACCTTGCTGCGCCATGCAGTGCCACATCATCCTGGCCAATCATGGCCCTTTATGCAATTAGATCTAAATCTGATTGATGGAATGACATCATCTGATCTAATCAGATTAAAGACTCTCAAAACTCTCCTTAGGTGGCATCAAGATTGGGTCAAACAAGTCTTCTTGGCACCACACAATTTAATCTCTTGAAGCAACTACAATTCCATCTGTATGGGACTCCATCTTTTATCCTCATGGGGTGCACACCTTCCTAGGCATGTGCCCCCTTTCTATCTACTTTTTAGCAAGGGGACAAGTCCTCAGTTTCTCTCCTATGGGTGCATGACACATGGGCAAATGTCTAAGTACCCAGGGTCAACATTTGACCAATGTCCGAAGACAAGATTTAGCAGGTGATGAAAAATGGTAGGTGTTATCTCAAATTTATCTCATAAATTAAGACAATTCTTTTTTGACCTGGACAAGCTCCAGTCTGACTAAGTAAAGATTTCTGAGTGAGCCCAAATACATTCGGCTCAATCGAGACAAGCTTTAATGATTGTTAAAAGAGAACATTAGGCTCAATCATGTGCTAGCATGATTTTTTTGAACCTAATTGAATCTTATTCAAATCAATTGAACTAGGTTAATGCAATTGATGATATCTAGATCCAAATCATTGTTTGTATGATCCAGTTAGGTTCAGTTTCATATGGTAATGGGATATATCGTGATCTCTATCATCGACATCATCGAAATATCTTTCGGTGGATCAAAACTTTTCTGATTCAGACAACTAGTATGATCGATCATCTGATTCATTCTAATTGCTCCCAAAATCTACCAATGACACCTAACAGCATATGGTGGCAACCCATCAAAACTGAAAGCGAACCTCTTAGTGCAGTTACCTATGTGATTAAGTCCCTCTATCTTGAGCCCCGATTAGATTAGGATTAAGGTGATCTCGTCAAATCCTAATTTTCATCATATAAATTAATCATTCGATTCAAGTCCAATGTGAAAATCCTAATAGAAACTCTTTCTATTATTTCACTTTGCCATGGCTATGGGTTTATGGACTTGATTCTCATGATCATCATAGGGCTACTCCTCATCTATCGAGGTAGATAGATCTCCTATTGATGCAATCCAATTCCTATAATGAACATGCTATAGCCAACATACACCTCAGGATTTTGAATGGCTAGGAGATCGAGTTATGGTGTAGTCAAACTATAACACCCTCAAGGTGAATTATCGATGCACCTTAGGTCAAAGAACCAAACACACAACTGCAGCTTCGAGCCAGTCATCGACGAGAAGGTAGACTTTCTCATGACTGCTCGAGGTAGTCATGCTCAGTGCCTTCGTTCTCTAACAAGTACCTATACTCTCACTTCAGTGTCTCTACACCATAGACTCAAGATTCATCTATCCAAAAAAAATGATCGTACATCAATCTTCTGAATCAATCACCATCCTCATGATGATCCTACAATCGAAAGCATTTTATGAGTTAATAATGAAAATTCATGTCTTAAATTTTCAACTCTTGAAAATATGAACTATCATTACCATTAACTAAAGGGATGTATCACAGACCCTTTTAAATACACACTATGATAGAAAATAATTTATTTTATTATTTATAGTTAAAATTATAATTTTGCCCTTAGAAGTGTATTACAAGTGTCAACCAATCTAGCTTCTAGGGCACACATATCTAACAAACTCCCGCTTGATCTAAAGCCAATTGGCTACAAATCTAAGTCCCATCATCTCAAGGTGGGCTTCGATCTTCTACTGACCCAACGACTTTATAAGTGGGTCTGCCACATTGTCTATGGAATCGACTCTCTTGACCTCGACGTAACCTTTCTCAAGATAATCGCGCATGAGGTGGTATCGCTGCTCAATGTGCTTGGATTTTTGGTAAGACCTCGACTTCTTAGCAAGGGCTATGGTGCCATTATTATCGTAGTACAGAGGAATGGCATCCAATGGCATCACTCTGATCTCTGTGGTGAACTTCTTATACCAGAATGCCTCCTTCGTAGCTTCTGATGCAGCGATGTACTCTGCTTCCATGGTGGAATCTGCTATCACTATCTACTTAGAACTCTTCCAACTGACAACACCATCATTACACACAAATAGACTTTCAGATATTGACTTTCGATCATCTATATCAGACATAAAATCTGAGTCTATATATCCCTGGACTTGGAGTTCTCCATTACCAAAAATCAACATCATATCCTTAGTTCTTCTCAGGTATTTAAGGATATATTTCATAGAAGTCCAGTGTTCTTCATCTGGATTCAACTGATATCTGCTCGTGACACTCACAACATGGGCTATATCAGGTCGTGTACATAATATGGCATACATGAGGCTCCCTATTGATGAAGCATAAGGGATCTCCCTAGAGAGAGGGGGTGCCTTCCTCAAGCTCAAGGAGAGAGGTGCCCTAGTATAGATCTAGGTGTTGGATCTATGGTTTGCTGCCCATAGAGAACATCATAGGTTCCTTCAGGTCCATGCTAAAGATCAGGGGCTTCCGCAACATGGTATCGGTGCTTGTGATGTCAAGGATGATTGGCGTTCGAGTGATATCATAGGTCTATAATTTGGTATCAGAGCTAGGTGATGCCTGGGATGTTGTGGATGGTAATATCCTTCAGCGGCCCAATGGATAGAGGCCCTCTCAATGGTCCTTTTGTGCCTTAAAAATCATTTGTGCCCCAAGGGAGAGACCCTTGTAGTGGCTCTTCCATGCCCCCCTAGGGAGAGGCCCCTTCAGCAGCCCAATGGGAAGATGCCCTCTCAATGGCCCTTTTGTGCCCCAAAAATCATTTATGCCCCAAGAAAGAAGTCCCAGCAATGGCCCTTTCATGCCCCTAGGGAGAGGCTCCTTTAGTGGAGAGAGGCCCTCTCAATAGCCCTTTTATGCCCTAAAAATCACTTATGCCCCAAGGAAGAGGCCCCTACAATGGCCCTTCCATGCTCCTAGGGAGAGGCTCCTTCAACGGCCTAGTAGGAAGATGCCACGTGCCCTTTTGTGCCTTGGGATAGAGACCCTCTCAATGGTCCTTTTGTATACCAAAAATCTTTTGTGCCCTAAGGGAGAGGCCCTATAACGACCTTTCCATTACCCTAAGGAGAGACCCAAGCTTAAAAAGACCAAGGTCCACAAAAAACTGACCTCAAAAGGTCGAGTTCAGCAAAAATCTGAGCTCAAAATGCCAGGATCTATAAAAATCTGATCTTAAAAAGTCAAGGTCAATAGAAATTCGAGCTCAGAATGCCCAGATCTATAGAAATTCAACCTCAAAAGGTCGAGATCAATAGAAATCCGAGGTCAAAATGCCAAGGTCTGTAGAAATCCAAGCTTAGAATGCCAGAGTCTATAGATTTTCGACCTCAAAGAGGTCAAAGAAATCCAACCATAGAAGGCCAAGGTTAGCAAAATTCCAAGGTCAAAATGTTAAGATCTATAGAAATCCAACCTCAGAAAGCCAAGGTCGGTAGAAATACGAGCTCAAAATACCAAGGTCAGCAAATATCCAACCTCAGTAGGCCGATCATCAAAAGACCAATCTAAGATAGAACTAACTCAAGTCAAGACAAATATCAAGTCCAAGCCACCAAGCCTGAAGGCTGAATCTAAGGTCAAGATCATTAAGAGACTGATGTAACAAAGCCAACCTAAGGAGACCAACCTAATAGATGAGGGCATCAAATCGAGAACCTATCTTCCTCGATCTTGGAACTTAGAAAATCTCAAAGCATACTATCAAAAAATCCAACATCCTATCAATTTTTATTCGAGTGAAGCATCGAATCTTATAAGCGACCTGACAAAGCAAAAAGGAAAAGAAAAAGAAAAAAAAGAAAAGGGGAAGAAGAAGCAGGAGGCTCTTGACACATCTTCGGCGGACTTGGCAAACTCCCTTCATCCGACCCAATTTTGATCCAAACTTAAGGAGTAAGGAGACTAGTGTTGGAGATATATATTTTTGTACTAGCCGAAGATGTGGGCTGATAGTCTTCAGCCTATGCCCCGCCTTTAGTCGTTGGCCCCCAAGAGGCCTCATTATGTGAATGGTCATGAGTAAAATAAAGCAAGGCCCCCCACATTCTCAATCCCTAATTGTTGCCAACATAATTAACGGGTATGACTCCACATGCCATGAGGTGATGCCACTCACCAAGCTTAAAAAAACTTAAAAGCCATGCATGAACCTTAAGGACATTCTGTTAAATGTGTGCTCTATAAGCCAGATTGATCGATATTTATTAAATACTTTCTAGGAATATTTTCATAATTTTGACTTAAAATTAATTAAAAAATTATTTATTCTATCACAATGTGTGTTAAAGTCTCTATGATACATCCATTGAGTTAATAGGCATGATAATACATATTCTCAAGATTTGAGAATTTAAGACATGTGTTATCATAATTAACTCATAAACTACTTTCGATCGTAGGATCGTCATGAGGATGGTGATCGATTCAGAAGATCAGTGTATGATCGCTTTCTTAGGATAGATGAGTCTTGAGTCTATGGTGTGGAGACATCAAAGCGAGAGTACAGTTACTTATTGAGAACAAGGGTACTGAGCATGACCATCTCGAGCAGTCATAAGGGAATCTACCTTCTCATCGATGACTAGCTCGATGCTGCAGTTGTGTGTCTGATTCTTTGACCTGAGATGCATCGATAGTTCACCTTGAGGATGTTATAGTTTGACTATACCATAACTCGATCTCCTAGTCATTTGGAATCCTGAGGTGTATGTTGGCTATAGCATGTTCATTGTAGGAATTGGATCACACCAAGATTGGATCTATCAACCTAGGTAGAGGAGGAGTGGTCCTATGATGATCATGAGATTGAGTCCTAAAATCTATGGCCATGGTAGTATAAAATAATAGAAAGAAGTTTCTATTAGAGTTTCACATCGAACTCGAATCGAATGATTCATTCACATGATGGGTGTTGGGTTTGACGAGTTTACCTTAACCCTAATCCCATCGGGACTTATGATAGAAGAACCTAATCACACAGGTAGCTACACTGAGAGTTTAACTATTTAATTTTGATGGGTTGCCACCATACACTGCTAGGTGTCACTGATGGATTTTGGGATCAATTAGAATTATCTTGATGATCAATAATTCTAATTGGATGAATCAAAAGAGTTCTGGTCCATCAAAAGGTGTTTTGATGATGTCGATGATGGAGATCATGACATGTTCCATTATCATACAAAACTGAACCTAACTAGGTCATATAAATAAGGGTTTGGATCTGGATGTCATTAATTAAGCTAATTCATTTTGATTGATTTGGATTAGATCCAATTAGATTCAAGAAAATAGTGCTAGCACACAATTGAGCCTAACATTCTCCTTCTATAGTCCTTCAAGTTCGTCTCGACTGAGCCAAATTAGATTTAGCTTATCCAAAAACTCTATCCTAGTCTGACTGAAACTTGTCCTAATCAGAAAAATGTTGTCCTAACCTAATTTAGGCTTGTCCTAATCCATCAGATGGAAACAGAACAAGACCTGCTAATATTTGAAACTATTTGGACAAGACTCATCTAGGAACTCTATAGAAATTTGTCTTAATCTAATTGAATCTTGTATTGGCCTGATCAAGGCTTGTCTTAAATCCCATAAGATGGAAACAAGATAAGGATTGTCTTTGCCAAATTAGGGTTTGTCCTAAAATTATGAGATGATATTTGGACAAGCCTATCCCTAAAATTCTGGATGGATTTTTCTTGATCTAACTGGACCTAGTCATGACCTGATCAAGGGTTGTTCTTGATTAGGACTTGACATAATTTCATTGGATGGGACTTAAAAAGGGCTTGTCTTAAATCCATACAATGGGCAACAAAACAAGGCTCAAGAGTTGACCCAATATGCAGGAAAGAAAGGAAGAAAGGCGTGCACCCCTTGGAGGCTTTCTAGGAGTGCACGCCCCCTTGATATTTATGTGAGGGAGAGAGGACCACGCCCCTTATGGTGTGAGCCCTTACGGATATATATGGAGGCACCCCATTCAAATCAAGTTTGAATGGATCAATGGTTTGAAAAGTTCAACTCTAGTTCTCCTGCGCCACCTTCTCTTTATCCTATGTTTATGGCACGACTTTCCAAGAATTTTGTATGACAAATTTAGGAAGAAATATGAAGATGGCATGGGCTTCATGGAAGAGTCCTTCTGCATATTAACTTTGACCTATTCAAAGTTATATGCGAAGGGACTCTATAGTAGGTCAATAAATAAGATCCTGCGCAAGCTATTTCGTAAGAAAATTGTTCTACGGCAAAGCCCTGATAAAATCTCCATCTTCATGCCTCCCTCATTTGATCCTCTCCCTTTTCTTCATATCCAAGAGTTGTGCAAAACCTACAAGCAAAGATCAAGTCCCGTTGGCACGAAGATCAGTGGGAGACAATGGTGTTCGTGAGACGAACGCGCAGCCTTCGAAATTTGATTTGAAGGCTCTACGAGAAGACATCATATTTGATCTTTAGAGATCAGATCTAGTAGATGGCATCCAAATCTAGCCCGAGTGGACTATGGTAGAGGCCAGGTGCATGCATGGCTAGATCCAGAACATCGGCAACAACAGATCATCACTGCAGGGTAAATGGTTCACTCGATCAGGTGATATTAGATATCACTATTTTTATTTTTATTTTTATTTATAAATTTTAGATCAATCTAATTAGATTTGAGAATTTTTAGATCTAGTCAGATCATGAAAAAACTCTCAGATCTGATCAGATCATGAAAAATTTTTAAATTATTCTGCTACAAATCTGATCCGATCAGATGCATCCTGCAGTAAGAAAATCTAATTTTTTCTTCAAATAGTATCAAAACCAGGTTGCCTATTCCAAATCTATCTTTAGATTTGATCTAAAATTTTTTTTTATGATCTTATTATTTGATTTTCAAATGTTACATGAGATATAATCAGATCTAAAATCAAAAATTACATGTTTTAAAATTATATATTTGATATATACAATGCATGTTCTAGTCTAGATTTATAGTTCTATATCATGGTAGTCATTCAAATATATTTTAGATTAGATCTATTTTAATTTTTATAATTTGATCATTTAAGTTTTAGAAATTATATTAGATATAATCAGATTTGAAACATAAGATCTAATTTAAAATTTCGATATATATGATATAGGTAGTGCACATCTAGACTAGATCTGTAGTTTAATGTCATAGTCTGGATCAAAAATTTTATGAAATATTTATTTAATTTTTTATAGATTATATAACTTAATTAGCTAAATTTTAGATATTATATGTGATATAATTAGATCTGAAAGCATGAGATGTATTTAAAATTTCATAAGTGTGACATATGCAATGCATGTCTAGACTAGTTCCATAGATCTATGTTATGAGTAGTCTAGATTAAAAAAAATTTATAATGAGATTATTTAAAATTTTATTTTTAGCTATTATATCAGATGTAATCAGATCTAAATCATAAATTTAAATTTTAAATTTGATACATAAGATGTATGCAAAATATGTATAGATTAGATTTTAAATCATGTAATAGTTATATGCTTTAAATCTAATAGTTTTGTAGTATAGTTCATATTTCTGATTAAGGCATTCTCCTTGACTATCCAATCATAAGAGTAAGAAGGGTTTAAAGGCCCTCTCTTTCCATTCGATGGGATGCTCTATGGCATGTAGGGGTGCTGCATGTTTGCCCTTAATTAAAAATCAAAAACTTACTTTTCTGTAAAATCCTAAATCCATAAAATCCTAGGATTTTTATACATATTTTGTTATTAAACCATAGAGTTAATTAAGAATTAAGTTTATAAAATTAATTAGATCTATAAATTATGAATTTTCATATCTAAGATACCTTTATTAAACATGGGTTCAGGTGTGGGTTGCTTAATTAGGTCTAACGATTGATCAAACTGAATTAAGAGTTGGTTAGGTGGAATCAAAAATGCTTAGATTTGATCAGTCTAATAGGATTAAATCTAAATCAAGGTCGATTCACAGTCACATGTAGTCGATCAAGTAAAGACCTAATTTGGCTCCATGGTTCGAGCCTAGTTTGTTGGCTAACCCGATCAGTTCTGATCAGACAAGTCGATATCTAAGGTAAGTATGAAAGATATGACCAGTGGTCTTTAATTGGAAGCTACTCGATCTGAATGCATTCACGATGAGTTAATGGCATATTCCTCCCACTGATAACTTACCTAGCCGATTAAGTCAAACTAGTTCTGGTTTGAGGTGGCTAATGATTCGAGCTAACCCATGCCGTTAAGTTAGTCATAAATATTATGGCTGGATACAGTCGTTCAGTTGCACCAAAAAGATGCAACTATATCTATTAGGCATTGGATGCTACGGATTGGATGATGGGTTGGGCTCAATATTCCAGATACAGTAAGGGATTCAATCAGAAATTCAATTTATGCAAATGATGGATCTGACTTAACTGAGGAATGGAGCAATATTTCGGGCATGATGAACTTCATGAATTAGAGACCAAGTTTGAGTGTACCATATTTAGAAAAATATTAGACAAGAATTATCTACTTATCGGTTAATCCATCATCAATAACTATTAGATGAGATGATGAGCCAGTCGGTGGAACCACACCATCCACTAAAAATCAATAATTATGGAGATTTTTGCATCTCTACCAAGAAAGTATAGGAATCCGAGAAAATAGTGAAAGCCTAATTTGCTTAAAAATGAAACTCCTAAATAAATTGGTTGGTCAAATTACAAATCTAACTAGAAACTTTGACTCTCTATAAAAAAATATCTGTGTCAAACCCCCTAGCCCGAATCCTAGATACCCACAAGTTGACCAGACTAATTTACAAAGATTGGCTAAACATCAAAATTATTTAGGATTCAAAAAAGCTGACTTATGTATTGGACCAGGACCAACCCCACTTTACCAGCACATTCGACCGCAGATCAGAGAGCGTCTCATGAAAAGTGGTCGGACAATGATAACAAAGTAAGGTGCTACATGTTGGGCTCAATATTAGATGAGTTACAATACCAACATGAAGACATTAGGATTGCTTGCCCAATGTTGGCATATCTGCAAGAATTATTTGGTGAGCAGAGTCGCATAGCGCATTATCAAGTTTTGAGGAGACTTTTTAATATGCAAATGCGTGATGGGCAGTCGGTCAAAGATCATTACTTGGCAATGATCAAGGACCTAGAAGAGCTTGAGAAGCTCAATATCTTGATGAACAAGGATCTACAAATTGATGTAATCCTGCAATCCTTGAATGATTCGTATGGGAGTTTATCATAAACTTCTATATGAATTAGCTCCAGTGCACCTTAGTCAAGTTAATGAATATGCTGATTACTGTTGAGCAAAATTTGAAGAGTTCAAAGGACTCAATTCTGGCTTTGGAGTGGACTTCTTCAAAGAAAAAATCTTTTGGACCAAAGAAGTAGTCTGCGAAGAAGCAGAAATAGAAGGAAAAAAGAAAGACGAGTCGAAGAAGAAGACCATGGAGAAGGTAAAGTGTTTCTAGTGCAACTTCGATGGTCATTGAACATGGAACCACCTTGCATGCCTGGCTAGCCTAAAGAACTAGAAGGAAGGAGGACCAAAATAGTCTAGAGATAGTATTAATAAAAGGTATCTATGGCACCTTAAGTTAGATCATATAGCCGAAAATAGATTTAATAAATTGGAAAAATTCGGACTAATGGGTCCATTGACTTTTGAGTTATATCGGATTTGTGAATCATACCTTCAAAGTAAAATGATCAAATTTTTTTTTGTAGGACATGGAAAAGGGCCACAGACCTACTTGCCCTAGTACATATAGATGTGTGCGGTC
Source organism: Cocos nucifera (assembly GCA_006176705.1). Taxonomy (NCBI): domain Eukaryota; kingdom Viridiplantae; phylum Streptophyta; class Magnoliopsida; order Arecales; family Arecaceae; genus Cocos; species Cocos nucifera. The sequence goes on from QRFJ01000449.1 coordinate 24,463, forward strand.
CATTCGATGTGCTGGCTAGAGGCAATTATGTCTACTTCATTAGGTTTATCGATGATCTATCTCATTACGAATATGTGTACCTATATGACACAAGTCTAAAACTTTGAAAATTTTAAGAAATTTAGACATGAAGTAGAAAAGCAAATTGAAAAACCTATTAAGATTCTTTGATCAGATCGAGGAGGCAAATATCTTAGTAGAAAATATCTTGACTATCTCAAGAATAATATAGTCTCACTACAGACTCTACCGAAAATACCTCAACTCAACGAGATTTCAAAATAGAGAAACCTGACTCTATTAGATATGGTTCGATCCATGATGAGCTTTACGGACCTTCTTGAGTTTCTTTAGGGACATAGTTTAATAACAACATTTATTTACTGAATAGGATTCCATCTAAAATCGTTCCTGCCATTGCATATAAGATATGGCATGATAAGAAGCCAAGTCTGAGTTATCTCAGAATTTGGATTGTCTGGCAGTGGACAAGTTAGAGTCTAGGTCCCTTAGAGCTTGATTTATTGAATATCCTAAAGAGAGATTAGGATATTATTCCTATCTTTCAGAAGACCATAATGTGATTGTGAGTTGACATGTCATTTTTATTGCTTTCAGAAGACCATAATGTGATTGTGAGTTGACATGTCATTTTTATTGAAAATAGTTTGTTTAAGATGGTGGCATCGGAAGATAGATTAGGCTTGAGGAGAAAGTCTCTAAACAGCAAAGAGCCAAAGAACTTGAGGAACCTAGTTAGTCTAAGCCAATCCATAATTCACTACCTCCTCCACCTCATAGGTCAAATAGAATTTTTCGTCCTCCTAAAGGTACTTAGGTACTATTTCAAAGGATGTAGAGAAAATATTCCTCATAGAAAATGAGGTTCATGATAATAATCCCAGAATCTATGACGAGCCAATATTAAATATCGACTCCAAGAATTGGTTAGAGGTAATGAAGTCAAAGATTGACTTGATGTGCTCGAACCAAATCTAAATCTTGGTAGATCCACCTAAAGATATAGTATCTATTAGATGAAAATGGATCTTCAAGAGAAAGATAGGTGCAGATGGGAATGTAGAGACATTCAAGGCTTAGCTAATGGCAAAAGGATATTAGGATACCTTCTCGTTAGTGGCTAATGGCAGATGGATGTGATAACGGAGTTCATAAATCAATACCTTAAGAAAGATATTTATATGGAATAGCCATTTATTTTCACATCCAGTGATGGTGATCACAAAGGTTTACAAGCTGCAAGGGTCCATCTATGGATTCAAGCAAGCATCTCAAAGTTGGAATGCTTAATGTAATCAAATCATTTGATTTCATCAATAATAAGGAGAAATCAAGTGTGTTAAAAAAGATCAGTGGGAGCGCTGTTGTCTTCCTCATATTGTATGTGGATAACATCCTCCTGATTAGGAATGATATTCCCATGCTGACACAAGTCAAAATATGGTTATATAAGAAATTTTCTATAAAAGACCTAGATAAGGCATCCTTCATTTTAGGTCTATAGGGATAGACTAAAAAGGATGCTGGGTCTCTCATAAAGAGGAAGTGCTGAAGAGGTTCGGCATGGTGAACTCTAGGTCCAGGAGTATACAGACTCAAACTTTATGTCTGACATAGATGATCAAAAGTCAACATTTGAAAGTTTGTTCCTGTGTAATGGTGGTACAGTAAGTTGGAAGAGTTTCAATAAGATGGTTCCACCTCATCCATGATTACCTCAAGAAGGAACATGTTGAGGTTAAGAGAGTCAACTCCACAAACCATGCAGTTGACCCATTGACGAAGCTTTTAGGCCCATAGAAGATCCAAGCCCACCTTGAGAAGATGGGACTTAGATTTGTAGTCAATTGTCTTTAGGTCAAGTGGAAGTTTGTTAGATGTCTACCCTAAAAGTCAGATTAGCCGACACTTATTAAATACTTTCTAAGGGTATTTTCATAATTTTGACTTAAAATTAGTTAGAGTTATTTATTCTATCACATTGTGTGTTAAAGTATCTGTGATACATCCATTAAGTTAATAGGCATGATAACACATATTCTCAAGAGTTAAAAATTTAAGGCACATGTTATCATAATTAACGCATAAACTACTTCTGATCGTAGGATCATCATGAGGATGGTGATCGATCTAAAAGATCAGTGAACGATCACTTTCTTAGGATATGTTAGAATTTGACGTCTCGAATTCGATCCATAATAGAAAAGAATTAGTATCAGTAAGCAGTCGAGCTTGCTCGAATATGGAGTTGAGCTAACTCAGGCTGAGATCGAGCCGGCTTGAACCACAGCCAAGTTGGCTCTTTCAGGCAGATAGAAATAGGAGTTTGGATGAGATGCAGTCGAGCCAGCTTGATTCCTAACCGAGCTGGCTCGACAAAAATGAATAGATTAGGACAGGATTTTTTATTTAGACTTGAATTATGATTAATCCAAAGAAATCTATGGGAGTTGTGCATGGACCATAGAATCTAACAGCCATAGAGGGTTGCTATCACGATCTGAAGGTTGAAAAATATTTCAAGACTCCATCAAGATCATGTTCGACTCATATTAGGAGAAAGAGCCCTGTTAGGACTCCTGTGAACTACTGAGAAGAGGATTCTCATTCTATTTAAAGGATTGAGGTACTGTGAAGTAGTAAGATGGTGCATGTGGCGTGAGAGGTACGTAGAGAGGCTCAGACAGCCATCGAGACGAGCTTGGCAAGGCACTGAGTATGTGCAACCTACGAGAGAGAGAAGCAATAGGTGCATAGCATCCGATAAGGAGGCTATGAAGGCAAAGCATCTTGTAGCTTCTGAGGGTCTTCTTGAGATTCTATGAGAGCTTTTATAAGGATAGCTTTTAGTTGAGAGAGATTTGTATACGGTGAGTTGAGAGTAAGTGTTCTCCTCTTATATCTATTTTTTCTTTCATAGTAAAGCTTTGCATGCCCCGTGAAGATGAGCCTTTGGATGATGAAAAATATGCAGGATTTCATACATGAATTTCAAAAACTTTTTAAAAATAACATAGTAAAATATGCAGATTAAATCATTTAATTTATAAATATATGTAATCAAATTACTAAACCCTACAACTAGGACCTATAACATGTCATATTGCATTCTAAATCTAAAATCAAAAGGATTTGGTATTGATCAAATCAATATCCTAGATCTAGAATGATTCTAAATCTGAAATCTAGATCACATCTAGGTAAGAACAGAGATCATATCTCTTACCTTGCATGGGTCGAAAACTCTGTGTTTGATTTTTGTTATTGTCTTTGGAGCCACATATGCGTCTGACCTCTACAGGAGATCCACACGAGACTGCAACAAAATTGGAGGTTTGTCGAACGAAGATCCACTCAAAGTGCTAGCTTCTTGTAGATCCCTCTAGATGGTTAATCTAAATTTATTCTTCAGATTTCTTGGATATTTCAAGAGATGAAAAATAAGAGGAGGATTAGGAGAGAAATTCAATCTTTAGATCTCCCATAAATCAAAAATAAAATACATTAGAAAAGGATCCTAAAAGAAGATAAATCTTCTCTTTCAGGACATCAACGACTAATGTCTTGAAAATATCCTTATGCTAGGACAAAGGGAAGACCTTTTTCCCTAGGATTTTCTTATATTTTTAGATCTTACACACTCTGATTTTTCTCATACAAAAATCATACAAAATATAGAGAAGAAGGGTTCTCAAAGAAACCCTAAGAGAAAACCATCTTCTCTTTTCTTTCTCTCATCAGGACATGATCAGATCATGTCCAAAATTGATCTTCATGCCCCAACATCTTGGAGCATAGATCCCCACACCCTCATCCTCTCTCTCTCAAATTTTTATCATATAAAAATAGATCAAGAATAAGGGATAAAGATTTTTAAACAAAATCACAAGAGAAAACAATCTTCTCTCTTACCTTGTCTCTTTAAGACATCAAACTTTGATGTCATAATTGAAAGATTTTCTCCAAGAAGTTGGGTGCCAGCATCCCTCACACCATTCTCCTCTTTTTCCTCTTTGTTTTTCATGGAACACTGGAAGTTTTGATGCCCTCCTATCTAATAGGAGGCACCACAGAATAAGGGAGACTAGGTCAAAATGACCTAGTCAAATAAGGAAGCAATGGGGCATCCAAGAGTTGGATGCCCCTTCCCCTATTTTTCCTGCATGGAGACCAGGAAACCATGCATAAAAGGAGAGAAAAAAGTGGTGACAAAAAATAAATATGGCATGGAGAAAAATGTCGCAAGAGGGGAAGAGGAGTTTTGGTCAAGTGGGACTCTTTCAAAAAGAAACAAATCCAAACCACTTTCCAAAAAGGGTCAAATCAGATTTGATTCAAATTAAACCAGATATGGGGCATGGAAAATCAATTTTAGGCATGAAAATCATAGAAAAAATTTGAAAATAAAATTAGGTGGGTGTTAGAGATAATTTGCATAAGGAAGGAAACAAGGAATCCTAGTCTAACTAGGATTCTCATGTATTGACTAGGTCAAATCAATTTTTAATCTAATTAAAATAAGATTAGTGTAATCCTAATTATGGATGATCCTAGTACAATTAGAAACTTAATTAAGTTTAGTTTAAATTATATTTAAATCTATTTAAATCCTAACTTAATTATGAAATAGATGCACTCAAATCCTAGTCCAACTAGGAATTATTTTTCCTTGCAATTGGCTTATCCAATAAACCAATTAGTCTTAATATAATTAAGTCCAAACCAATTTTAATTGAATCTAATTCAATTAAACTTGATCTCAACCTAGTTGCTGAATCAGATTGAGTCAATTAGCAATCCAATTATTAATCAATCCTCCTGCAACACTTGCATTAGGTCAAACATCAATCGCATTGAATATTTGACCTTAGAATGATTCTCAATCATCGATTAACCATCTAATTAGGGTACAACCACTTATGTGTGTGATCCTATAGGTTTGAACCTAAGCCAGTAGTATAAAAATTAATTTTTATACTAATCGAAGTAACCATCTAGCAATGATTCCCGACATCCTGATAGATCAAATGTATGCAAAGCAACATTCTTAGAACATTGGCCCATGGTTACCGTATAATTCATCCCTATGACCAATAATGCTCAAGATGACTTCGAGTACACTATCAATACTCATACAAGTCATCTCTATTGTATCTCAAAATTTTGCAAATCCTATAACTCCTCATGAGGATTATCCAGGCCTAAATTTTGCTAAATTGAAACACAACAAGATATTCTCTTCGTAAAGCTAATCATGAGTGGTCAATCCCATCTTGACTCACACACTGACTTCATAAGTACTTGACTATACCCAAAAATCTTTCGAATGTATATTAGAACTACAGGCAGTCTGGCACCAAAGTACAGTGAATTATTTGTAAGTCACCATGATGATCTCAGGTCGGAGGGATACTTATACCCATTGGCCTTAGCTAGCTACTCTTGACAATAGTGTGCTATATTGATCACGTTCAATACAGATGTACTCCTACATCTCACCTAGATATCATACCAGTGTCTCCACACCATTTGATTATGAGGACAACCAATGCATATGGTATACAGAAACCTACACTCAATAAGTTATCATCCTTATTAATAACTTATCATTTGGTCATGAATAATTTAAGAATCATCCAATAAATCCTCCTTTATTGATTGATTATGGTTCTAAGGACTTCATCATAATTTAGGAGTTTATTTAAGGAAGATAGAACTTCTATGATGAACTAGCCAAATAACTATTATTATTAGATAATTCATATACTAATTCCAATCATCTACTGCTTAGATAATTGGCTTTACGACATATTTTCCAACAACTTCTACTTGAACTAAAGCCAATCAGAATGATATCAAATATCCTATCTTTTACTTGAGTTCGTAGAACTCCTTAGTTCTGAGGTCTTAGCAAATGGATTAGTCAAGTTCTCCTTTTTCATCAATCTTTCAAAGATCGACATCACCCTGATCTAAAATCAAAGATGATAGCGATGCAGAATATGTTGGTCCTTTAGTTCTTTAGCCAGAGCTATGGCTCCAATGCTATGATAGGACTGGACCATCGATGGAGGGTGTCTCTCCTAACCTGCTAATGAACCTCAGCTACTACACAGCTTACATGGTAGCATTATATGCCATGATGTACTCTACATCACTAACTAAATAAGCTATAGTATCCTACTTGGAACCATTCTAGCATATTGCTCTTGCAATTAGGGTATGACCCGATATTTTCTTATTATCATCTTATTCTGAAATTAAAACATCCACATGTTTTAAGCCAATATTTTCATATTTGAGTCACTGAACCTTAGTATTTCTCAAATACATGAGGATTATCTATACAATCTTCCAGTGATCCTCATTTAGGTCAGACTGGTATCTACTCACTACCATTAGTGAGTATACCATATCTAATTTTAAACATGGAGAAATTAGATGATAGCCAAATCTTTATTCCTTACAATGCTAGAATGTCATTTTTGATTAAGAGAACTTCATCCACAGACAACATAAGGAATAACACTACAGAACATTTTGTCTACTTACATATGCAGGATTTATCTTTATTCATAACAAAGACATACATTCAAAATGTATGTTCCAAAACTGAGATAATAGCCAGACGGGCTTTATAGGTCTTTACTTTTCCATCTGCACTATTCTGATCCTTTTAAAAATCCATTTACACCCAATGGATTTTATCCCTTTAGGTGAGTCATCTAGTGTCCATACACTATTTGATTTTCGTGGAATTCAATTTGGATTATGTGGCTCCAAGCCACTTCTCATAGTCAGACCACTGCATTGCATCCCTATAGGTGATCGGATCCTTGTTGTTCTCATCGAGCTCAATAAGATCACCATCCCAGACCTAGATATTGAAATATCTATCCGGCTAATGCAGTACTTTACCAAATCTCCTTAAAGATGCCACTTGAATGGGCTCCGAATTTGATCTGATCAAATTTTGTTCTATTGGTTTACTAGATTATGCCGATTCATTTCTACCAGTTAAACTTTTTCAAGTTCAACTTGATAGGCATCAGTTCCTTCTCTAAGAAACTTCTTTCCAAAAAGAATGTCCTACTACTAATGAACATCTGATGTTCTTCGGTATGGTATAGTTAATAACCCTCAAACATCTATTGGACCAAGATTGAAGTTTATTTGTATGCAAACTTATGACATAGGCCTATCAACCCTAAACTCGAAGGTGAGGGAGACTAGCTCTACGCCCAATCCATATCCCATATGGAGATTTATAACAGATTTACTCGATATATATTTAGAGTAAAACTAGTAGTCACAAGAGCATAACCCTGAAACAGGCAGACAAGTTAAATCCTATTATGGATTGAACTATATCTAACAAAGTTCAACTTCTTTTAGATACACTGTGTTCCAAAAAAAAAATCCACTAAGAGAGAATTCTATTCTCTCCTCGATATGTCACAAACTCATTGGATAATTATTCATCTCTTTGATCTGATTGAAGAATTCCAATACCATTTCCAGTTTGTTCTCCTATTTCATTATTGAATCATTTGAACATTTCAAAGGATTCAAGCCAAATGCTCCCATGCTAGGATAGGTCATCTGTAATAAAATATTAATATCTTCCTTTGGCACTTAAGTTCATAGGTCCATATATATTACTATGTATGAAACTTAGAACTTTATCAACTCCTTCACCTTTTTTAATAAAAGGTGACTTTATCATCTTTCCAAGAAGATAAGACTCACAGGTTATCAATGATTCACAATCATTGATATCGAAGTTTTCCTCTCAAGCTAACCTGTTTATCTTGTTCTTATCAAGATGACTAAGCCTATAATGCCAAATATAGACATCTATGATATAATCTAATTTGGGTATTTATTAAATATGTATATTACACTTAACAGGCTGTATAGATGTTAAATATCATTTTTATTATCCATGTATTATTATAATATTATTCATAATAATATCATAATAATCTTCTTTATTGATAGATATTAATCATCTCTGATCGAAAGGTCAATAGAGATCACATTTATCATAAATAATGGATAATGGTGACAATCATTCAAAATGACATCTTTTGAAAATAAGCTTGATAATTCCTAATGCTAGGATTGGAACAAGACTTCCATCCCTAACGTTCAGGTATCTCTCACCATTTTCAAACACTCCACTTTTCAATAGTTCTTGCAATAATTACAAAAGACCACCGATATCTAATATCCAGGTAGTAAAATTATATATAGAGAAATTTTAAGGTACTATCATATAACATCCTTAATGAGCAACTCTTACTCCTTTCTCTTGTTCAGTCTGTTATGGTCAAGGAAAGCAAGATAATTCTTCTTCCTATGATCTAGCTTCTAAACAGTAGAAGCACTATGCCTGATTTGGATTAATTTTAGACTAATTATTTTAACTAGGCTTAGATGCCCCAATACGAACCAATTCGTATTACTGAACCAATTTCAAGTTTCGATACTAATTATCGAAGTTGGATCCCATAAGTTATCACTGTCTAATAATGATTAGAGCAATTAGGGTTTAGCCTTATTCTATGATAAAAGAGAACATAGATCTAAGTATATGAACTATATTAAGCCGAGAGACTTGAATTTTAGTCTTAAAATTCTTTCACTATTTTATTCAAATTGGTAGCCTCTACCTCCAATTCGGAGAATTACTTTAATTTTCTAGTAGGTACTAGAATCCACATAGATTGCACACGAGCCCAACTTTTGTTGGCCAATCTATGTGCATCTACGGATAGGTTCATTAACCAATTGTTTCTCCAAATAATTTTTAATAATTTAATTTTGCCCCAGAAACCAATCAGTAGGCTTTGGCCTCCACTATAAGGATCCGATTAGGTCCAACCATTAACATGATTATACTTGGTGCATCTAACCAATGAATGATTAGGCCCAACTTTGGTTGGCCAACCTAACCACCATTAGAGAAACACTTTCAAGTTATCATATTATGAATGATAATTTCATTAATCAATAAGCACCAAGCCTTTGGGCCTCCAATGATTATTGAGTAAATGGACCCATTATCATCTAACTTAATAGGAGGCTATGACTCAGTTATCTCCATAACTATGTCATTTTAAGGACCTAATAATTTTAGAGCATTTAAATTATTAGTAATTTAAGGATAGAAAGGACTTGGACAAATTTGCTCCCACTGACTTCACCAAGTCAAGTCCTTCCACTAACTTCTCAAGTCATCGATAAGGACTAGAATCAATTTTAGTCCATGGGCACCTAGATCAGTCTCACTAATTTTCTATGTGACATGGGTTAGCATGAATCAATGAGCAACCTAATCAAAATCTGATTAACCACATTGGCCAGGTAAGTGAGATCGATAGAAGGGTCTGTCAAGGCTTATCTTAGACACCATCAAAAATGGTCAGATAAGCGAGATGCCAATTAAAAACCATCGATCTGGGATGCCAGACTTATCTTAGATAGTAATCAATTTATCAATTTTGATTTAATTTGCCTAAAGACTTAGGCTCGACCACTGAGCCGCAATCAATATCCATTTGTTAGATGTATGGACTTTAATCAATTATAACTATTGAATTGATCTAAAAAAATGACTTAATCCTAATTAACTATTAATTAGGTTTGATCAAGTTCTTAACTAAGTTCATATTTAATCTAATCCTAGGTCTAACCCAGTTAAGGACCTGATCAAAGCTAATCCATTATCCATTAACCCATGTTTTATAAAATTATCTTAGGATCTTCAAATCACAAACCTAGATCCTAAACAATCACTTAATTCTCAATTAAGTTCAAGCTTATAAGTTTGAATTTATGGAACCTCAGAACTAATTTCTGATTTGATCATTTAAAATATTTTTAAATTATAAATCATTTACATTAAATCAATTCAATATATGATTTTAGATCTGATTTGTTTTAATATTTTGATCATATCCTAGGATTTCAAATCTAGAATTTTATAGAAAGTAAGTTCTCAATTTAAATTTCATAAAATAAATATATCATATATATTCTAGATTCAAAATAAAATCATATATCAATATATGCAATAATAGGATCTAGATCTAAACATAAAACACATCATATCGATCAGATCATAAACCATTCAAAATTAAATTTAAAATCTAAAAATAAATCATAAATCATTTTAGATCACATCTAATATATTTATGATTTAGGTTATTCGGATCAGCACATACTAGAATAATCTTTCCACTATAAGGGATAAATCTTACAGCAGGACAATCTTATAGCAATATGTGCAATCCAATATTATTTAGATCTAATCTAAATAATCTAATAGATCTAACATCTATTTAGTTAAAGGTTTAAAATCAAAAAATTGAATCATAAATTTCTTAGATCTAATCTAAATAGTTCGTGATTCACATTCAGATCAGCATATACTAGGACAACCTTTCCATTGTAAAGAGTTAACGTTATAATAGGACAATCTTATGGCAGTATGTGTGATCTATGATTAATTTTAATTTTTAGATTTATCCTCAAGCATATATGAACTGAAGGAAAAAATCTATTTCTCAGATCAGGTTCGTTCAGATCTGATTGGATCAAGAGAGATATTTTTAAAAAATTTTCTCTTAGATCCAAATCAGATTTGAGACTCTTCAGATCTGATTTTATCGATCTAATAAAATAAATTAAATTAAATCTAACTTAATTATATCTTATTATGGGTAATCCTATTATCCTATTGATGATCCTGTATGTTTGCTTGGAAGGTTCTGGATCTAGCCATGCAAGCGCCTGGCCTCTACCGATATCCACTCAGGCTAGGATCTGGAGATCCTCTTCTTCTCTATCACATCCTCCAAAAATCAGATCTGGATCTGATCTGGAGGATCTTCAAAACTGACTTTTGAAGATCAGCAGTCGTCCTCTTACAGCAGTGCAGCCTTCTTGCTTTCCTGATCGCCTTTCTCTTGCTCTGGATCGCACCAAACTTGCGCCCAAAACTATTTGGACGTGGAGAGGACAGAGAGGATCTGAAGGTGGCATAGGAGAGGGAGGGGAGAGAAGCCTTGGGCATGGGCAAAGGATAGAATCCTCTTAATTCTGAGTTGGTAGATAGGGTCTTATTTATAGACCCTGCTGTGCCATCCAACTGCCTCTTCTTCCCAACCAATCACAATGGCCCTTTGTGAAATCAGATCTAAATCTGATTGGTGGGAATAGAGATCCCCTGGATTCCTCCTTAGAGGGTGCCTCAAGACCTCCTTAGATGGCACCAAGACTGGATCAAAGAGGACTCTAATTGGAATCCACCCAAGTTGAAAGTCCTTGTCCAAGCAATTGGAGTCCTAGGCTGTAGGGACTTCAGGCGTACATCCTCATGGGGTGCACACCTCTCTAGGTTCATGTGCCCCCTCTCTTTCTAGCTTTTAATAGGTGGATAAAGCCCCATGTTCTCTCTTATAGGTGTATGACAATGGTCAATGTTTGACCAGTGTCAAAGGTCAGACATTTTGACCAAAGTCAAAGAACAAGAAATGGCAGGTGACCAAAAATGGCAGGTAATGTCTCAAATACAAAATAAGACAACCTTTTCTGACTTGGACAACCTCCAGTCAGACCATATGTGAAGGCCTCTGATTGAGCACAAACTCCTTTGGCTCAGACAGAGACAACTTATTTATGATAGCAAAAGAAGAACGTTAGGTTCAATCGAGTGCTAGCACGATTTTCCTTGAACCTAATTGAATCTCATTCAGATCAATTGAACTAGATCAGTTCAATTGATGATCACCAGATTCAAACCCTTGTTTGTGTGATCCAGTTAGGTTCAGTTCTGTATGGTAATGGGATATGTCATGATCTCTATCATCGACATCATCGAAACTCCTTTCGATGGATCAGAACTCTTCTGATTCGAGACAGCTAGAATGATCGATCATCTAAATCATTCTAATTGCTCCCAAAATCCACCAGTGACACCTAGCAGTATATGGTGGCAACCCATCAGAGCTGAATGCGAACCTCTTGGTGCAGCTACCTGTGTGATTAAGTTCTCTCTATCTTGAGCCCCGATCAGATTAGGGTTAAGGTGAACTCGTCAAACCCTAGTCTTCTGTCATATGATGTAATCATTCGATTCGAGTCCAATGTGAAAATCTAAATAGAAACTCTTTCTATTATTTCACTCTGCCATGGCCATGGGCTTCTGGACTTGATTCTCATGATTATCATAGGGCTGCTCCTCTATCACCGAGGTAGATAGATTCCATCTTGATGCCATCCAGTTCCTACAATGAACATGCTATAGCCAACATACACCTCAGGGTTTCCATATGGCTAGGAGATCGAGTAATGGTGTAGTCAAACTATAACACCCTCAAGGTGAACTGCCGATGCACCTCAGGTCAAAGAACCAGACACACTACTGCAGCATCGAGTCAGTCATTGACGAGAAGGTAGACTCCCTAATGACTACTCGAGGTGGTCACGCTCAGTGCCCTCGTTCTCTAACGAGTACCTGTACTCTCGCTCCGGTGTCTCCACACCGTAGACTCAAGACTCATCTACTAAAGAGAAAGCGATTGTACACCAACCTTCCGGATCAATCACCATCCTCGTGATGATCCTATGGTCGGGAGCATTTTATGAGTTAATAATGATTATTCATGTCTTAAATTTTCAACTCTTGAAAATATGAATTATCATTACCATTAACTCAAAGGATGTATCACAGACACTAAATACACATATGTGATAGAAAATAACCCATTTTATTGATTTATAGTCAAAATTATAATTTTGCCCCTAGAAGTGTATTACAAGTGTCAGCCAATTCTGGCTTCTAGGGCACATATATCTAACAATCTCCCACTTGTCCTAAAGCCAATTGGCTATAAGTCTAAGTCCCATCTTCTCAAGGTGGGCTTCGATCTTCTGCTGGCCCAATGGCTTTGTAAGTGGGTCTGCCACATTATCTGTGGAGTTGACTCTCTTGACCTCGACATAACCTTTCTCGAGGTAATCGCGGATGAGGTGATATCATCCGCTCGATGTGCTTGAATTTTTGGTGAGACCTTAGGCTCCTTAGCAAGGGCTATGGCGCCATTATTGTCGCAGTACAGAGAAATGGCATCTGATGGCATCACTCCAATTTCTGCAGCAAATTTCTTATACCAAAATGCCTTCTTCGTAGCTTCTGATGTAGCATTGTATTCTGCTTCCATGGTGGAATCTGCTATCACTGTCTTGCTTAGAACTCTTTCAGCTGATAGCACCACCATTGCACATAAACAGACTCCCAGATGTCGACTTTCGATCATCTATATCGGACATGAAATCCGAGTCTGTGTATCCCTGGACTTGGAGTTCTCCATTACCAAAGACCAACATCATATCCTTAGTTCTTCTCAAGTACTTAAGGATACATTTCACAGAAGTCCAGTGTTCTTCACCTGGATTTGACTGATATCTGCTTGTGACACTCACAGCATGGGCTATATCAGGTCGTGTACATAGCATGGCATACATGAGGCTCCCTATTGCAGAAGCATAAGGGATCTTGCTCATGCGTTCTATTTCCTCAGGTGTGCTGGGCACATCTTCTTGGAAAGATGAATACCATGTCTGAAGGGTATTAATCCCCTCTTAGAGTTTTCCATACTAAACCTCTTTAGTACTTCCTCTATGTACATCTTCTGTGAAAGTCCTAGCATCCTATTCGGTCTATCCCTATAGACCTTAATTCCTAGAATAAAGGATGCTTCGCCTAGGTCTTTCATGGAGAATTCCTTGGACAACCATATTTTGACTGTTGTCAACATGGGAATATCATTCCCAATAAGGAGGATGTCATCCACGTACAATACGAGGAAGACAACAGCGCTCCCACTGACCTTTTTGAAAACACATGGTTCCTCTTCATTTTTGATGAAACCAAACTAATTTTGATCACATCATTGAAATGAGTGTTCCAGCTCCGAGATGCTTGCTTAAGTCCATATATGGACCTTTGCAGCTTGCAAACCTTGTGATCAGTATCACTGGATGTGAAACCTAGCGGCTGTTCCATATAGATATCTTCCTCAAGATATCCATTTAAGGAATGTCCGTTTTCACGTCCATTTGCCATATTTCATAATCGAAATAGGCTGCAACAGGCAAGCAATGTGCGGATGGATTTTAGCATAGCTACTGGGGAAAAAGGTATCCTGATAGTCAATGCCTTCGCGTTGACTATAACCTTTTGCCACTAGTCTAGCCTTGAATGTCTCCACATTTCCCATCTGCACCAATCTTTCTCTTGAAGATCCATTTACACCCAATAGGTACTATACCTTCTGGTGGATCTACCAAGGTCCAGACTTGGTTTGAGTGCATCGAGTCAATTTCTGACTGCATTGCCTCTAGCCATTTCTCGGAGTCGATATCTGATATCGCCTCGTTGTAGGTTTTGGGATCATCACCATGAGCACCATTACCTACGAGGAACATTTTCTCTACTTCCTCTGAAATAATACCTAAGTATCTCTTCAGGGGGATGGAAAACTCTTTCCGATCTACGAGGTGGAGGAGGTAGTGTTCTTATTGGCTCAACCTGATTTGGTTCCAATTGGTCCTTAGCTCGTTCCACTTGTGAGACTTTCTCATCAAGCTTGATCTATTTTCCAATGCCGCTATCTTGAATAAACTATTTTTCAAGAAAGATGGCATGTCGACTCACAATCACATTGTGGTCTTCTGGAATGTAGAAATAGTATCCTAATGACTCTTTAGGATATCCTATGAATCGAGCTCTAAAGGACCTAAACTCTAACTTGTCCGCTTGTTGTCTTTTGACATGAGCCGGACAACCCCAAATTCTGAGATGACTCAGACTTGGTTTCTTACCATGCCATATCTCATACGGTGTGGTAGGAACGGTTTTAGAGGGAACCCTATTCAGTAGATAGATTGAAGTTAACAATGAGTGTCCCCAAAGAAAATCAGGGAGGTCTGTGAAGCTCATCATGGATCGAACCATATCCAATAGAGTCCGATTTCTCCATTCTGAAATCTCCATTGAGTTGAGGTGTTCCTGGTGGAGTCCATTGAGAGACTATGCCATTTTCCTTGAGATAGTCTAGGAATTTTCAACTAAGGTATTCACCTCCTCGATCTGATCGAAGAACCTTAATGGGTTTTTCAGTTTGCTTTTTCTACTTCATGTCTGAATTCTTTGAACTTTTCAAAAGCTTCAGACTTGTGTCTCATAAGATACACATACCCATACCTAGATAGATCATCGATAAAGGTAATGAAGTAGACAAAATTGCCTCTAGCCGGCACATCAAATGGGCCGCACACATCAGTATGTACTAGGGCAAGGAGATCTGTGGCCCTTTCCCCATGTCCTACAAAAAGGGAGTTTAGTCATTTTGCCATTGAAGACAAGATTCACAAGTTGGATATGACTCGAAAGTCAATGGACTCAATAGTCCCAATTTTTCTTCCAATTTGTTAATCCTATCTTCTGCTATATGACCTAGTCTCAGGTGCCATAGATATCTGTCGTTTGGACTATCCCTAGGTTATTTTACGACATTCACATTTTGATCGATATTAAAGATAGATACATTAATATGTAACTGGTAGAGATCGTTAATGATGAAACCACTTACAATTTTATTTCTTTCATAAAAAATATTACATGATCCTTAAGAAAACTAATTACATAGCCTTCTTGTGCTAAACTTGAAACAGAAATCAAATTCCTGCTTGCTGTAGGCACATAATAACAATCCCTAAGTACTAAATCTAAGCCAGATGGTAGTCGAAGAGGGTAGGTTCCCACGGTCAAAGCAGCAACCCTTGCTCCATTTTCGATGCGTAGGATTATCTCACCATCCCTCAGCCTCCTGCTATCCTCAAGATCCTACATGAAAGTGCATAAATGAGCACTAGAACCAGAGTCAAGCATCCAACTGGATGTAGAAGAAATCGTAAGATTAGATTCAATAATGAGCATACCTCCAGAAGGACCTATCTCCTTCTTATTCTTTAGGGTGGCCAGGTATGTAGGACAGTTCCACTTCTAGTGGCCATCAATATTATAATGGAAACATTTTCCTTTCTCAGCAGCCTTCTTCTTCAGCTCTGCCTTCTTTTTCTTTCCATCTTCCATCTTCTATCTTTTCATAGACTTCTTCTTCTTTTTAAAAGAATTTCTCTTGGAAGAAGTCCATTCTATAGCAAGTACTGAGCCTTTAAAATCTTTCATAGAAAGCTCAGCAGTAACCAGCATATTCATAAGTTCGGCCAGAGTATTCTGAAGTTTATGCATATGGTAGTTCATGATGAACTGCCCATATGCATCAGTCAAGGATTGCAGAATTATATCATTCTATAGATCCTGATCTAACTTCACTCTGAGCTTCTTAAGCTCTTTCAAGTCCTTGATCATCATTAGATAATGATCTTGCACTGACTGCCCATCATGTATTTTAGCCTTAAAAAGTCACTTAGTGACCTAATATTTGACTGCGTGACTCTGCTCACCAAACAACTCTTGCAGGTGAGCCAACGTTTGATGGACAGTCTTGATATCTTCATGTTGGTGCTGAAGCTCATCAGACATTGAGTCCAACATATAGTATCTAACATTGTTATCTTCATCCATCCATTTATCAAGAGACGCTCTCTGTTCAGCGAACGGATGGGCTGGTAAGATAGGGGAATCCTGATCTAATACATGAGTTAACTTCTCAGAATGCAAAATAATTTTAAAGTTTTGAAGTCAATCCTTGTAATTGGGTCCAGTCAATCTATGGGTGTCCAAGATACGAGCTAGTGGATTGGATGCAGACATTTTTCTTTTTTCTATAGAGAGTTAAAGTTTCTAGTTAGATTTTATAATTAAGACTTGACCAATTTATTTAAGAGTTTGATTTCTAAACAAATTAGCTTCCACTATTTTCTTCGAATCCCTACACTTTCTTTGTAGAGATGCAAAAATCTCCATGATTAATGATTTCTAGTGGATGGTGCAGTCCCACCAACTGACTCATCACCTTACCTAATAGTTATTGATGATGGGTTAGCTAATGAGTGAACTTATACAATGATTCTCTAATCATGGTGCACCTAGGCTTGGTCTCTAATTCATGAATCTCACCATGTCCGAAATATTGATCCACTTCTTAGTTAAGTCTGATCCACCATTTGCACAGATTGGATTCCTATTTGGACTCTCACCGTATCCAGAATATTGAGCTCAATCCATCCTCCAGCCCATAGCATCCATTGCCTAATAGACATTATTGCATCTTTCCAATGCAATTGAACCATTGTGACCATCGAGAACAATCAACCTCAGGAAGGGCCCACATATATACAATGGTGGAAGACCTTAGACTTAATCTTTTCTTAGGAAGATTTAATTTAGGTCTCTTTAAACTTGACTTGACATAGTCATAACCATTATGACTAACCTAGTGGCATGGATTAGCTCGAATTATTAGCCACCTTAGATCAAAATTAAGCTGACAAATATGGCCAAGTAAGTGAGACCAGTGGGAGGGATATGCTATTAACTCGACAAGAATGCATTCGAGTCGAGTAGCTTCTAATTAAAAATCAGTTGATCGTATCTGCCAAACTTACCTTAGACACCAAATTATTGAGCAAGAATCAATCAGGTTAGCCTATAATTTAGACTCTAACCACTGAGCCTAATTAGGTCTTGACTTGATTGATCACTCATGTGACTCAACCTTGACCCAGACTTAATTCTATTAGACTGGTCAATTTAAGCACTCTTGATCCCATCTAACCAACTCTTGATTTAGTTTGATCAACCGCTAGACCTAATTGAGCTACCCAAGCTCGAACCCAATTTTATGAATATATCTTAGATCTAAAAATTTTTAATTTTAGACATAATATATTTCATAATTTTAATTCTTAATTATGTTTAGAGTTCATAAATAAAACATGTAAATAAAATCCTAGGATTTCAGGATCTAGGATTTTATAGAAAATAAGTTTTTAATTTCTGATTAAGGACGAATACGCAGCACCCCTACATATCATAAAAATATCCCATCGAATGAGAGGATAGGGCCTTTAAATCCTTCTTTGTTCTTATGATCGAATGGTCAAGGAAAACATCTTATTCAAAAACATGATGAATCTACAAAACTAGTTAGATCTACATCATACATCACATATAAAAAATTGATCTTACTTAAAAATATATTTTGCATACATCTCATATATCATATCATGTATATTTTCATATCTAAATTATCTCATAATCATCTAAAAAATAAAACTTAAATTTGATCATATCAAATTAAATTTATTCAAGATAACTTTGTAGATCTATTCTACAACTAGTCTAAACATGCATCAATCATATCTCATATGAATCAAATAAATTTATTTTTTATTTTTTAGATCTAATTATAATATTTATAAAATTAAAAAAAGAAAATAAATAAATCTAAAATTATAATTAATTAAATTAAAATTATGATGATGTTAGACTACACATAGAATAATTCTATTCCTAGTCTAGACATGTATCTCACACATCTTAGATCTAAATTATTTAATTTTAATTTTATAATTTTAGATATAATCATATTTCATGTGACATTTAAAATCATCTAATTATTAGATTAAAAATATATTAAAATTAGATCTAATTAATTATAAAAATCTGGCTCTGATATCAGTTAAAGAAAAAAATCTATTTTCTAGATCAGGTTCGTTCAGATCTGATTGGATCGAGAGAGAGATATTTTAAAAAAAAAATTTCTTAGATCCAAATTAAATCTAAGACTCTTCAAATTTAATTTTATCAATCTAATAAAATAAAATAAAATAAATAAATTAAATCTAATTTAATTATACCTTGTTATGGGTAATCCTATTATCTTGTGATGATTTCGATGTTTGCCTGAGATTCTGGATGTAGCCACGCAAGTGCCTAGCCTCTATCAGTATCCACATAGGCAGGATCTAAAGATCTTCTCCTTCTCAATCTCTCCTTCAAAAATTAGATCTAGATCTGATCTTGAAGGTCTTCAAAATGATTTTTGATCAGTCATTGTCTCTTGCAACAGTGCTGCCTTCATCCTTTCCTGTTGTCTTTCTCTTGCTCGGATCGCACCAAACTTATGCCCAAAAACTCTTGGATGTGGATAGAAGAGAGACGATCTAAAGGTGGCATGGAAAGGGAGGAAGAGAAGCCTTGTAGCATGGGCAAAGGTTAGAACCTCTTGATTCTAGGCGCAGATAGGGTTTATATAGATCCTGCTGTGCCATGCAGCACCACATCATCCCGGCCAATCATGGCTCTTTATCCAATCATATCTAAATCTAATTGATGGGATGACATCATCTGATCCAATCAGATTAGAGTCCCTTACAAACCTCCTTAGGTGGCACTAAGACTAGTCAAAGAGGACTCTTTGGTGCCACCCAAGTTGCAAGCATGAAGCAACTGGAGTCCCATCTATATGGGACTCCAGGCATGATCCTCATGGGGTGTATGCCTCCCTAAGCATGCACCCCCTCCTTTTCTGCATTTTAGTAGGAAGACAAAGCCCCATGTTCTCTCATATAGGTGCATGACACATGGGCAGATGTCTAAGTATCAAAGGTCAACATTTGACCAAAGTCAAAGGACAAGATTTAGTAGGTGATGAAAAATGGTAGGTATTGTCTCAAATTTATCTCATAATTTAGGACAACTCTTTTCTAATCTGGACAAGCTCCAGTCAGACCAAGTAATGGTTTTTAAGTAAGCTCAAACATATTTGGCTCAGTCGAGACAAGCTTTAATGATTGTTAAAGGAGAACATTAGACTCAATCGTGTGCTAGCAAGATTTCCTTGAACCTAATTGAATCTAATTCAAATCAATTAAACTGAGTTAGTCTAATTGATAATATCCAGATCCAAACCCTTATTTGTGTGATCTTGTTAGGTTCAGTTCCATATGGTAATGGGATACATCGCGATCTCTATCATCGACATTATCGAAATACCTTTCGATGGATCAGAACTTTTCTAATTCAGACTAGTATGATCGATCATCCAAATCATTCTAATTGCTTCCAAAATCCACCAATGACACCTAGCAACATATGGTGGCAATCCATCAGAACTAAAAATGAACCTCTCGATGCAGTTACTTGTATAATTAAGTTCCTCTACCTTGAGCCTCGATCAGATTAGGGTTAAGGTGATCTTGTCAAACCCTAATTTCCATCATATGAATTAATCATTCGATTCAAGTCCAATGTGAAAACCCTAATAGAAACTCTTTCTATTATTTCATACTATCATGGCCATGGGCTTATGGACTTGAT
Organism: Cocos nucifera; assembly: GCA_006176705.1. Taxonomy (NCBI): domain Eukaryota; kingdom Viridiplantae; phylum Streptophyta; class Magnoliopsida; order Arecales; family Arecaceae; genus Cocos; species Cocos nucifera. The sequence goes on from QRFJ01000449.1 coordinate 44,843, forward strand.
TCTCATGATCATCATAAGGCTGCTCCTCATCTACCGAGGTAGATAGATCCCCTATTGGTGCAATCCAATTCCTACAATGAACATGCTATAGCCAACATACACCTTAGGATTTCGAATGGCTAGGAGATCGAATTATGGTATAGTCAAACTATAACATCCTCAAGATGAACTGCTGATGCACCTCAAGTCAAAGAACCAGACACACCATTGTAGCTTTGAGCCAATCATCGATGAGAAGGTAGACTTCCTCATGACTGCTCAAGATGGTCATGCTCAGTGCCCTCGCTCTCTAACGAGTATCTGTACTCTCGCTCCAGTGTTTCTACACCATAGACTCAAGACTCATCTATCCTAAAGAATCGATCATACACTAATCTTCTGGATGAATCACCATCCTCATGATGATCCTACGGTCGGAAGCATTTTATGAGTTAATAATGAAAATTCAAGTCTTAAATTTTCAACTCTTAAAAATATGAACTATCATTACCATTATCTCAAGGGATGTATCACAGATACTTTCAAATATACATTATGATAGAAAATAATTTATTTTATTATTTATAGTCAAAATTATAATTTTGCCCTTAGATGTGTATTACAAGTGTCAGCCAATTTGGCTTCTAGGGCACACATATCTAACAAACTTCCACTTGACCTAAAACCAATTGGCTACAAATATAAGTCCCATCTTCCCAAGGTGGGTTTCGATCTTCTACTGGCCCAATGATTTTATAAGTGGGTCTGCCACATTGTATGCAGAGTCGACTCTCTTGACCTCGACATAACCTTTCTCGAGGCAATCACGGATGAGTTGACATTGCCGCTCGATGTGCTTGGATTTTTTATGAGACCTCAACTTCTTAGCAAGGGCTATGACGTCATTGTTGTCGCAGTATAGAGGAATGGCATCTAACAGCATCACTTCGATCTCTACAATGAATTTCTTGTACCAGAATGCCTTCTTCACAGCTTCTGATGCAGCATTGTATTCTGCTTCCATGGTGGAATCTACTATCACTGTCTGCTTGAAACTCTTCCAACTGACAGCACCATCATTACATACAAATAGACTCTCAGATGTTGATTTTTGATCATCCATATCGAACATAAAATCCGAGTCTGTATATTTCTGGACTTGAAGTTCTCCATTACCAAAAATCAACAACATATCCTTAGTTCTTCTTAAGTACTTAAGGATATATTTCACAGAAGTCCAGTGTTCCTCACCTAGATTTGATTGATATCTGCTCGTGACACTCACAGCATGGGCTAAATCAGGTCGTGTACATAACATGGCATACATGAGGCTCCCTATTGCTGAAGCATATGGGATCTTGCTCATGCGTTCAATCTCCTCTGGTGTGTTCGGACACATTTTCTTAGAGAGATGAATACCATGTCTGAAGGGTACTAATCCTCTCTTGGAGTTTTTAATGCTAAACCTCTTTAACACTTCCTCTATGTACATCTTCTGTGAAAGACCTAGCATCCTATTCGGTCTATCTCTATAGACTTTGATTTTTAGAATGAAGGATGCTTCTTCTAGGTCTTTTATGGAGAATTCTTTAGATAACCATATTTTAACTATGGTCAACATGAAAATATCATTCCCAATAAGGAGGATATCATCCACGTACAATACGAGGAAGATAATAGCGCTCGTCCTGACCTTTTTGAAAGTACATGGTTCCTCCTCATTTTTGATGAAATCAAATAATTTGATCACATCATTAAAATAAATATTCCAGCTTTGAAATGCTTGCTTAAGTCTATATATGGATCTTTGTAGCTTGCATACTTTGTGATCAGCATCACTGGATGTAAAATCTAGCGACTATTTCATATAGATATCTTCCTAAAGGTATCCATTTAAGAACGTCATTTTCACATCCATTTGCCATATTTCATAATCGAAATAGGCTGCAATAGCAAGCAATATGTGGATGGATTTTTGTTATTGCCTTTGAAGCCACATACGTGTCCAGTCTCTATAGGAGATCCACATGAGACTGCAACAAAATTGAAGGTTCTTCGAACGAAGATCCGCTTGAAGTGCTAGCTTCTCGCGGATCCCTCTGGATGGTTAATCTAAATTTATTCTTCAAATTTCTTGGATATTTCATAAGGCAAAGAATAAGAGGGGGATTAGGAGAGAAATTCAATCTTTGGATCCCTCATAAATCAGAAATAAAATATATCAGAAAAGGGTCGAAAGAGAAGACAAATCTTCTCTTTCAAGACATCAACGACTGATGTCCTAAAAACATCCTTATGCTAGGACAAAGGGAAGACCTTCTTCCCTAGGCTTTTCTCATATTTTCAGATCTTACACACTCTAATTTTTCTCATAGAAAAATTATACAAAATATAGCAGAGAAGGGTTCTCAAAGAAATCCTAAGAGAAGACCATCTTCTCTTTTCTTTCTCTCATCAGGACATGATCAGATCATATCCAAAATTGATCTTCATGCCCCAATATCTTGAAAGACAGATCCCCATGCCCTCATCCTCTCTCTCTCTCTCTCTCAAATTTTTATCATATAAAAATAGATCAAGAATAAAGGATAAAGATTTTTAAACAAAATCACAAGAGAAAATAATCTTCTCTCTTACCTTGTCTCTTTAAGACATCAACCTTTGATGTCATAATTGAAGGATTTTCTCCAAGAAGTTGGGTGCCATCATCCCTCACACCATTCTCCTCTTTTTCCTATTTCTTTTTTGTGGAACCCTAAAATTTTTTACGCCCTCCTCCTATCTAATAGGAGGCACCACAAAATAAGGGAGACTAGGTCAAAATGACCTAGTCAAACAAGGAAGCAATGGGGCATCCAACTCTTGGATGCCCCTTCCCCTATTTTTCCTACGTGGAGACTAGGAAACCATGCACAAATGGAGAGAAAAAAGTAGTGACAAAAAAATAAATATGGCATGGAGAAAAATGGCGCAAGAGGGGAAGAGGAGTTTTGGTTAAGAAGGACTCTTTCAAAAGGAAACAAATCCAAACCACTTTCCAAAAAGGGTCAAATCAGATTTGATTCAAATTAAACTAGATATGGAGCATGGAAAATCAATCTTAGGCATGGAAATCATAGTAAAAGTCTAGAAATAAAATTAAGTAGGCATTGGAGATAATTTGCACAAGGAAGGAAACAAGGAATCCAAGTCTAACTAGGATTCTCATGTATTGACTAGGTCAAATTAATTTTTAATCCAATTAAAATAAGATTAGTGCAATCCTAATTATGGATAATCCTAGTTCAACTAGAAACCTAATTAAGTTAAATTTAAATTATATTTAAATCTAATTTAAATTCTAACTTAATTATGAATTAGGTGCACTCAAATCCTAATCCAACTAGGAATTATTTTTTCCTTACAATTGACTTATCCAATAAACTAATTAGACTTAATCTAATTAAGTTCAAACTAATTTTAATTGAATCTAATTCAATTAAACTTGATCTCAGCTTGATTGCTTAATCAGATTGAGCCAATTAACAATCCAATTACTAATCGATCCTCCTGTAACACTTGCATTAAGTTAAACATCAATCGCATTGATTGTTTGACCTTAGAATAATTCTCAATCATCGATTAACTATCTGATTAGGATACAATCTCTTATGTGTGTGATCCTATACATTCGAACCTAAGCCAGTAGCATATGAACCAATTTCTATACTAGTCGAAGTAACCATCTAGCAATAATTTTTGATATCTAGATAGATCAAATGTATGCAAAGCAATATTCTTAGAACCTTGGCCTATGGTTACCGTATAATTCATTCCTATAACCAATAATGCTCAAGATGACTTCGAGTATACCATCAACACTCATACAAGTCATCTCTATTGTATCTTAAAATTTTGTAAATCCCATGACTCCCCACGAGAATTATCCAGGCCTAGGTTTTGCTAAATTAAAACACAATGAGGCATTCTTTTCATGAAGCTAATCAGGAGTGGTCAATTCCATCTTGACACATACACCAACTCCATAAGTACTTAACTATATCCAAAAATTTTTCGAACCTATAATAGAAATACAGACAGTTCGGCACTAAAGTATAGTGAGTTACTTGTAAGTCACCATGGTGATCTCAGGTCGGAGGGATACTTATACCCATTGGCCTTAACTAGCTACTCTTGATAGTAGAGTGCTACATTAATCATGTTTAGTATAGATGTACTTCTACATCTCACTTGGATGCCATACCAATGTCTCCACACTACTTGGTTACGAGGAGAACCAATGCATATGGCATACAGCAACCTACACTCGATAAGTTTTCATCCTTATTAATAATTTATCATTTGATCATAAATAATTTAAGAACCATCTAATAAATCTTTCTTTATCGATTGATTGTGGTTCTAAGGACTTCATCATAATTTAGGAGTTCATTTAAGGAAGATAGAAGTTTTATGATGAACTAGCCAAATAACTTTTATTATTAGATAATTTATATACTAATTTCAATCATCTACTACTTATATAATTAGCTTTAGGATACATTTTTCAATATTGGACTGATTCATGTATTTAATTATATTCTTATTTTATTTTTCTTTCTTCTTTCTATCGCAATAATTTGGTACTAAATCCTTAACAAGTGGTATCAGGGTAGCTGATATCCCAACAGATTGATATAAGAGCCAGACAGTACCAAAGTGCAGATTATAGTAGTGGATATAGATTGAAGAATATAAAGAAAACAAGCATAATCAAGGTGGGGATCAACAAGTTCGATGGAAAGGGCAATTTTTTCTTATGGCAAGCAAGGGTAAAGGATGTCCTCATCCAACATGGATTAATCGATGCTCTCAAGTACGACAAGATGCCAGCTACCACGAAGGTGAAGGATTGAAAGTGGATCTAGATGCAGGCGATGAGTATAATCCGCTTGTACCTAGCGGATGTTGTGGTGATCCATATACTTAGCGAGATTTTTTCGATAGTACTGTAGTCGAAGCTCGAGGAGTTGTATATGGTGAAATTGCTCACTAACATACTATTTCTTTGAAGGCAGTTCTATCAGTTACGGATGGACGAAGGCTAGAGCATACAGGAGTATCTATCCAACTTTTAGAAGATCCTTACCGACCTCCTCAGCATTGGCAAAAAAATTAAGGAGAAGACTAGGGCATTGGTCTTGCTAGCATCGCTCCTCTTTTGTATGAGTCCTTGGTAACTGCTCTTCTAGTAGGAAAGAGCACCATCAAGATGGATGAGGTCACTACAGTGATACTCTAGATGAGGTTCTCAGGAGGAAGAATCCAACTTCGAGCTTAGATGGCGGCAACTCAGCATTGACGATTTCTAGAGGAGCAAAAGATAGTAGATGGAGCAGCAGAGGATCGTGAGGAGCACAATCCAAGTCCAAGATGAGGGACCAAAGCAAGATCAGATGCTATAGATGCGATGAGTTGGGGCATCGAGTCAAGGATTGCCCATAACTCAAAGATCGGACGAGAGCTACTATAGTGACAGCCAGTAGCAAGTCAGAGGATGATATCCTGAAGATATCTGATAAGGTATCTACTTCTTTTCAGTAGTAGATTTTAGATTTTGCATGCACATATCATGTTTGTTACAGAGAGGAGCAGTTTGACTCCCTAGAGAGCAGTGATGGCACTATTTATCTACCGAATGCATCGAGTTGTGCGATCAAAGGCATCAGGATGGTCAGCTGGAGGACACATGATGGTGCAATAAGGAGATTGGGAGAGGTCCAATACATACCAAATTTTAGATGAAATCTTATCTTACTGAGTAGATTAGATTCAAACGACTATAGATGGATAGCTGGTGATGGAATCCTGAAGGTCATGTGTGGTGATAGGGTTATATTAGAGGAGAAGAAAAGGATGAGAGGACATTACTATTTGGCAGGGAGCCCAATGTGAGGTGGAGCTTCAGGAGTCAGAGGAAGCCTAGTGCGAGGTGAAGCTCTAGGTGGAGGTGGATTGGGCATGAGATGAAAGACTCGGAAGAATGAGAGGCAACGTCGCAAAGTGAAGTTCCTATTACCGTAGGAGGCTACCCCAAGCAGGTCTCAGGTCAGAGTGGACACAATCCATGATGGAGGTGGGATCGAGCGGCCTAGCTCGACTCCCATGTTTGCTCATCCATGATCAATAAGTGTGCCCTAGGGCATGAGGGCGAGATGGATCACAAGCTCTCAAAGTCAGATGGAGGCCGAATGTCAAGTTGAGGTGGAGATTGTTAGAATTTGACTCCTTAAATTTAATCCATAGTAGAGAAGAATTAGTATCAGCAAGCAGTCGAGTCGGCTCGGATATGGGGTCAAGCCGGCTCTCTTAGGTAGATAAAAAGCAGAAATTCGAATGAGATGCAGTCGAGCCAGCTCGATCCCTGACCAAGCCAGCTCGATGAAAACAAACATAACAGGACGTGATTTTCTATTTAGACTCGAATTGTGATTAATCCAAAGGGGTCTATAGGAGTTGCACATGGACCATAGGATCCAACAGCCATGGAGAGTTGTGATCATGATCTGAAGGTTAGAAAATATTTCAAGACTCCATCAAGATCTTGTTCAACTTAAATTAGGAGAAAGAGCCCTGTTAGGACTTCTGTGAACTATTGAGAAGAGAATTCTCATCTTATTTAAAGGGTTGAGATACTATGGAGTAGTAAGGTGGCACATGTGACATGAGAGGCATGTACAGAGGCTCAGGCAGTCATTGAGAGGAGCTTGGTAGAACGCCAAGTACGTGCAGCCTGCAAGAGAGAGAAGCAACAAGTGCATAGCATCCGACAATGAGGCTATGAAGGCAGAGCATCTTGTAGCTTCTAAAGGTCTCCTTAAGATTCTAAGAGAGCTTTTGAGAGGGTAGCTTATAGTTGAGAGAGATTTGTGTACGGTGAGTTAAGAGTGGGTGTTCTCCTCTTATACCTATTTTTATCTTTCATAGTGAAGCTTTGCATGCTCCGTGGAGGCAAGCCTTAGAGCTGATCCACGTATTTGATTGTATTCTTGTTTTATTTTTCTTCCTTCTTCCTGCGATAATAATTTGGTACTAAATCCTTAACAAGTGGTATCAAAGTAGCTGATATCCTAATAAGATAGAGAGTCTTGAGTCTATGGTGTGGAGATACTGGAGCGAGAGTATAGGTACTTAGAATAAGGGCACTGAGCATGACCACCTTGAGTAGTCATAAGGAAGTCTATCTTCTCATCGATGACTAGCTCGATGCTGCAGTCATGTGTCTGGTTCTTTGACCTAAGGTGCATTGGCAGTTCATCTTAAGGGTGTTATAGTTTGACTATACCATAACTCGGTCTTCTAGCCATTTGTAGGAATTGTAGGAATTGGATCGTAGGATCATCATGAGGATGGTGATCGATCCAGAAGATTGGTGTACGATCACTTTCTTGGGATAGATGAGTCTTGAGTCTATGATGTGGAGACATCGAAGTGAGAGTACAGTTATTGAGAATAAAGGTACTGAGCATGACCATCTCGAGCAATCATAAGGGAGTCTACCTTCTCATCGATGACTAGCTCGATGCTACAGTCATGTGTCTGGTTCTTTGACCTGAGGTGCATTGACAGTTCATCTTGAGGATGTTATAGTTTAACTATACCATAACTCAATCTCCTAGCCATTTGGAATCCTTAGCCATTTGTTGGCTATAGCATGTTTATTGTAGGAATTGGATCGCCCCAAGATGGAACCTATCAATCTTGGTAGAGAAGGAGTGGTCCTATGATAATTATGAGATCAAGTCCTAAACCCTATGGCCATGGTAGTGTGAAATAATAGAATGAAGTTTCTATTAGGATTTCACATCGAACTCGAATCGAATGATTTATTCATATGATAGGTGTTGGGTTTGATGAGTTAACCTTAACCCTAATCCCGTCAAAACTCATGATAGAAGAATTCAATCACACATGTAGCTGCACCGAGAGATTTACTATTCAGTTCTGATGGGTTGCCACCATATACTACTAGGTGTCACTAGTGGATTTTAGAATTAATTAGAATTGTCTTGATGATTGACGATTCTAATTGGATGAATCAAAAGAGTTCTAATCCATCAAAAGATGTTTCGATGATGTCGATGATGGAGATTATGACATGTCCCATTACCATATAGAACTAAATCTAACTGGCTTATACAAACAAGAATTTGGATTTGAATATCATCAATTGAGCTAACCCAGTTTAATTGATTTAGATTAGATCCAGTTAGGTTCAAAAAAATCATGCTAGCACATGATTGAGCCTAACATTCTTCTTTTCTAGTCCTTCTAGTTCATCTCGACTGAGCTAAATTGGATTTGGCTCATCTAGAAACTCTATCATAGTCTGACTGAAACTTATCCAGATCAGAAAAATATTATCCTAACCTAATCTAGGCTTGTCCTAATCCATCAGATGAAAATAGGATAAGACCTGCTAATTTTTGAAACTATTTGGATAAGATTCATCTAGAAACTCTATAGAGATTTGTCTTGATCTAACTAGATCTTGTCCTGGCCTAATTATGGCTTGTCCTAAATCCCATAAGATAGGAACAAGACAAGGTTGTCCTTGCCAGATTAGGGCTTGTCCTAAAATCATGAGATGATATTTGGACAAGCCTCTTTCGAAAATTTTAGATGAATTTTTCTTGATCTGACTGAACCTAGTTATGACCTAATCAAGGATTGTTCTAACTTGATTAGGACTTGACATAATTTCATTGGATGGGACTTAAAAAGGGCTTGTCTTAAATCCATACAATGGGCAATAGGATAAGAGTCAAGAGTTGACCCAGTATGCAGGAAAGAAAGGGAGAGGGGCGTGCACCCCTTGGAGACTTTCTAAGGGGCGCACCCCCTTGATATTTATGTGAGGGAGAGAGGGCCACACCCCTTATGGCGTGAGCCCTTATGGATATATATGGAGGTGCCCCATTCAAATCAAGTTTGAATGGGTCAATGGTTTGAAAAGTTCAAACTCTAGTTCTCCTATGCCACCTTCTCTTTATCCTATGTTTATGGCATGGCCTTCCTAGGATTTTGTATGACAAATTCAGGAAGAAATCTGAAGATGGCATGGGCTTCATGGAAGAGTCCTTCTGCATATTAACTTTGACCTGTTTAAAGTTATATGCGAAGGGACTCTATAGTATGTCTATAAATAAGACCCTACGCAAGCTATTTCCTATGAAAATTATTCTACGATGAAGCCCTGCCAAAATCTCCATCTCCATGCCTCCCTCATCTAATCCTCTCCCTCTTCTCCACACCCAAGAGTTGTTCAAACCTACGAGCAAAGATTAAGTCCCATTGGCGCGAAGATCAGTGAGAGATGACAGTGTTCGTCAGACGAATGTGCAGGCTTCGAAATTTGATTTGAAGGCTCTATGAGAAGACATCAGATCTGATCTTTGGAGATCAAATCTAGTAGGAGACGGCATCCAAATCTAGCCTGAGTGGACTATAGTAGAGGCCAGACGCGTGCGTAGCTAGATCCAAAACCTCGGCAATAATAGATCATCGCTGAAGTGTGAACAGTTCATCCGATCAGGTGATATTAGATATCACTATTTTTATTTTTATTTTTATTTATCAATTTTAGATCAATCTAATTATATCTGAGAATTTTTAGATTTGATCAGATCATGAAAAAAATTTTAAATTATTTTGCTGCAAATCTGATCCAATCATATGAATTCTACTGTAGGAAAATCTAGTTTTTCCTTCACATTCAGTGGAAAATAAAATATCTCTGATAACTCTCTGCTCTTCTATAACTAACAATCCATCTTAAAAACCTACAGACCTATCCTAACAAACTCCAACCACTTTTTATAAAAGAAGCAAAAAAGAGGAATCCCAAAGTATGCGAACTTCTCTCTCCCTAAACACTCATCTTCTTCCCTTTGTTGAACAAAAACTGACTTGAGCATCGGAGGATCCCCATCGAAGCCAACTCTGATCAAGGTCTTCTCTTGTAGGTACTGTCTCTACCGTCTCGTTACCATCAACCTACCATCATCGTACAACTCCAACCAACCCAACCTCGAGATGGATTTCTACGTCAACACATTCTAAACAAGATACCATCAAAATCTATTTCTAGCACTTCATATGAGATATAGAAAGTAATGAGGCCAAGCCTCAAATATTTGAAGATATAAGGCTACCCTACTTATGTCAAAACATTGACGGACATAAACTGAGTGCTAGATCATAAATATAAATTTGTAGGTTATACCAAGGAAGGTATGGGATACTATACAAATTTGTAGGTTATACTAAGGAGAGTATGGGATACTACTTCTACCATTCTACTGAATAAAAGGTGTTTGTCAGTAGACATGTCATTTTCTTAAAAAAAGAGTTTATCCAAGAAGGGGCTAGTGGGAGAATAATTGAACTAGAAGAAGTTCAAGACCTACAAATCATCCCATAATAACCTGTGGATAGTCCACAAGTTGATCCTCAACCAAAAGTGCCCATTGATGAGGTACAACCATAACACATACTTTCTCTTCAAAGATTAGAGAGAGCATGTAATGCACCTCTCAAATATGAGTTTGTCATTAAGAATGATGAGCCACACATTTTGAGAATGATGATCCCATAATCTATTTAGAAGCAGTCAAGAGTAATGACTCTAACAGATGGCTTGAAGCCATGAAATCCAAAATGAGCTCTATCTATACCAATCTAGTATGATCATTGGTTGATGCACCTGAGAGTATGACCTTAATAGGTTGCAAATGGATCTTCAAGAAGAAGATTGGAGCTGATAGCTGAGTAGAAACCTACAAGGCTAAGCTAGTGGTAAAAGATTTCAAACAAAGGTAAGATGTTGACTATAAAGAAACATTTTCACTAGTAGTTATGCTTAAATCCATTCGGATTTTGTCTGTTATAGCTATATATTATAACTATAAGATCTAGCAAATAGATATGAAGATTGCATTTCTTAATAAAAATCTTGAGGAAGAAGTCTACATGACTCAACCAAAGAAATTTGTCTCTAGTGGGGAGGCAAATTAAGTACCAAGCTAAAAAAATTCATTTATGGTTTAAAGCAAGCATCGATGAGTTTGTATATCCATTTTGATGAGATAGTCAAATCGTTTGGCCTCATCAAAAATATGGATGAATCATGTGTGTACAAGCAGACAAGTAGGAGCATTGTTGTCTTCTTACTTCTATATGTAGATGACATACTAATCATTGGAATGATATATCCCAATGTTGCAATTAGTCAAGACTTGGCTATCACAAATATTTTCCATAAAAGACTTGGGTGAAGCATTCTATTACTTAGTATAAAAGTCTATAAAGATGTATCTAAAAGGATGCTAGGCATGTCCCAGTCTAGCTACATAGATCTCATGTTGAAAAGATTCAACATGGATGAGTGTAAGAGAGGTTATTTACCTATGAGTCATGGCATACATCTCTCTAAGAGATGTCTCTTAAGACATCTAAAAGGAAAAAGAGAATGAGTACAATCCCTAATGCTTTGGTTGTAGGATCAATTATGTATGCCATGCAATGTACCAGGCTTGATGTGGCTTATGCTTTAGGCATAACAAGTAGATTTTAGGTAGATCTAGGAGAGGATCACTGAAAAGCTATGAAAAATATTCTCAAGTACTTAGGAAGGACTAGAGATATTTTTCTAATATATGGTGGATCAAATTTAAAATTAGAAGGATATATAGATTCTAGTTTTTTATTTGATCTAGATGATAGCAAATCTGTCTTAGGATATGTATTTACTCTATATAGAGGAGTAGTGAGTTGAAAGAGTTTCAAACAACAGACAGTAGTGAACTTAATTAATGAGGAAGAATATATTGCTACAAGTGAAGTTGATAAGAAAGCCATCTAGATGAAGAAGTTCATCATAGAGTTGGGTGTGGTTCCAAAGATGGAACACCATGTGCCACTTTATTGTGACAACATTGAGACTGTTGCTTAAGCAAGGAACCAAGGTCTCATTAGAAATCCAAGCACATTCTAAGATGGTTTCACCTTGTTTGTGAAATTGTCAAAAGACAGAATGTGATCATAGAGTGAGTTGACACCAAGAACAACATAGTGGAGCTATTCATTAAAGCCTTCTTATAGTGGCAGTTTGATCGCTACCTTGATAGCATGGACATCAGGTATACGGGTGATTTGCCTTAGTGCAAGTAGGCAATTGAAAGAATAGTACCCTACAAGCCAATCACATGGATAATGTGATGGAACTTTTCTATTTTATCTTTCTACTCATGTTACATGATATTGATTACTTATTAATAATATGAGGTATTGTATTTTATCTTATGCTACATCTTATTATCTCATTTATAACTTAATTAAGATTATGATGAACCCATAGATTAGGGCAATGGTTTTAGGGTCATGATAAGATCATGCCAGTAAGATCTAAAACTTTGATAGCCCCAATCTATAATATTTCTAATCGTAGGATCATTGAGTCAGAGATCAATAATACTAGTAAGACTGGCACATCCTATATATGCTCAAAGAAAAGGATGATTGATCTTACAATCACTTGTGTAGAGATACTAATATAAGGGTGTAGGTGCTTATTAGAGAATGAGTTCGCTGAACTGACCTATAGGGAGAACATCTATTGGAGCCTTACAAATATATCAATAGATGATTCTCTAGTAGGAATGGTGCAAGTGATCCTTAGAACTGAGATCGCCATAGTGTTGGGTTTCGGTTACGCAGCGGAATTGGTTTCCAAAAAAAAATTTAACATGTTTTTAACACTTAAAACAAGTCAACTGAAACTCAAACCGTAAATGACCTTGTAGATTTCAATCAAACAAAACAAGCACAATAGTTAAGGTAGAAATTATACCTTCTAGAAGATGATGATTTGGTGCAATGATGATTTTCACAAGACACCCACGTGGATGTCCTCCAATGGTGATCCACATAGGATCAATCATAGTCCTTCCTAACCAAATGTAGTGCTGAAGATATCTTCACAAGTATCTTGTCAATCTTTCTTCTTAAGGACAAATCGCACCACAGCTTGATTGCCTTCAAAACTCCATGAGAACCACACCAAAAATCTTTTCTCAAAAGATTTGTACACTCTAATTTGATTTAGATATCCAACTCTTGAATAATCTAAACCCTAGGATAAGCAACAATTTGCTTCTCCTTCCTCTCTTGATTTTCTTTCTTTTTTTCTCTCTTTTTCTTTGTCTTTTTGTTTCTTTTCTTCCTTAGAAACCCATGCCTAAGACTTCCCAATTTAGGTATATATCATCTAATGTAGCGCCCCCTTTTTATAAGAAACCAGGGGGCACTAAAACACCTCTCAGCACTAGAGTTCCTTTTGCGAGACCAACTCCTTGGTTCCGATGTGAAATAAATTCACCGCATACTCTTAATGGGCATGGAAGTGCCTTCAAGTAGGAATCTTCCACTTCAGCACACAAGAATCAAGGCACCATCTGATGGCATGGATTAAGGTGTGGACATGGGATTTTAAGAGGGGTAGCCTAGAAGGACTTCTTCTTTTGGATGCTGTTGGTGCAAAATCTGATTGACGCTGGATCGAGCTATAGTGGAGGAGGAAGAGGTCGCCATTGGTGACCTACAAAATAAAATTTCATCCAGAGTTAGTGGTGGTGGCTTTGGCAGGATCCTTCGATGATCAAATCAGCTCTTATGACTAATAGAAATGGAGTACTCAGAAAAGAATTCAATAGAGTTTTGGAAAGAAGAAGAGAGCTTAGAAAAAACATATCTGGAGGGTTCCTTTTATAGACGGAGCCTATAGCAGATTGATAGTGATGGTTGTAACCATCCGGTAGTGGGCCGCTCGAGGCCACGTGGAGTTTGTTATGGAGAGAGGTGTCTGTTGCCATGATGTGGCCGTTTGTTGAGATTTAATAGTTGAAGTTCGGAGAAAACAGGCATTGGTTGGTGAAGAGCTTTAACATACATCAATTTCAGAGAAGTTTGGACTCCTAAAGAAAACTTGACTGAAGAAGAAATTCGGAAGGAGTTCGGCTCTTGGAGGAATTAGACTGAAGGAGAAGTTCGAAAGGAGTTTGGCTCCTATAAAAATTCGACTGAAGGAGAAATTCGTAAGAAGTTCGGATCCTGGAGGGATTCGACTGAAGAAGAAGTTTGGAAGAAGTTCGGCTCCTGGAGGTACTTGACTGAAGGAGAAATCTTAAAGGAGTTTGACTCTTGAAGGCATCCGATAGAAGGAGGGGTCCGGAAGGAGTTCGACTCCTGGAGGCACTTGACTGAAGAAGAAATCTTGAAGAAGTTTGGCTCCTAGAGGCATCCGACAGAAGGAGAGGTTCGAAAGGAGTTTGGCTCCTAGAGGCACTTGATTGAAGGAGAAATCTTGAAGGAGTTCGACTCTTGGAGGCATCCGACAGAAGGAGAGATCCGAAAGGAGTTTGGCTCCTGAAGGTACTTGACTGAAGAAGAAATCTTAAAGAAGTTTGACTCCTGGAGGCATCCGACAGAAGGAGAGATCCAGAAGGAGTTTGGCTCCTGGAGGAATCCAACTGAAGGAGAAATCTAGGAGAAGTTTGACCACTAAAGGGGCCCGACTGATGAAGAAGTCTAGAAGAAGTTTGGCTAAAGTCTAAAAGAAGTTCAGCTGGGGTTCGGCCATTAAAAGAGTTTGATTGGGGTTCAATCATCGGAGGAGTTTGGTTGGATTCAACCGCTGGAGGAGTTTGGCTACTGAATGAGTTCGACCGTTGAAGGAGATCAACTGGGGTTCAGCCACTAGAGGAAGAATTCTCGATTAAAGCTCTTCTGTAATTATCGGTTGCATTAGGCTAAGCATTAGACTGAACTTCGACGGAAGCGGAATTTATCCCCAACAATAGTCTCTTCACTTTTGAGTTTAAAATTCAAAGGAAGGGAGTATAAAAAAGGTGACTGCCAAAGTCTTTTTTCGAGCTTTATACCATTGAGGTTGAAGCTCGAGGGGAGATCTTATCTCCTCTTCTCACCTCATCTAAAATGAACAAGGCCTTCAACTTTGCTCATGTTAGGACGAGGTTCTCCTCCTATTTCTAACAGACTATGGGGGCACATAAGGGCCGTTGTTAGGGCCTTTTCTTCCATCTCGTCTAAAATGAATGAGGTCTTTGACTTTACTTGCATTAGAAAGCAGTTCTCCTCCTGTTTCTAACGGACTGTAGGGGCACATAAGGATCATTGTCAGGGCCTCTTTTCTCTTATCTCATCTAAAATGAACGAGTCCTTCAACTTTGCTCATGTTAGGACAAGGTTCTCCTCCTATTCCTAATGGACTGTAGAGGCACATAAGGGCCATTGTCAGGTCCTCTCCCCCCATCTCGTCTAAAATGAACTAGGTCTTCGACTTAGCTCGTATTAGGATGAGGTTCTCCTTCTATTTCTAACAGACTATAGAGGTACATAAGGACCATTGTCAGGGTCTCTCTCCTTATCTCCTATTGACGTAGACGTATAAGCTCGGAGAAGATCTTATCTCCAGTCGAGGTTGAAGAAGATCTTATCTCCTGTTGACATAGAAGCTCGGAGGAGATCTTATCTCCAGTCGAGGTTGAAGGAGATCGTATCTTCTATTGACATAGAAGCTCGAAGGAGATCTTATCTCCAGCCTAGGTTGAAGAAAATCTTATCTCCTATTGACGTAGAAGCTCGGAGAAGATCTTATCTCCAACCAATATTGAAGGAGATCTTATCTCCTATTGACGTAGACATAGAAGCTTGGAGGAGATCTTATCTCCAACTGAGGTTGAAGAAGATCTTATCTCCTATTGACATAGACGCTCGAAGAAGATCTTATCTTCAGCCGAGGTTGAAGGAGATCTTATCTCCTATTGACATAGAAGCTTGGGGGAGATCTTATCTTCAGCCAAGATTGAAGGAGATCTTATCTTCTATTGACGTAGATGTAGAAGCTCGAAGAAGATCTTATCTCCAGCCAAGGTTGAAGGAGATCTTATCTCCTATTGATATAGAAGCTCGGGGGAGATCTTATCTCCAGCCGAGGTTGAAAGAGATCTTATCTCCTATTGACGTAGAAGCTCGAGGAAGATCTTATCTTCAACCAAGGTTGAAGGAGATCTTATCTTCTGTTGACATAGAAGCTTGAGGGAGATCTTATCTCCAATCGAGGTTGAAGGACTTCAACTTGCTCATGTTAGGACGAGGTTCTCCTCCTATTCCTAACATGGCCACTATTGATTACTTCTTTTCTATCATCACATAGTTTTTGCACCAAGAAATAATAATATTAAAATAGACGAGTTTTATTGAAGAAAAATTACTGATAGTACATCCTCAGATTCTCTGAGTTTCAAGATTGTGGGAGCGTTGTTTCTTCTAGCTCCTTCAGATGATAAGTTTTGGATCGGATGACCTCCTCTACTCCATACGGGCCTTTTCAATTTGGGGCAAGCTTTCCCTGGCTCTAAGACTGAGAGATGGCAGCTCACCGAAGTACTAAGCCCTCCAGAGATAGTGTTGAAAGATGTCGAGAGGTGGCCAATCTTCTTCTTGTTCCTCCCTCATTAGTGGTTCTAGCTGCGACAGCACCCTTGGTCGATCTACTTTTGCTTCAAATCGACATCTGAGGAATCGATCCAGTCGGCCTCTCCTGATGAGCTCCTCGATTTTATCTTGGAGCTAAATGCATTCTTCAATGTCGTGGCCGTGGTCACGATGGTAGAGACAGTACTTGCTTCGATTGTGCTTGTTTGGAGGAGATCGTAATTTTTCTGATCTCGGTAGCTGATTCTTGATTTTCATCAGAACTTGAGCTTTAGAAGCATTAAGGAGGGCGTAGTTGTGGAACCTTCCGAAGGGAGAACTTCTTCGCACCCTTCTATTGGGACTTCTTTGATGACGAGCTTGAGGAGGAGTTTGGGCTCGCTTGCGCTCGAGGGGGTCTGTGAGCATGGCCGAACTTCATTCGGCCCTCCATCAGTGGTGGATCTATGCCACTCTCTTGTGGCTTCCTCATCCTTCAATTTGAAGGCTTCTTTCGCTCAGGCATATCCCTCAGCCCGAGCTAGTAGATCGATAAAGTTCCTAGGGTACTTCTTCTCTAGGGAGAACAGCAAATCATTCTTCTGAAGGCCACCCTTGAGTGCGGCCATCGCAACTAACTGGTCCAGGTTTCAGACCTCCAATGCAGGAGCATTAAACCAAGTGACATAAGTCCAGATGGATTCCCCCACCTTCTGCTTGATGTTCATCAGGAAATCTAAACCTCAGTGGGGATGCCGGCTGCTAACAAAATGAGCTATAAACTAATGGCTCATCTAGTCAAAAAAGAAGATCATACCCAGCTTCAATGCTGAGTACTAGTTTTTTGCTGCTCCCTTTAAGGTAGATGCAAAAACTTAGCATAATATAACGTCTGGTGTGCCATGGAGCGGCATCATGATCCAAAAGGCTTTCAAGTGATCAACTAAATTAGAGGTTTCGTCGTAGCTTTCAAATTGGGGGATCTTGAAGCTCGATGGAACGAGCTCTTGCATAATTCAGGAAGAGAAAGGATGATCGGTGCAGACATCATCATGGTGAACCAGGGCGACGTAGCGGAGTTTCTCAATCCATCGATCTATCTTCCATAATTTTTGATCGAAGATGTCATCTCGATCGCAAATCTTGGAAGGCTTTTGATAGTGGATGGGGAAGGTCCATTCTAGAGAAGAACTATGATCCGAGCAGGAATCCTCTACTCTCTATTTCTCCTTCCCAGGGGTGACGGGTATGCTAGGCCTAGTGCTCCTCCTTGGGGTCGACTTCTGACATTCTGATGGTGGGTTTTTAGGCAGAATCACTATCAGAGACTGTCGCATAGCCTGCACCATCTCGATGAGGTCCTGAATCCACTGCATCAGCAGGTTGAACTGCTCTGGATCTATCATGGCCATCGGTGGAGGAGGAGGTTGAAGTGTCGTCGATGGAGTAGGGAGAGATGGATCTAGCTCAGATCTGATGGTAGATCTCTAGGTAGTCATCCTCTTTGGAGGCATTTCTCGAGATTGAGGGAGAGGATGGAGATGGATCTTGAAGAAGAAGATACACAGGATCGACTAAGCACTCCTTTAAGAATAAGGGTACCTTAGGAACAGAGGAACCTTTCTCTAGCACCAATTTTATTGGTGTAGAATCTGGTTGATGTCGAATCAAGCTGGAGTAGAGGAGGAAAAGATCGCTGTCGGTGATCTACAAAATAAAGTTTCTTTTGGAGTCAATGGTGGTAGCTTCGGTAGGATCCTTCGACAATCAAGTCAGCTCTTCTAGCCAACAGAAATGGAGTGCTCAGGCAAGAATTCAACAGAGTTTTGGGAAGGAGAAGAGAGCTTAGAGAAAACATAATTGGAGGATCCCTTTTATAGATGGAGCTTGTAGTAGATTGATAGTGACGATCGTAACCATCCGGTAGTGGGCCACTCGAGACCACGTAGAGTTTGTTATGGAGAGAGGTGTTCGTTGCCATGATGTGGCCATTCGTTGAGATTTAATAGTTGAAATTCGGAGGAAACAGGCATTAGTTGGTGAAGAGCTTTGACATACATCAATTTCAGAAGAGTTCGGACTCCTAAAGAAAACTTGATTGAAGGAAAAATCTGGAAGAAGTTTGGCTCCTGGAGGAATTAGACTGAAGGAAAAGTTTGAAAGGAGTTTGACTCCTATAAAAATTTGACTGAAAGAGAAATCGATAAGGAGTTTGGCTCCTAGAGGGATCCAACTAAAGGAGAAGTCTGGAAGGAGTTCGGCTCTTAAAGGCACTTGACTAAAGGAGAAATCTTGAAGGAGTTGGCTCCTAAAGGCATCTGACAGAAGGAGAGGTCTGGAAGAAGTTCGGCTCTTGGAGGCACTTGACTGAAGGAGAAATCTTGGAGTTCGGCTTCTAGAGGCATCCAATAGAAGGAGAGATCCAAAAGGAGTTTGGCTCCTGGAGGCACATGACTGAAGAAAAAATCTTGAAGGAATTCGGCTCCTGGAGGCATCTGAAAGAAGGAGAGGTCTGGAAGAAGTTCGGCTCTTGGAGGAATCCAACTGAAGGAGAAATTTCAAAGAAGTTCGACTGCTAGAGGGGCCCGACTGATGAAGAAGTCTGGGAGGAGTTTGGCTGAAGTCCGAAAGAAGTTCGACTGGGGTTTGGCCGTTAAACAAGTTCAATTGGGGTTTGGCCATTTGAGGAGTTTGGTTGGGTTCGACCACTGGAGGAGTTCAGCTACTGAATAAGTTTGATCGCTGGATGAGATCGACTAAGGTTCGGCCATTGGAAGAAGAATTCTCAATTGAAGCTCTTCCATGATTACCAGTTGCATTAGGCTAAGCATCAGATTAGACTTCAGCGGGAGCAGGATTTATCCCCAATAGGTGCCAATTAATGAGTGGGCATGAGTTATGTTGTGGAAAGGTGTTTTCTTCACATGAAACTCTTTCATGTGAGGAGTTTTAGGTGCCTAGGAGACCCCTTGGACTTGGTCAAAGCTTCAGATTTAGATAAGTTTGGATTAACATGAAACATTTTCATGTTAATAAGTTAAGCCATCTAGGAGACCAATAGGTTTGAACCTAATCTAATTAGGTCAAAGCATCAGGGTTAGGATTAGCTCAAATAATTTTGGACTAAACCTAATTAGGAACCTAGGTTAATTCATGTGCTAGCATATCAATTAAACACATAGGATTTCTAATAAATCCAATTAGATTAGACCGTGATCAAATCCTTAAGTATGTGACCCATTGGATTCTATATCTAGCCAGTAGTAGACTCAGGCTTATGATCAAACTAATCCAATTAGAATAGGTCAGCCCAAATGCACCAATTAATTAGAACTCTTTCTAATTAGCTGCTGAATTAAACTCTTTAATTCTTTGCAAGTCCATAAATCAAGATTAATGTCTAGCAATATGTCATGACCACCTAAAAGATATGAAATTTGGTGAAATATCAAGAATATCTTTTAGCGGCAAGTAATCGTGCAATTCAATCCTTCGATCATCCAACATCCCAAATGAGCTATGGGCATAGAATCATGTCGAGCCCAAATACTTATCTATATGTATCTTGATTAGAAAATAATGACTCAGTAGATGATACATTAGAAACTCTTTCTAATTATCATCTTACTTTGGCCAAAGACTTCTTGAATCATTAACCTATGAGATCACATAGGATATTCTCTCCTTTTATAAGAAGTAACCAATTCCTTGTTGATTACTCACAACCTCCATGCACACTTCACTATGTCCAGAACATCCCATACAAGGCTTAGAGAGTCAAGCTAAAGAATGAACTAAAACATAAATTTATATACACAAAGTATTATGGTGATCTCAGGTTTAAGGATTACTTGCACTACTTCTGCAACAGAGCGATCAACTGACATGCATATAAAACTCCATTAGATGTTCTCTCGATTGGTCAATTCAGTGAACTCATTCTCTAATAAGCACCCACATCCTTATATTAGTAACACTATGATGTGTTGCATTTTTACAGTAATTATTATTATCACTTTTTAATAATTTTGATGTTTTTAGCATAATAAATTACCACGATGATCAATCTAATAAATTAGTATAATAATTAACTTAACAAACAATTAATTATGTAAGAACTTGATATATTTTATGTCAATTATAGGTAATTGAGCTAGGTCACACCTAATTGGGCTTAACTATATTTTAAAGGCTTAATTAATTATGTAATTAGTTAAGTCCAATTCAGCAGGGTTAATCATCCAGAGTCATTAGGTTCTTGCATCAAAATCATAGTCTATCTCGAAGCAGAATAGCCAAATCAAGCCATCAATAGACCCCACACCTCATCCTTATTAGCACCATCAGTCAAAGAAGAAATCAGAGGTGCAAGAAACAAATCAAACAGTTAATCTCCCTCATCTAGTCAACCAATCTTAATTTTGGATGCTTTAGCATGAGGATCCCTAAAAGGCAAGCTATATGACTCCAAATTGAGCAAGACCAGATCCTATGAAATTCTGAGAGGAGCAAGAAGAACATAATTTATAAAATTGAATTTAGATTCCAGATGAGGTGGCTACAATAGGTTGAAGTTGGTAATAATGTTGGATACAACAAGAAACACCAGACACACCCAGATTCTTCTTAGTTTTCTTAGCGCAAAGACCTGATATGACAACCATTTTGGATGGCAAGGAGTTATCTTGAAAAGAATTAAATGATAGAAAATCATAATCCAAATTGATTCTATATGAGGAGCAAACTTGAAAAGAATTGGAACTAATTCTTAGAAAATCTGATTTGGGTAGCTGAAATCTTACTTTATTTTGTAGATTTTATGGACCCAAGAAGGCTAAAGAAGGAAAAAATCCTTCTCCTTTGATTAACGATGCCTTCATTCTTCCTTTTACTATGGAAATTAGAATAAAATTAGAAAATTTGGGTGGCATAAAGAGTAGATGGCTAGGATCCAAAGGAGGGAAGATTCTATACCAAATAAAAAAAAATTATACATGGAATAAAATCATGGGAAAAATACCATCTTAACCCTAGCTCTGGCCCTATTTATGGATCCTAAAATACAAGCAAGTGAAAAGAGGGAGAATCATCTTTGAAAGCTAGAAATCAAGCAAGGAGAGTTTTGAGTATTTTGAAGATTTGAAGAGAGGATTCATTCGGCTCTGATTTTTAATTCTTTTTCTTGTCTACCTTGAATTTATTTTTTAGAACTCATTGTTAGGATGATTTTAGAGTTTTATTTAAGTAAACTTGAGTTTGATTTTGATATGATAAAAAGCTAAATTTCTAGCTATGATACCTAATGTAGCTTGGATTCAATTTCAATTCCAAAATCTTATATTATTTTTTTATTAATATAATTATTTATATTTATACTTAATACTTTTAAGTATTATTATCTTTGGTACTTGATTGATTTTGATTTATAATTGGTATTAAAAAGAAATATTATAAATTAGAGTTAATAACAAGCATCATAGGAATAATAATTGGAGCAAAAGCAGAAGATTTGATCTATAGGATCTTGAAAAAAAAATACTATACTTATTGAACTAATTAAAATCTATTTTATTATTAAATGATAGATTATAATTTTAATTAATATTTTTAATAAGTCTTGAGAGAGATTATTAAATAATTTAGGATTATTAATCCTTGCATTAATAATTAAATTTTGATTATTAATTGGAATAGCTAGAATTGATAATTGATCCAAGTAAAATCAAATATACCCTAGTACTTTATCAATCAAATTTTGATTTAGCTTTCATTGAGTTTTTTAGAGTTAATTTTAGCTTTAGTTAAATTTATTTTTTATTATTATTCAATTTCAATCATTCCAATATTAGTAGAATTATCATTTATTTTTTATAATTAAACTCAGTCCTTGTGAGAATGATCTCTTATTCATCTTATATTACTTGAGTGATTTCGTGCACTTACGAAATAGGCTAGCAAGTTTTTGTTATCGTTGCCTAGAACTGGTGCTTTAATATCAAGAATAGTTGATTTTACTAGTAATCAAGATATTTTTTATTATTTTTTTAATTTTAATTTTTGAATTCAAAAAAAAATTACTGATATTTCATAATACTTAATTAATATAGCATAACCAAAAATATAAAAATATTTTAAAAAAATTCTAACTTGATTGGATACATTATTTCTTTGCATTGCATCTCCATAATTAACTTTAAGGATACTTAAACTATTAATCAGATAAGATGAGAATTTGATCATAGGAGAGATTAATTTAATTTTTATATTTTAAATTTTACTTTTTTTTTTCTGCAAGTAGATGCTAAGATTTAACTAGTAGATCTTAGTACCAAATTTATTTTTTTTTTGCATAATTTAATTTTTTACTTTATAATTTTATTTTTTAATTTTTGAACTTCAATTTTATTTTTAAATTTTTTTTTTAAAAAAAAAATTAAAGATTTAAATCTAAAAATACTATCTTTCCTGTGGATTCGATCCGACTCACTGCTATCGATGTATTTTAATTATTTTAAGAAATTGGATAAAACTGATAAACACTGTGTCTTAACGACAACATCGTATTCTTATCAAGCATACCTCCAGAAGGATCTGTCTCCTTCTTATTCTTCAGGATAGCCAGTTATGTAGGGCAGTTTCGCTTTCAGTGGCCATCAGTATTACAATGAAAACACTTTTCTTTGTCAACGGCTTTCTTCTTCAACTCTGCCTTCTTTTTCTTTCCACCTTCCACCTTCTGCTTTTTCATAGACTTCTTCTTTTCAAAAAATTCTCTTGGAAGAAGTCTATTCCATAGCAAGTACTAAGCCTTTAGAATCTTTCATAGAAAGCTCAATCGTAATCAGCATATTCATAAACTCGGCCAGAGTATTCTGAAGTTTATGCATATGGTAGTTCATAATGAACTACCCATACGCATCATTCAAGGATTGCAAAATTATATCATTCTGCAGATCCTAGTCTAACTTCACTCCGAGCTTCTTAAGCTCTTCCAAGTCCTTGATCATCATCAGATAATGATCTTGGACTAACTGTCCATCATGCATTTTAGCCTTAAATAGTTGTTTAGTGATCTGATATTTGGCGCATGACTCTGTTCACCAAATAACTCTTATAGGTGAGCCAACATTTGATGGACAATCTTGATATCTTCATATTGGTGCTAAAGCTCATCAGACATCGAGCCCAATATGTAGTATCTGGCCTTATTATCTTCATCCATCCATTTGTCAAGAGA
>QRFJ01000449.1:68601-252203 GCA_006176705.1 Cocos nucifera
TTTTATGCTCTTTATTTTTATTATAATTTAATTTTTATATTTTAATTATTACTTTTTATTTTTCTGCAAGTAGATGCTAAGATCTAACTAGTAGATCTTAGTACCAAATTTATTTTTTTGCATAATTTAATTTTTACTTTATAATTTTAATTTTTAATTTTTGACTTCAAATTTTATTTTTAAATTTTTTTTTTAAAAAAAAAAATTAAAGATTTTAAATCTAAAAATACTATCTTTCCTGTGGATTCGATCCGACTCACTGCTATCGATGTATTTTAATTATTTTAAGAAATTGGATAAAACTGATAAACACTGTGTCTTAACGACAACATCGTATTCTTATCAAGCATACCTCCAGAAGGATCTGTCTCCTTCTTATTCTTCAGGATAGCCAGTTATGTAGGGCAGTTTCGCTTTCAGTGGCCATCAGTATTACAATGAAAACACTTTTCTTTGTCAACGGCTTTCTTCTTCAACTCTGCCTTCTTTTTCTTTCCACCTTCCACCTTCTGCTTTTTCATAGACTTCTTCTTTTCAAAAAATTCTCTTGGAAGAAGTCTATTCCATAGCAAGTACTAAGCCTTTAGAATCTTTCATAGAAAGCTCAATCGTAATCAGCATATTCATAAACTCGGCCAGAGTATTCTGAAGTTTATGCATATGGTAGTTCATAATGAACTACCCATACGCATCATTCAAGGATTGCAAAATTATATCATTCTGCAGATCCTAGTCTAACTTCACTCCGAGCTTCTTAAGCTCTTCCAAGTCCTTGATCATCATCAGATAATGATCTTGGACTAACTGTCCATCATGCATTTTAGCCTTAAATAGTTGTTTAGTGATCTGATATTTGGCGCATGACTCTGTTCACCAAATAACTCTTATAGGTGAGCCAACATTTGATGGACAATCTTGATATCTTCATATTGGTGCTAAAGCTCATCAGACATCGAGCCCAATATGTAGTATCTGGCCTTATTATCTTCATCCATCCATTTGTCAAGAGATGCTCTCTATTCAGCGGACGGACGAGCTGGTAAGGTAGGGGGATCCTGGTCTAATACATGAGTCAACTTCTCAAAATCCAAAATAATTTTGAAGTTTCGAAGCCAATCCTTATAATTGAGTCTGGTCAGTCTATGGGTGTCCAGGATATGGGCTAGTGGATTGGATGCAGATATTTTTCTTTTTTCTATAAAGAGTCAAAGTTTTTAGTTAGATTTTATAATTAAGACTTGACCAATTTATTTAGGAATTTGATTTTTAAACAAATTAGCTCCCACTATTTTTTTGGATCCCTACACTCCCTTTGTAAAGATGCAAAAATCTTCACAATTACTAATTTTTAGTGGATGATGCAGTCCCACCAACTGACTCATCACCTCACCAGTTATTGGTGATGGGTTAGCCAATGAGTGAACAACTATTGTCCAATGATTCTCTAATCACGGTGCACCCAGACTTGGTCTTTAATTCATGAATCTCATCATGCCTAGAACATTGATCCACTTCTTAGTTAAGTCAGACCCACCATTTGCATAGATTGAATTTCTAATTGGGTCTCTCACCGTATCCAAAATATTGAGCCCAATCCATCCTCCAGCCCATAGCATCTAATGCCTAATAGACATGGTTGCATCTTTTTTGTGTAACTAAACCACTATGACCAGTCGAGAACAATCAACCTTAGAAAGGGCCTGCACATCTACAATGGTGGAAGACCGTAGACTTAATCTTTTCTTAGAGAGATTTGATTTATGTCTCTTTGAACTTGACTTGACATAGCCATAACCATTATGACAAACCTAGTGGCATGGGTTAGCTTGGATTGTTAGCCACCTTATATTAGGATTGGGCCGATAAATATGATCAGGTAAGTAAGATCGATGGAAGGGATATGCCATTAACTCAACAAGAATGCATTCGAGTCGAGTAGCTCCTAATTAAAAACCAGTCGATCGTATCTGTCAAACTTACCTTAGACACCAAATTATTAAGCCAAAACCAATCGGGTTAGCATACAATCCAGACTCTAACCACTGAGCCTAATTAGGTCTTAACTTGATCGATCGCTCATATAACTCGACCTTGACCCAGACTTAATCCTATTAGGCTGGTCAACTTAAGTACTCTTGATCCCATCTAACCAACTCTTGATTCAGTTTGATTAACCGCTAGACCTAATTGAGCTACCCAAGTCCAAACCCAAATTTATGAATATATCTTAAATCTAAAAATTCTCAATTTTAGATCTAATATATTTTATAATCTTAATTTTTAATTAAATTTAGGATTCATAAACAAAACATGTATATAAAATTCTAGGATTTCAGGATCTAGAGTTTTGCAGAAAATAAGTTTTGATTTCTGATTAAGGTCGAACGTGCAGCACCCCTACACACCATAAGAACACCCCATTAAATGAGAGGAGAAGGTCTTTAAACTTTACTTCATTCTTATATTCGGACGGTCAAGGAGAATGCCTTAATCAGAAATATAATAAATCTACAAAACTAGTTAGATCTATATCATATATCATATATATAAAAATTAATCTAACTAAAAATATGTTTTGTATACATCTCATGTATCATATCATGCATGTTTTTAGATCTAAATTATCTCATAAATATCAAAAAAAATAAGATTTAAATTTGATCATATCAAATTAAAATTTATTTTAGAAAATTTTGTAGAACTATTCTACAACTAGTCTAAACATGCATCTATTATATCTCATATGAATAAATTAAATAAATTTATTTTCTATTTTTTAGATCTAATTATAATATTTATAATATTAAAAAATAATAAATAAATAGATTTAAAAATTATAATTAATTAAATTAAAATTATGATCATGCTAGACTACACATAGAATAATTCTATTCCTAGTCTAGTCATGCATCTCATACATCTTAGATCTAGATTATTTAATTTTTAATTTTTTGATTTTAGATCTAATCATATTTAATGTGATATCTAAAATTATCTAATTATTAGATTAAAAATAAATTAAAATTAGATCTAATAAATTATGGAACCTAGCTACCAGTTGAAGAGAAAAACCTATTTTTTGGGTCAAGTTCATTCAAATCTGATTGAATCAATAGGGATATTTCAAAAAATTTTCTCTAAGATCTTAATTAGATTTGAGACTTCTCAAATCTAATCTTATTGATCTGATAATAAAAATAAAAATAAAATTTAAATATAATTTAATTATACCTTTATTTTGGATAATCCAATTATCCTATGATGATCCCGATGTTTGCCTGAGGTTCTGGATGTAGCCATACAAGTGCCTGACCTCTATCGATATCCACTCAAGCAGGATCTGAAGATTTTCTTTTTCTCAATCAATTTTTTAAAAATCAGATCTGTATCTAATCTTGAAGGTCTTCAAAATAGCTTTTGAAGAACAGTCATTATCTCTTGCAGTAGTGTTGTTTTCTTCCTTTCCTGGAGCCTTTCACTTGCTTGGATCCCCCCTTCTTCATGCCCAAAGTCCCTTGGGCATGGAGAGGAGAGAGAGAACTAGAGGGTAGTGTGGAGAAGGAGGGAGAGGGGCTATGTGGCATGGGCTAAAGTCAGAAGAAGTGAATTCTAGGCACAAACAGGATTTATATAGATCCTACTGCACCATGCAGTGCCACATCATCCTGGCCAATCATGGTCCTTTGTGCAATCAGATCTAAATCTGATTAGTGAGATGACATCATTTGATCCAATCAGATTAGAGACCCTCAAAACTCTCCTTAGATGGTGCCAAGACTGGATCAAACAAGTCTTCTTGGCGCCACCTAATTTAATCCCTTAAAGCAACTGGAGTCCCATCTGTATGGGACTCCATCTTCTATCCTCATGGGATAAATGCCTCCCTTGGCATATACCCCTTTTCTATCTATCTTTTAGTAGGGGGACAAGTCCCTAGGTTCTCTTCTATGAGTGTATGACACATGGGCAGATGTCTGAGTGTCATGAGATGACCTAATCGCTATGGGAGTTTTGATCCTGATTTGATCAGGATGTAGATGTAATTAATTTTTAATTTGATTAAAATTTTATTAGATTAGGATAAGTCTAATTTGGTTGGATTTAACCTAGTTTAATTGGATCTATATTAATTGGTTTGGTTGAAACCAATTAGGACCAAGTCAAATGAAGTTTGAATTCAAATTCTCCCATGCGCCCACCATTTTTAACTTTTTCACTCTGCTTCCCATGCCCTTCCTTTTGTTTGTCGAATATTTTTTGAGAAATAAAAATATACACATAGAAGAAGAGTCCTTCTATATATTAAACACAAGGTAGGGGGCATTGGATAAGGATAAGAGGCTCATTTGATTTTTGAAATCAAGTGAGTGATTAAAACCTCTCAACCACTCAACCCTTATCATTTTCTATATAGTTTTCTTAAGTTATTCATGTCAATAAATTATGAGAATTTTTATGTGTGTAGAAGAAGGAGATATCATTACGTGGTAGAAAGTTTAGAGTGTTTGGACATCAGTTCTAGGTGAAAAAAATCTTAGAGTGAAGGTGAATAGGATCCTATAGCACTTTTTTTTTCCTTTATGCCTCTCTTCTCTTATGATTTTCACCTCTAAGGATATCATATTTTTAGATATGATATAAATAAGGATTATAGTTCTAAAATTTATCTTTTCATGAAAACTTATTTCATAGAAAAATTCTACACAGAGAGGGCGTGATAGAATTTTTAGTGTGTTAGGATTTTTAGACTGAGTGAAATCCTAGATTTGGGAATCTGGATTCGGGTGGAGAGATCGAGTGCTATGAGCATCGAATCGCCACCAAATTTGAAACACATCTTCATCATCCTCCAATATTTATGTTCTAATTTTTTAGAATATCTAAAAAATAAACTATCTACAAAAATATTATAGTGAACGACTATCTACAAAAAAATATTATGTTCTGAATACATAGATGTAGTAAATAATTTATTACATAGTTTTATTTTTAGATCTATTGATGTATGCATGCATATTATGTTTAGATCCTAATATATAGGATTAAATAATCTAGTATGATTAGTAGATAATTAATTAGATTAATTATTTTTTGCTACATCAATGCTATTTTTAAAATATTTTTTGAAAGTAGCATGGCAAATCCTGCACTATTTTTCTTCAACTAGGGTAGTTATCAAATTTTTAATAAAATATATTTTTACACATTTTGGCATTGCTAAAGCAATCATTAGTGATGGGGGCACACACTTTTGCAATAAGCAATTTGAGAATCTATTAAGCAAATATAGTGTCACTCACAAGGTAACTACCCCATATCATCCATAAATAAATGATCAAGTAGAGGTGTCTAATAGAGAATTGAAGAGAATATTAGAAAAGACTGTAAGTGCATCTAGAAAAGATTGATCATTAAAATTAGATAATGCATTATGGGCATATAGGACTGCATATAAAACATCTATTGCTATGTCCCCATATAGGCTAGTCTTTGGTAAGGCATGTCACCTTCCCGTTAAACTAAAACATAAAGCATATTAGGCAATGAAAATCCTTAACTTTGATATGCAAGATACAGGAAAGAATAGATTGATGCAGTTGAATGAGATAGAGGAATTTCGTCATGCCTATGAGAATGCCTGGATCTACAAAGAATGTACTAAGAAATGGCATGATAACCATATTGTAAAGAGAGAATTCTATGTGGGACAGCAAATTCTTCTGTATAATTCATGGCTACATTTATTTTCAGGAAAGTTGAAATCAAGATGGATTGGTCCCTATACAATTACTAAAGTCTATTCATATGGAGCAGTGGAGATATCTCATGAGTCAAATGGTACCTTTAAGGTAAATGAACACGGGTTGAAGCATTACATAGATAGAAATTTTGAGAGGGAGAAGGAAGCCCTCTAGTTGCAAGATCCAGCTTAGAGCCTTATGAGAGTCAAGCTGATGACTATAAATCAAAACTACTAGATAGGTTATTTCTTTTTCTTTATTCTTTTTATTTTAATTTTTTTCTTTTAATTTTTCTATAATTTGTTATTGCTCTTTTATTGCTTTGGTATGTTTTTATCTTTACAAAAAAGAAAAATGAATGAGAGCTCATGCTAGTTTGGGAGAATATAGGTTAGGAACTTGACTACAGTAAAGCCCATGTTGAATAAGTTAAAATGAGCTAAAGCTTTAAAGACCCATGTTGGATTAATAATACATTGAGTCGGATGTATTCTTTCATGTCTCTTATTGCATCCTTTATTTTTCTTTCTCTATTAAGGTCAATGTTAATTAAGTTGGGGGGTAGAAAAAATCTCAAAAAAAAAATTAAAAAAAATCTCTTGAAAAATCTTTTGAAATTTTTAAAAAATAAATTAAATTTAAATATTTTAAAATTTAAAAAAAAAATTTAATAAACTATGTGTCTTGAAAGAAAATCTTGAGCAAAATAGATTAGAAAAGTAATAAAGTTAGAAAGTATTTACTAATAACTGTAGCGAGTCAAGAAGTAGACTAGTTGATCAGACTTTTAGCAGTCTACTTAGATCACCTAAAGACTATTAGCACTTCTAATTGCACATGCACACTAACAAGATAAAGTAGGTGTTGATTATATGGCCAACTGAAGATTCAATTATCACTGAAAATTAGTGATTAATATTCATTCTAATTAAATAAACTTAAATTAAAGGAAAGAGCTACCTACCAATAATAAAAGTATAAAATATAGAGTATATATGGATTGCCCCAAGCTTAGTAACTGGATCTCTATACCTAAGTCAAGTATGGAGGTTCACATCAAATGATGAAAGGAAGGCCATGATACTCAGCACTATGATGCAAAAAAAAAAAAAGATAGTGTAAAAGCTATCTTAGTTATGAGATTAACTTAGGAGTATATAGAAAATTAACCAAAATAGGTGATAAGAGAAGATACATTTGTCCTTTAAGTTAGCATCCAAATACTTAGTCATTACAAACACAAGTGCTGTGGATCTTTAAATGTACTCTAAGAAAATTTTTGATTATACTGACTACGAAATTTGCTTCTGAAACTCAATACTTAGTTAGTGGTACTTGCTAAACTTTTTGATCATCAATCCTAGATCTATTTTTTCTGAAGAAGGATCTTAATAAAACATGGTGATTAATTAATACTAATGCATTACTAAGAGACTAGCAATGAGTAAGTTGAAGAATGTGATAAGTATAATAAATACCTAATAAAAGCATTAAATTATAAAAAATTTATCTTTACTTTTAAGAAATTGATACTTTTATTTATCTTTTGTAGGAAAGATGATCGCTAATAAAAAGAGCTCAATTTTCTGGTTTAAAAAAAAAGTTTAAAGCAAATTGAACTTTATTTAGATCCAGAATGAAGATTCCAAAAATAAAAAAAAATAAAAAATAAAGAAAACTAGTCGATTCAGTCCAAACCGGCTCAGAAAATTGGTTCAAAATGGTCCAGCTCGACCGTAGCCCGCATGCAAGCAAACCGGCCCAATGCCTGACATCACAATGATGTCAAAAATCACCCAACTCATGGTGGACCGGAACAGCCCATAGCTCATGTGGCATTTCAGTCATTTTGGTGGCGTGGCGAGTGATGATTAGGCAGAGACCACATTAAGCTCAATCTACAGGCGGTGCATCGATAGCTGATGCGCGATCCAATGGCTAGAGCTCTTCCTTGCTGAGATCGAATGATCAGGATGGATTCTAATTTTAATTCGAAGACTCAGGCTCCTTTAGCACCATCTGATGGCTCAAAATTAACAATCAACCTTGATCTAATGGCCATAATTCAATCCAACACAATTTAGGCTATTTTTGGGTGATTTTTCATCCATTTGATCTTCATCCAATGGTTGTGGTGATCTAAAGACTTTGAGGAGGATTCAAACATCTATTTTAAGCTAAATTGGTCTTCTTCAAGTGGTAGAAGTCCATCCTCTATCCTATTTAAAGGCCTACAGTCGAACAGAACAAAGGTGAATAAAAATAAAGGGTCTGTGGTGTGATCCAAGAGAGGTTTTTAGGTGATCTGAGAGAGGTTTTTGATCAAAGATAGAGAGAGCCCCTTTCTTCCTTTTCTCCTCTATTCATCTTCCATGTCCAGCACATCCAGCAACTCTCCTCTATCAAATTTCTTCATGCCAAGAGCAGATTAACGACAAAATTCAACAACAAGCAATATCCTATTTGGAATTTATTATATTTTTTTTATTTTATTTGCTATGAACTAATTTTATTTTTTTATCATGAACTAATTTTATTTTACTAAAACTAAGGTGTAGCCACTCTTTTGATGTAATATTCAGTATGATTGAATTCTAGAATTATTTTTTGTTCATGAGGAGTATACAAGTCTATTCTTAATGCTTTTAGAATACTGACAATCTTCTAATTATTTTGGTGGGCATAGATGATACGGATCAAGTACTTCTACATCAATATTTCTTGATTTGTATATCTTGTATTTGAATCGGATTAAGGTTCTTATGCATGTGGTAATTTTGGTACACTTTGGATGCAGCGTATTTTAATTAGAGGGTTTCATAAAAATTAATGCATCAATGCTTATTTAAATTATGCCTGGACCAAAGGATAGTTAATAAGTATTGATAGTTTTGCTACACCTGGACCAAGGGATAGTGATTATCTTAAGAGACTTCACCATCACATAAAATAAAATTGATCTAGTTTGCATGATTTACTTGAATATTGTATTGATTGAGTTGGTGAATGGATTGCCTTAGTATTCTATTGCTCTTGATTTCAATTCTAAAAATTACATCCTTTCTATTCCCTTGCAATTTCTTAATTATTTCTTTATTTCTCTTTATTTTCTTTATTTTCTTATAAATTGATTCTCTAAATAAAGTTTAGTAAAGTGCTTTTCGGTACTTATTTTTCAATCCTTGTGGGACAATACTATACTCATATACTATATTACTTGATCGACTGGTGCACTTGCCATAGCAATAGATTTGCATGCCTCACAAGTCAAGGAATTGAATGCACCTGCAGACAAAATAGAAAAGCCATCAGAGAAGGAAAGAAATCTAAGGCAGAAGTAGATCTAGAAATGGTTGAAGATCCAAGGAGAGTAGTTACAATAGAGAATAATAATGCTGCTAGAGAGGCAAACCCCAAAGCACTGTGGCTTGCAAGCTTCTTGGGGATATGTGATACCCTTTAGTAGAATGGAGTATCAGATGAAGCAATTCAGCAGAAACTATTTTCATTTTCACTTAGAGACAAGGCTAGAGTATTGTTACAGTCTCTTTCTGCTAGCTCGATCACCACTTGGAATGATTTAGCATAAAAATTTTTGACAAAATTTTTTCCATCAAATAAGACTACCAAGTTGAAGACTGATAGCCAAAACTTCATGCAATTTAACATGGACACCTTATATGAAACCTAGGAAAGATTCAAGGATCTACTTAGGAGGTGTCCACACCATGAGCTACCTAAATGGTTGGTTGTGCAAACCTTCTACAATTAGTTGAACAACCATACTAGAATTAATATTGATGCTGGTGCTGGAGGTTCATTGATGGAGAAATTGCTTAATGAGGCTTACGATTTTTTAGAGAAAATGGCCAATAACAATTACCAGCGGCCCAATGAGAGGAATATGGCGAGGAGACCTATTGGGGATTATGAGATAGATGCTATTACTGCACTCAATGCAAAGGTAGACACTATTTTTAAAAAATTAGATCATTTATCTTTTAATACTGTCAATACTCTTATGCAGGGCTGTGAGATGTGTACTGGGCAACATGCTACTCAAGATTATCCAATTAACAGTTCATTCATGCCTCTAGTACTAGAACAAGTGTAATATATGGCAAATCAAGGAAAGCAATAGAACAATCCGTACTCAAATACCTACATGCCTGCCTGGAAGAACCATCCAAATTTTTTTTGGGAAAATCAGCAGCAACAACAGAATTATCAGAATAGAGGACCATCTGATTTTCCACAGCAAGAAAAAAAGTCCAACCTAGAAGAATTGGTTGTAACTCTCACCAAAGCCACTACTAATTTCATGGGTGAAACTAAGGCAAACTTCCAAAACTAGCAAGCTGCCATTAAGAACTTGGAAGTGCAAATGGGATAATTGGCTAACATGGTAGCTAACAAAACTTAAGGATCATTGCCTAATAATACTGAAATGAATCTGAAGGAGCATATAAAGGCAATTACCTTAAGGAGTGGAAAATAGTTGGAGGAGCAACCAAGGAACGAGCTTGTAAAGGAGCAAGTAAGGAACAAGCTCAAGAAGAGACTGTGGTCGAAAAGAAGCTAAAAAATAAAAAGAAAGAGCCAATAAAGTCCTACATTCCACCAGTTTCATTTTCTCAAAGGCTCAAGCAAAGTAAGAATGACAAGAACTTCTTAAAGTTTCTGGAAGTCTTCAAGAAACTACACATAAATATTCTATTTACAGAGGCATTAGCTCATATGCCAAGCTTTACCAAATTCTTGAAGGACATCCTTTCCAAAAAGAGAAGGCTAGAGGACCACGAGACAGTCATGCTCATCAAAGAATGCAGTGCAATCATTCAAAAATAATTTACCATTCAAACTAAAGGATCAAGGGAGTTTTTGTTAGAAATTGTGTTTTAAAGCCAATCATCAACCTATTGATGGTTGAGCTATTTTATAATTATAATTAATTTATTAATTAATAAAAATATTTTGGCATCTTTTTCATCATAAGTTTACATCTTCTAATGAACTCCATTATTGTGATGAAGTCCTTAGGACTGTTTAGTTTTGATAAAGAGAGAATTTATCGATTAGTCCTTAAATGTGTTCACGATCAAATGATAGGCTGTTAATTAGGATAACAGCATCTATCAAACATAGATTGCTATATGCCATATAGGTTGATTATCCTCTTAATCAAGGAGTATGGAGACACTGGTATGACATACAGGTGAGATGTATGGGTACATCATCATTGAACGTGACCAACTCCAGAGCATTCTATCATTAAGAATATCTCTGATGGGATATAGGTATAAATATCCCTTAGATCTAAGATTACCTCAGTGACTTGCAAGCAACTCACTGTGCTTTAGTACCGGACTAACTAAATTTCTAATTCAGCAATGGAAGACTTCTGGGCATAGTCAAATACTTATGAAGTTGGAGTGTGATCAAGATGAAATTGACCACTCTAAGAGTTAGGGAAAAATGTATCACTGTATTTCAATATAGCAAAACCTTGGCCAGGATAATCCATCAGAAGGATTTGGTATTTTAAAATACAATGTGGATAATCTGATCGAAGTTGATAGTTGAACTTTGATGTGTCCTACGAGCATTGTGGTCAAGAGGATGAATTATATGAAAACTATATCCGCATGGGTTCTAAGGATGGTGTTCTACACCTTTGATCTATCCAACCGTCGGGTATCATTGCTAGATGGTCACTTTGATTGGTACAAAAATTTATTTCTATGCTATCGACTTACGTTCAAACCTATGAGATCACACACATTAGAGCTTACAATTTGATTGGATGGTTGATCAATAATTAAGAATCATTCTAGGGTTAAACAATCAATACGATTGATGTTTAACCTAGTGCAAGTATTGCAGGAGGATCGATTAGCAATTGGATTGCTAATTGACTTAATTTGATTAAGCCAATAGGCTGAGATTAAGTTTAATTAAATATGATTTAATTAGATTTAATTTAGACTTTATTGGATCAAGTTCAATTGGTTTATTGAATAAGCCAAATGCAAGGAAGAACTAGTCCTAGTCTAACTAGGACTCGAATTAATCTAATTTTCTAATTTGATTAGAAAATAAATTATAATTAAATATATTTTAATATAATTTAATTAAGTTATTAAATGGGTTAGGGTCTTATTTAATTGAGTTGGTTTAATCTTGATTTTATTTGGTTAAAAGATCTTGTTTGACCAAGTCAAAATAGGAGTCCTATTATGACTAGGACTCCCTATCTCCTTGCACCACCTTGGTCCCAACACCCCCCATACCTATTTTTTAGGTATTTTTCATGGAAATTCCTTTCTTCTTGATTTGCATGCCCCCTCTCTCCCTCCAAGAAATATTTGAAAGTTAGGTGAAAAACCAAGTCAAAGGAGGAATTGGTTTTGCTTAGGATTCTATGAGATAGAATCCTTGTTGACCAAAACATCTTCCCTTGAGTGCCGCTCCCTTTTTTAATTAATTCTTCTCTTATTCCATGAAAATAATCTTTTATTTTGTGCACCCTCCCTTTCTGGTCCATACCAAAAATTATGGAGGAGGTGCCCAAGAGTTGGGCGCCCCAACAACTTTCCATGTTTGGATATTCCTAGTCTAGGAATTTGACCTAACTTGAACTCTTTTTTTTTCTATTTATTGGATGAATTTTATTCTAATTTTTTTATAAAATATAAAGCTTTAGGAGATATTTAGGGTGTGCAAAAATTAAAGAAAGAGGGTCCTTGGGTGTGGGGGTTCCATAGGCACCAAACTAGGTGTCTAGGTGAAAGAAAAGAGAAGAAGAAGAGAGTCTTCTTCTAGGACTATTTTATTTTTAATCTCTCCTCCTTTCTTTTGAGTTTTTATTGAGAGAGTCTCAGATCAGCAAACTCTCATATTTCTTCTCATATTTTGGAGAGTTCAAATTTTGAAGAAGAGAGCATCGGATCGACCGTCAAAGAAGGATCAGCACTGTACTAGCATGCTGTGCTGATTTCCTGCATCGGACTTCAGATCAGAGATCGTAGGCTCATGTGGATGACTCCTAGAGATCGGACATGTGTGTAGCTCATGACTTCATTTTCAAATCTGGATCAATAAGTTAGAACATCTAAACTTGCTTAGGTAATAGATCTGATCTATAAACTTCATACCTACATTTGATGTATAGATCTAGGTTGATTTGATCAAACTTTTTCTTCTTATTTGATTTTAATTTTTGATTTAATATCGTACCTTAATTATATAATAGATTTAAGATCTAGGTATTTACATAATTATTTAGATAAATTTTAGATTTATTTAAGTCTTTCACTGTAAGATCTTGAAAAAGTTTCAATATCTACCTGTGAAACTTTAGATCTGGTTCCTTCAATTAGTATCCGAGCCATGTTCTTATTGCATGATTTTTGTACATGTCTAGATTATTTCTTAAATTAGATCTAATTTATAATCTAATTTTAAATCTAAAATTTAAAAAAAAATTAAATAAAATAAAATATTTTAGATTGCACGGACTGCCATAAGGTTGTCCTGGTGTAAGGTTTATCCCTTACAGTGAATAGGTTGTCCTAGTACGTACTGATCTAAAATATTGATCATAAAATTTTAGATTAGATTTAAAAAAATTTATGATCTGATTAAAAATATTTTAATCTAATTTCAATCATCATAAATATGTTAAATTTGATCTAGGGAGATTTATGATTGATTATTATTGAAACTATTTCAATTACATGAACCTGTTTAGATTAGATTTAAACTAGTTTTATGTTTATTTTACTTGCATATTGATTATGAATCAAACATGCAACTTGATTGATAGAACCATGTTGTAAAAATATTTTACAGACATAAAAATTATTTTTAAAAAGTCGAACCCCAACCCTCAACCCAAAACTTAATTGAGTATTAAGAAGTTGATTGATTAGGATCTAGGATTGTGAATTGAAGATCCTAAGACACAAATCATAACACAATAGGTTAAATAGGTTAGTGAGGATTAGGTCCATTAATTGGGTTAGACCTAGGGTTAGATTAAAAAATAAATTTAATTAGAGAATTGACTAAATCTAATCAATTATTATCCTAGATTAGGTCAAGAATTCTCTAGATCAATTACAATAGTTATAGTTGGTTAAGTCCATGTCTTTAACAAGACCTAAGATGGACTTGATTCTTGGCTATGCAGTCTAGCATGAACTGTTAGGTTGATCTAATTAAAATTAATTAAACCAGTTGGTGTCTAAGATAAACCAGATCAGTGATTTTTATTTGGCAGCCTACTTACCTGGCCATTTTTGATGGTGTCTAAGGCAAGCCTGGCAGACCCTTCCACTGATCGAACTTATTTGGCCTCTTGGTGAGATTATGTTTTGATCGGATTGTTTAACTATTTGAGCTAACCCATGTCAGCTAGGTAAATCAGTTTGACTGATTTAGGTGCTCCTAGACTAGCCTATTAATGGTCTCCTTTAAGCTGACTTGGTGAAGTTAGTGGGAGGATCATGATAAGCTGGTTAATCTGACCTACTCACTTCTTAAATAAATCTTCTAAAATTATTAGATTTCTAAAATGAAATAGTTATATGATAACTGGATCATAGCCTCCCATTAAAGTGAATGATAATGGGTCCATTAGTTGGATAATCATTGGAGGCCCAAAGGCCTGGTGCTTATCGGTTGATGGAATTATTATTCATTATATGATCTCTTGGATACATCTTTCTAAATGGTGGTCAGGTGGGCCAACCAAAGTTGGGCCTGATCATTCATTGATTGCATGGACCAAGTATGGTCATGTTAATCGTTGGACCTAACTGGACCCATTTTTGAGAAGGCCAAAGCCAACTGATCAGGGCCTAGGACAAAATTTAATTACTGAAAATTATTTAGAGAAATAATTGGTTATGAACCTACCCTTAGATGTACATGGGTGGGCCAACCAAAGTTGGGCTTGTGTATAATCTATATGGATTCTAGTACCCACTAAGAAATTAGGATAATTTCTCGAATTGGAGGTAGAGGCTACCAATTCAAATGAAATAGTGGAAGAAATCTTTTGATTAAAGTCCAAATCTTTAGGTTTAATGAATCAATTACTAATTAGATTTTGATTTTCTTTTGTGCAGATATGGCCACTTCTCTATCACCCGATCATTGTTGGACAATGATAAGTTGGTGGAACCCAACTTCGGTAGTTGGTACCGAAAGTTGAAGATTGTCCTGAAGCATGAACAGATCCTATATGTGCTGAAGGATCCTACACCTGAGGAGCTAGGTGCCAATCACGTGGAATAGTCAGAGACACTTATCAGAAGTGGCTCAGTGATCGAATCATGGTGTGCTGCATTATGCTGGCTATGATGAGTGACGAGTTCAATCACAAGTTTGAGATAGCTCAGCCAAACGAAATGCTCCAAATGTTGGAGGATTCTTTTGGTACACCCGATGATGTTGAGAGGCACAAGACTAGTTGTGCCATCTTCAATACCAGAATGCGGGATGGTGCCTCTGTCACTGATCATATATTGTATATGATCGAGCTGATAGAGTGCTTGAGCAAGCTCGGCTTTTCCTTGCA
This sequence comes from Cocos nucifera, assembly GCA_006176705.1. Taxonomy (NCBI): domain Eukaryota; kingdom Viridiplantae; phylum Streptophyta; class Magnoliopsida; order Arecales; family Arecaceae; genus Cocos; species Cocos nucifera. Next base: position 83,926 of record QRFJ01000449.1, read on the forward strand.
AACAACTTGGAAAAGATGCAATACTAAACTCGCTGCCCAAGTCTTATCTCCCATTCCTTACACATTATAGAATGTCAAAGTCTAAAGTGGACTACCATGGGTTACTGGGATTACTTTAAAACTTTGAGAAGGATCACTAACTCCATAAGAAGTCAGTAAACTTAGTAGGAGGTTCATCTTCTCATTCTCGATCCTTTGGGAAAGGGAAGAAGAACAAAAAGAAGAAAGCTAAGAAGGTGCATGTTCATGCTAAGACACCTGTGCAAGCTCAGACCCCAAAGACCAAGTCCGATAAGAGTCAAGTCAAATGCTTCTTTTGCAAAAAAATGGAAGCACTGGAAGAGGAACTATCCTCAGTACGTTGCCTTCCTGGATCCGAACAGGCAGAGAAAGAAGCAAGCTGTTGCTGGGCAAGGTATTTATAAGATAACTTCTTATAATTTCTCTATTTATGATATTACTGACTGGATATTGGATACCAATAGTTGATAAGTATCATAAATTCACCAATAAAAGTATTAATTTATCAATTAATTTATATTATTTTTTAAAATTAATGATCAATTTATATATAATTTTTAAGAAATTTATATTTTTATTAATTAAAAAATTAATTAAAAAATAATAAAAAATAAAAAAATTATTATCAATGGAAAGAGCTCATTTTTTTTATCATAAAAAATAAGTTTAAAGCAAAACGGAGCTAAAACGAAGAAGATATGAATTTTTAAAGAAATAAAATAAATAAAATTTAAATAAAAAAAGAAAATAGCTTAGTCGGCTCCGCAAGCCAAGCCATCAAAGCCGACTCAGCCGTTGAAGCCATCAGTCGATCCATGATTTAGGCATGGACCGTTAGCTCAATAGAAACTGACGAATCAAGGTACGACACGTGGCAGACCTAGATCCTTAAAGGATCCACAGAAATTTATCGTGGCTCACAGGGCAATCTGGTCTTTTCACTCAATGACAAGAGCGCTAATTGGCTGTAGTCTATGGTGCGGCCGATCCATACGGTCTATGGGAATAGTAAATGTGTGATCATGCAGTTGTGGTAGCTTGCGATCAAGATCGGACGGTTAGGGTTTATTCCAACTCTGATTTGGTTTCTGATTTCACCTGGATTGCCATCGGATGATAGCGCTTGATTTCAGCTTCGATCCAATGGTCTAAAAAGCTTTCGATGGTGATCAGGACTCCCGATGCATGATCAACAGTCAGATTTTCTCCATCAACGTGCGATCAGATGGTCAGAATTTAATCCGACTTGATCTAGGCCGATACACATCCAATTTTGATGATTTTTGGTCCGCCAGATTTCATCCAGAGCAGCAGAATTCATCCAGGACTCTTTTTAATCCAATTTTTACTCAGATTTCTTCATATTTTGATGATCAAAGATCTCCTTAGTCCCATATTGCCTAGAAGAAAACTCTCCAACCTTCCTAGCTCTATAAAAAGGACCCCAGGCCTCCAAAAATCAACATCTCCAATCAAGGTGAACTTTGGTATAGGATGAAGCCAGGCTCTGGGTTAAAGGCAGCTTCAAGGCAACTAGTGTCGAGAGAAAAAGCTAGGCTTCTACACCATCTTTCCACCCATGTAAATCTAAGATCAGAGATTAGACTATTTTATTTTATTTTTTTTAAATTTTATGTATTTAAATTCTAAAATTTTAATTAATAAAAATTTTATTATTACATTTTAATTTTAAATTTTTATTTTTATTATAATTTAATTTCTATATTTTAATTATTGCTTTTTATTTTATTACAACTAGATGCTAAGATCTAACTAGTAGATCTTAGTACCAAGTTTAAATTCCTGCACCTTTTAATTTTCACTTTTTATTTTCCGACTTCACTTTTGATTTCAAATCTCAAATCTTTTTTTTTCTTTTCAAAAATTAAAGATTTTAAATCTAAAAATACTATCTTCCCTGTGGATTCGACCCGACTCACTGCTATCTACGCATTTTTAATTATTTTAAGAAGTCGGATTACATTGATAAACATGATATCTTAACGACAACATCGCGTTTCTATCAAATTTTTGGCACCATTGTCGGGGAAGGAATAGATGCTATTTTTTTTTGATTTTTTTAATTTTTTTATAAATTAATTATAAATATTTTTTAAATATTACTTGCTATTTTTTTTGTAGAAAAAGAGGTTAAAGAACAAAAAGAACCAGGGCAAGTAACAAATTATTTAGATTTGCTTGGTGAGATCAATCTTAACCCTAGTCCTTTTCTTTTCTTATTTATTTATTTTATTTTTAAATTAAATTTTAAAAAAATCTACTTAAATCTAATTAAAAAAAATCTCATGACAAGATTAGAAATCTTAACTATTTAGAGCATGCATCATATTAGTTTTATTTTTATTTTTTGGTGATTGCTGAAGGTAAGGTAAGTCTTTCATAATTTAATTAGTTGCATTCATCTAGTTTAAATTGCATAGAACCCTTTGATTGAAATTTTTTGTGTATATTCATATTAAATCAACTTAAGGGCACAATCTAATTAAACAAGATAAGGTGGAAATTTAATCACCCTTCCTTGGTCCACAAACAACTAACCAGCATCCTGCATTGACCTAAACCTTTAATTTTAAAACTAATTAGATATCATCCCTAGGAGCTCGAGCTCAATAGGATAAGAAATTCTAAGAGTTGAACCGAATTAGGGTTAGTCAATTTGACTGATGTCTAGAAAAATGGTTCAGGGACAACTAGGCCTGAAGAAAGGTGGTTTCTAATTGGTTCCGTTCGCTTACCTGACCAAGCATAATTAGTGTCTAAGGCAAGCAATGGAAGGACTTCCATCGATCTTACACTTATCTGGTCAGTTAACTAGCTGATCTTACACTTAGAGGACTTGAAGGTGACCTTAACAGTTAGAAGCTGTCTAGATATAGGATAATCCTTAGTCAGGATTGACTGACCAACTTGATTACTAACCAACATCAAACCTAATTAAACCTAATTTTTTTCTCTCTTCTTAGTTTCAGGACTCCTTAAGAATCTTTTTTTAGAACTTTTATTTCTTTTTTCTCTTCAAAAATAAAATAAAATAAAATAAAAATTAAATTAAAAATTAAAATAAATTAAATTAAACTAACTTAAAAAATATATTAAAAATAATAATTAAATTAAATTAAATTAAAAATAATAATTAAAATAATTAAAATAATCTTTAAAAAATTAATTTTTTTATAAAAATAATAATGTAATAAAATAAAAAATTTTAAAAAATTTTGAACCATACATTAGGGTTGCACTAGTACATATACGGTAAAAAATTACTTTACCTGATTTAGTTGAATCCAACCATAACATTGAAAGGCTGAACCGTATTAAATCCGATAGCTGAAAATTTTAGAGAACCACCTAAGCAGATTAAGGAGTATTTTATCCCTTCTATCTATAGCCCATCGACTTGTATCCAGTTACCTGATATCCATGCTACCCACTATGAGATCAAGCCAACCACAATCCAGATGCTTCCATCTTTCTATGGAAACACCAATGAAGATCCTTATAAACATCTAGATGAATTCTTAGAAATCTGCTCTACGGTGAGAATTCAAAATTTAACTAATAATGCCCTCAGACTAATTTTATTTTCCTTATCATTAAAAGACAAAGCCAAGTACTGGATTGGCACAATAGGGAGACCAATTAAAACTTGGACTGAATTACAAAGTGAATTTCTTAAGAAATTTTATCCCATAAGCTGAACCAACATTATGAGGCAAACTATCACTGGATTTGCTCAGCCTCCAGGGAAATAGATTTACGAGTCATGGGAGAGACTTAAGGAACTTCTTAGAAAATGCTCACACCATGGTCTGTCTAAGTGGCAAATAGTTCAAGCTTTCTATGAGGGTTTAGGAGACCAATACAGACAGATGGTAGATGCATCCTGTGGAGGTGCATTCATGAACAAGAGTGAGGATAAAGCCTATACCTTATTTGAAATCCTGAGTGAAAACTCAAATAACCATGTTTCATTATCTTTTTACCAAACCTGGATAGAGATCCATGAATTTAAACATCTAGAATTTAGTCCTAAGGCTGATTCAAATTTGATAAATAAAGTAAACTTTCTTGCTCAGAAATTAGATCAAGTCCTAACCCTAGGTCAACAATCTTCTGCATCATTCATAACATCTTCTCAAAAGATTTGTTCAATCTATGCTAGCCCAACCTATAATGTGAGTGAATGTCCTATGGCTGCACAATTTCTACCTTTTACCCAAAAATAAGTTGCTCAAGGCTACTCCAAGCTAATCTATGATCCATTTTCAAATTCATATAATCGACATTGGAGTAACTATAATTTTTCTTGGACATCTCAACAGACTCAGGCTCAGACCCAAATTTCACCTATGCAAAATTATCAAAATAGATCCCAATACCAAAATTATGCCTATAATAATGGTCAGCCTAGTCAGTTTATCCAACCATCATATTACAATCATCCCTCATACCCACCTCCTCAACAGACCAATCTAGCTGACGATAGATTTAACCAACTTCAATAATTAATTCTAACTCAACAATAATCTATCGCCAAGCTAGAAGCCCAAATAGGTCAATTAGTTGAACCTAACATGAGGAGAGAACTAGATCAACTACCGAACCTACCAATTTCAAACAATCCAACTAATGTCCACCAACCACCTGGATCAAGTTATCAATTTAATATCTCACTTAAGAATCCCCAATTAGAGAATGCCAAAGTAATTTCTAAACTTAAAAGCTATAGGATTCTTATGGACCCATACCAAGATCAAGTGAGAGAGGCTAATACTGATGCTAGCCAAAATAAAAATATAGAGAAATTGGTTAGTATTGAGACTAACCACATGGAAGAATCTGAGCTAGAAATTAGTACTGATGCTACTTCCAATTTAAATGAGATAGAAAAAAGGGAAAAGAGAATGGATGATTTACCCAAAACTTATAAACCTAAAAGCATGTTTCCTTCAACCCTAGAAGCAGGTTCTTCTTACAAAAATCAAGAGGCATGTAATAAAGAGTCAATAGAGTTGTTTAAGCAAGATTACATTAATTTACCTTCAGAATTAAAATCGTCTTTAGTCACCCTTCCAACACCCATTGAATCAAACTTAACTTCTAACATAAAAACTCAAATCATGAGCATTTTAGAAGAACAAATAGGAGAAATTCTTAATAAACATGGTTCTGAGAATGGGATCATAAATTATACCCCTAAAATTAATAATGGTTATATTAATAATGGGATTATAAATCAACTTTCTGAGATTGGCAATCCAAAACCATTGGAATTTATCAATCCAATATTCGACATAGGATAATAAGCTACATTGTGTCTGACTGAAGATGGTAAACTTAGCGCCTATTGGGAGGCAACCCAATATTTAATTTTCTTTAGTTTAATTTACCTTTTCAGTTGATTTTTTTAGGATAATTTGAATAAGCTGGAGGGAGAGCTTAAATTTTCAAAGACATGTGCTGGACCAAAAATATACTGAGTTAGGTGTATTCTTTCATTTTCTTTATTACACCCTTTATTTTTTTTCTCCATTGAGGATAATGTCGATTAAGTTGGAAGGAAAAAAATAAAAATTTTAAAATATTAAGTTCTTAAAAAAGTTAGTATTTAGTATTTAAATACCTGATTATGCTTAAGAATCGAATTAAACTAAGCATTTTTTAAAAAAAATTGATACACAAATCAGAGAATCTGTAAGATATTGAGAAATCAAGTATTAAGAAAATTCAATAAAGAGTCAAGTTTAGAATATAAAAAGTTTTTCTTGGAGCATTTCTAATTACTTCTACTAGCATCAAAGAAAAGTCTACTTTTTATAGGCTTATGTAGGATAACTATACGTTTCTTCATATAATAAATTTATTTTAATAAAATAGTTTTCAAGTACTTCTCACTGTGTAATCGGGCCTCTTTGCCTAAGTAAGCATTGAGTTTCACGTCAAAAGATGGGAAGGACAAAGAAGCTCGTTGTAAAGCTAGTCTTAACTCGTAGCCTGTTTGATTCGAGCTAGTAAGTTCGAGGGATATTCTATACCTAGTGCCCTAAAGCCAACTGGTTTGGGAGTCATTGGCCTAAGACTCACTATATGGATCAAATAGAAAGCTTAAGGGGTTAAGACACTCAATAGTGGTACAATATTAATATATATATATATATATAATATATATATATATATATTAGTTTTTCACCAAGTAACCGGGTCTCATTGCCTAAGTAAGCAATGATATTCGCATCAAAAAGTCGGCAATATGAAAATAAAAATCAATAAATGAAGGAAGAAAGTAGCAATACACTTGTCTATATGAAAGTTTAGACAAATCAGAGATAAAGGTGGGATAATTTAGAAAAAATTCTAAAAAATTTAATATTTTTTACTTAATTCTTTTATTGATAAGTATTAATACCCCAATGATATGTCTCACTTAAGCTCTACTAAATATCAATGGTCATTTTGAAAACTGCTCAGGTAAAATTCGAAACTCTAAAGTTAAAAGGTATTTAAAACTAAATTCTTTCTTTACTCGAGGATGAGCAAAGCTTAAGTTGGAGGGTGGAATAAGTATCATAAATTCATCAATAAAAATATTAATTTATTAATTAATTCATATTAATTTTTTAAAATTAATGATCAATTTATATATAATTTTTGAAAAATTTATATTTTTATTAATTAAAAAATTAATTAAAAATAATAAAAATTAAAAAAAATAAAATTTTATCATTAATAGAAAGAGCTCATTTTTTTGATCATAACAAAATAAGTTTGAAGCAAAACGGAGCTAAAACAAAGAAGATATGAATTTCTAAAAAAATAAAATAAATAAAATTTAAATAAAAAAAGAAAATGGCTCAGCCGGCTCCGCAAGCCAAGCCACCAAGCCAAGCTAAGCCATCAAAGCTGACTCAGCCATTGAAGCCATTAGCTGGTCTATAATTCAGGCATAGACCGTCAGCTCAGCAGAAACCGATGAATCAAGGCATGATACGTGGCAGAACTAGACCCTTAAAGGGTCCACAAAAATTTATCGCGGCTCATAGAACAATCTGATCTTTTCACTCGATGATAGGAGCGCTGATTGGCTATGGTGTGTGGTGCGATCGGTTCATGCGGTCCATGAGAATAGTAAATGCACGATCGTGCGGTCGTGGGAGCTTGCGGTCAGGATCAGACGGTCAGGATTTATTCCAACTCTGATTTGATTTCTGATTTCACCTAGATCATCATCGAACAGTAGCGCTTGATTCCAACTTCGATCCAACGATTTAAAAAGCTCCTAACGGTGATCAAGACTCCTGACACATGATCAACGGCCAGATTTCCTCCATCAACGTGCGATCAGACGGCCAAAATTTAATCCGACTTGATCTAGGCTGATACACATCCGATTTTTATGATTTTTGGTCCATTGGATTTCTATTAATGGCCAGATTTCATCCAAAGTAGTAGAATTCATCCAAGACTTTTTTTAATCTAATTTTTACTTAGATTTCTTCATATTTTGATGATTAAAGAGCTCCTTAGTCCCACATTGCCCAGAAAAAAACTCTCCAACCCTCCTAGCTCTATAAGAAGGACCCCAGGCCTCCAAAAATCAATATCTCCAATCAAGGTGAAGCTTTGGTATAGGATGAAGCTAGACTCTGGGTTAAAGGCAGCTTCAAGGCAACTAGTGTCGAGAGAAAAAATTGGGCTTCTACACCATCTTTCCACCCTTGTCGATCCAAGATCAGAGATCAGGCTATTTTATTTTATTTTTTTTTAAATTTTATGTATTTAAATTTTAAAATTTTAATTAATAAAAATTTTATTATTATATTTTAATTTTAACTTTTATTTTTATTATAATATAATTTTTATATTTTAATTATTGCTTTTTATTTTATTGCAACTAGATGCTAAGATCTAACTAGTAGATCTTAGTACCAAGTTTAAATTCCTACACCTTTTAATTTTCACTTTTTATTTTCCGACTTCACTTTTGATTTTAAATCTTAAATCTTTTTTTTTTTTCAAAAATCAAAGATTTTAAATCTAAAAATACTATCTTTTCTGTGGATTCGACCCAACTCATTGCTATCTATGTATTTTTAATTATTTTAAGAAGTCGAATTAAACTGATAAACATGGTGTCTTAACGACAACATCGTATTTCTATCAGTATCTCTTACCATATTTATAATTCATTACAGGAATTGCAGATCAGTAGAAGATTCGAGTAAGGCGAGAGATTCCTGAACGTTGGAGATGGAAGACCAGTTTTAGTTCTAGCTTAGGAATTTTGAAACTTGTATTTGAATCTCATATCGTTGTTCTTAGTGATTATCATTTTTATCCTAGTTTCTTTTTAAATATCATTTTTGTATGCTTTTTAGCCATGAACAACTATGAAATTTGAATAAAGAAATGATTTTGTAATGTCATTATAAATGGTGTTATTACTTTCTGTAGACAATTGAACAATGATGTATATATGTTATTACAACTTGTTAATGTAGTCTATTCTACTAGCAAGCATCCTAGATTAGATAGTGTATCAGATATCTACTTATGGCACTGTAGGCTAGGTCATATAAATAAGAACAAAATAAATAGGTTGACTCAGGAGGGAATCCTCAAAGTTAATGATTGTGAATCACTTTCAACTTATGAGTCCTGTCTTCTTGGTAAAATGACCAAGTCACCTTCCACTGAAAAAGGTAAGAGAGCCAATGAGCTCTTAGGTCTAGTACATACTGATGTATGTGAACCAATGAGTACAAGTATCAGAGGTGGATATGTCTACTTCATCACTTTCATAGATGATCTATCCAGATATGGATATGTTTATCTGATGAAACATAAGTCGGATCCTTTTGAAATATTCAAACGATTCTGAAGTAAAATAAAAAAACAAACTAAAAAGAGTATTAAAACTCTTCAGTCTGATCGAGGAGGAGAATATCTTTCTGATGAATTTCTCATATATCTAGGAGAGAATGAAATTCTCTTCTAATGGACTCCTCTTGAAACACCACAGCATAATGGTGTGTCTGAAAGGAGGAATCGAACTCTGTTAGACATGGTCTGATCCATGATGGAATTTGCCAGCTTGTCGATATCCTTTTGGGGATATGCACTCGAATTGACTTGTTATCTATTAAATAGGATTACAAGTAAGTCTATAGTTAAAACTCCATAAGAGATATGGACAGGGCATAAGCCAGCACATTCACACCTTAGAGTTTGGGGATGCCCGACTTATGTCAAATAGTTAGTTATAGACAAACTTGGACCCAGATCTAACAAGTGTACATTCATAGGGTACCTAAAAGAGACCAAAGGATACTATTTCTACCATGCTAATGAATAAAAAGTGTTCGTCAGCCTTATGGCAACCTTTTTGGAAAAGAAGTTTCTTAATGAAGGAACTATTACCTCTAAGGTTGAACTTGATGAAGTTCAACAGGTAGAAAGTCCGACATAGAATGTTGAACCTAAGTCGGATTTGATCAGATCATATCCGAAGCCTAATGAACTCGCACCATTAAGACAATCTGATAGAGTACCCCACCATCCGGATAGATACTATGAATTCTTGGTCTAGGATGGTGATCCCATCAAACTCGATGAGAACGATGAGGATCTGATCACTTATATGGATGCAATGCAGAGACCTAACTTTAAGAAATAGTTAGAAGTCATGAGATTCAAAATGAATTCCATGAAGGTCAATAATGTATGGACATTAGTTGACCCACCTGAAGGGATTAAATCCATTGGGTGTAAATGGGTCTTCAAAAGGAAGAGGGATATAGATGGAAAGGTGGAGACATATAAAGTCCATCTGGTTGCCAAGGGGTATCGTCAACGTTATGGTATTGACTATGATGAGATGTTCTCCCCTGTGGTAATGCTCAAGTCCATTCGGATCATGCTTGCCATTGCTGTCCATCTGGACTATGAGATCTAGAAGATGGATGTGTAGACAGATTTTCTAAATGGAGAACTAACCGAAGAGGTGTATATGATACAACCTGAAGAGTTCACATTCACAGATGAGTTCAAGGTGTGCAAGCTTCAGAGATCCATTTATGGATTAAAGCAGGCATCTCGGAGTTGGAACATGCAATTTGATAAAGTGATCAAAATGTATGGCTTCGTTAAGAATGGAGAAGAACCCTGCATTTATAAATGGGCAAATGGTCCAGCAGTGGTATTTCTTATTTTATACGTGGACGATATTCTCTTAATCGGGAATGACATCCCCGCACTATAAGGAATAAAAGTTTGGTTGTCATCATAATTCTCCATGAAAGACTTGGGTGAAGCATCCTACATCCTAGGGATGAAGATCTATAGGGATAGATCTAAAAGGATGCTTGGTATATCCCAATCCATGTACATAGAAACTATGCTAAAAAGGTTCAGCATGAAGAATTCTAAAAAAGACTATCTTTCGATAGGCCAAGAAATTTCTCTCTCTAAGAAGGATTGTCCGACAACTCCTAAAGAGAGAGAGCATATGAGTAGAATTTCATATGCTTTGACAGTGGGATCTATTATGTATGCAATGACATGTACGAGACCAGACGTGGCATACTCACTAGGAGTAGTGAGTAGATACCAGTCTGACCCTAGAGAAAATCACTGGAAGATGGTTAAAACCATCCTTAAGTATTTGAGAAATACTAAGGACCAATGGTTGATTTATGGTGAGTTAGATCTGAAGCTTGTAGGATTTACAGACTTCAGCTTTTAATTCGATCATGATGATAGTAAAAGTATGTTGGAATATATCTTTACTCTAAATGGTGGAGCCATCTACTAAAGAAGTTTCAAGTAGCATATAGTGGCTGACTCTATTTGCGAAGTAGAGTATATGGCAACATCAAATACAACAAAGAAAGCTGTGTGACTGAGGAAGTTCATTAGCGAGCTCGGAGTAGCACCCTTCATTGATGGTCCAATCCTACTCTACTGCGACAGCACTGGCGCCATAGCTGAAGCAAAAGAACCGAAGGCACACCAACAGATAAAGCATATTCTACACTACTTTCATTTAGTCTGTGAGATCGTGGATCGTGGTGACGTTGATCTTTAAAATATTGATGAAAAGAAGAATCTAGCCGACCCCTTCACTAAAGCTTGGGCAATCAAGGAGTTTGACAATCATAAGTCGAAGATGGGTATTAGATATTATGCGGAGTGGCTTTAAGATAAGTGGAAGTTATTGGGAATTATGTTCCAAAGCCAATCATTAGCCTATTAACGGTTGAGCTATTTTGTAATTATAATTAATTTATTAATTAATGAAAATATTTTTGCATCTTTTTCATCATAAGTTTACATCTTCTAATGAACTTCATTATTGTGATGAAGTCTTTAGGACTGTTTAGTTTCGATAAAGAGAGGATTTATCGATTAGTCCTTAAATGTGTTTAGAACTAAATGATAGGCTGTTAATTAGGACAACAGCGTCTATCGAGCATAGGTCGCTATATGCCATATAGGTTAGTTATCCTCTTAACCAAGGAGTGTGAAGACACTGATATGGCATACAGGTGAGATGTATAGATACATCATCATTGAATGTGACCAACTTCAGAGCATTCTACTATCGAGAATGTCTCTGATGGGATATAGTTATAAGTATCCCTTAGACCTGAGATCACCTCAGTGACTTGCAAGCAACTCACTATGCTTTGGTACTGGACTAATTGAATTTCTAATTCAATAATGGAAGGCTTCTGGGCACAGTCAAGTACTTATAAAGTCAAAGTGTGATCAAGATGAAATTGACCACTCCAAGAGTTGGAGAAGAATATATTACTATATTTCAATATAGCAAAACCTTGGCCAGGATAATCCATCAGATGGATTTGATATTTTAAAATATAATATGGACAACCTGATCAGAGTTGATAGTTGAACTCTGATGTATCCTACGAGCATTGTGGATAAGGAGATGAATTATATAGAAACTATATCCACATGGATTCTAAGGATGGTGTTCTACACCTTCGACCTATCCAGTCGTCAAGTATCATTGCTAGATGATCACTTTAATTGATATAGAAATTTATTTCTATTCTATCGACTTAGGTTCAAATCTATGAGGTCACACACATTAGAGCTTACGATCTGATCGAATGGTTGATCAACGATTAAGAATCGTTCTAGGGTTAAATAATCAATACGATTGGTATTTAACCTAGTACAAGTGTTGCAGGATGATCAATTAGCAATTGGATTGCTAATTGACTTAATCTGATTAAGCTAATAGGCTGAGATTAAGTCTAATTAAATATAATTTAATTAAATTTAATTTGGACTTTATTGGATCAAGTTCAATTGATTTATTGGATAAGCCAAGTGCAAGGAAGAACTAGTCCTAGTCTAACTAGGACTCGAATTAACCCAATTTTTTAATTTGAGTAGAAAATAAATTATAATTAAATTTGATTTAATCTAATTTAATTAAGTCATTAAATAGGTTAGAGCTTTATTTAATTGGGTTAGTTTAATCTTGATTTTATTTAGTTAAAAGATCTTGTTTGACCAAGTCAAAATAGGAGTCCTAGTATGACTAAGACTCCCTATCTCCTTGCACCACCTTGGTCTTTACTAGGACTCCCTATCTCCTTGCACCACCTTGGTCCCAATGCCCCCCATACCTATTTTTTAGGTATTTTTCATGAAAAATTCTTTTCTTTCTAATTTTCATGCCCTCTCTCTCCCTTCAAGTCATATTTAAAAGTTAGGTGGAAGACCAAGTAAAGAAGGAATTGGTTTTGCCTAAGATTCTATGAGATAGAATCCTTGTTGACCAAAACATCTTCCCTTGAGTGCTGTCCCCTCTTTTAATTAATTTTTTTTTATTCTATGAAAATAATCTTTTATTTTGTGCACCCTTCCTTACTGGTCCACACCAAAAATTATGGAGGAGGCACCCAAGAGTTGGGCGCCCCAACAACTTCCCATGTTTAGATATTCCTAGTTTAAAAATTTGACCTAACTTGGACTCTTTTGTTTTCTATTTATTGGATGAATTTTATTCTAATTTTTTTATAAAATATAAAGCTTTAAGAGAAATTTGGGGTGTGCAAAAATTAGAGGAAGAGGATCCTTGGGCATGGGGGTTCTATAGGCACCAAACTAGGTGTCTAGGTGAGAGAAAAGAGAAGAAGAAGAGGATCTTCTTCTAGGGCTATTTTATTTTTAATCTCTCCTCCTTTTTTTGAGTTTTTTTTTGGGAGTGTCTCAGATCAACAAACTCTCATCTTCTTTCTCATATTTTGGAGAGTTTAAATTTTGAAGAAGAAAGTATCGGATCAACCGTCAAAGAAGGATCAGCACTGTACTAACATGCTGTGCTGATTTCCTACATCGAACTTCAGATCAGAGATCGTAGGCTCGTGTGGATGACTCCTAAAGGTCGGATGCGTGTGTGGCTTGTGACTTCATCCTCAAGTCTGGATCAGCAAGTTAGAATGTCTAAACTTGCTCAGGTAATAGATCTGATCTATAAACTTCATACCTGTATTTAATGTAGTATAGATCTAGGTTGATTTGATGAACCTTTTTCTTTCTTATTTGATTTTAATTGTTGATTTAGTATCATGCATTAATCATATAATAGATCTGAGATCTAGGTGTTTACATAGTTATTTAAATAAATTTTAGATTTATTTAAGTCTTTCACTGTAAGATCTTGAAAAAGTTTCAAGATATATCTATGAAACCCTAGATCTAGTTCCTTCTATTTTACAATTCCATGCAATATTAGCTATTGGTACAGAAAATTATGCTGACATCAGAGTTCACTGAAGTTGGAGAAGATGAGGCTACCAACAAGATCTATAAGATAAAGTCCAAATCGAAGGTGGGTGGCTCCAACAGGATCCTCCGATGGTAAAGTTAGTTCTCTAACCAACAAGAATGGAGTACTCAGGAGAATTTAGAGTATAGAGGAGAGTTTAGTTTTTAGAAAAGGAAATGTATCTGAATGATCTCTTATATAGACGAAGCTTGTAATAAAATGAAAGTGACAATCATAACAGAATGTCAATAGGCCGTTCGGGCCATATGGAGTTTGTTACCAAGAATGGGCTATCTTTTGTCGTGACTTGTAGGCGGTTGGATTCTATTTATTGGAGTTCAGACAAGATTTCTATACCCTATTAGTAAACTGCATGTGTTGGGATGAAAGACTTGAAGTTGGATAGGCCGAACTTGGAGATCGATTTTTAAGTGGCTGGTGGCAAACCTGTATTTTTTTAAAATCTACTTGTGCTACCTTTGACAGTTTTGAGGAGTTCGGCCATCTTCGAGGTTAGCCAGGGACTGATGGGGGTACTCAGACTAGAGGCCAGAGAAGGAATAGTAGAATTTTCAATGAAAACTATTACCATGCTTTCTAAAGGAGTTTGACTGAGTTAGTAAGGATCCGAGATTGTTTGGGGGCTGAAACGGTTAAACATTTGAGGCCCAAGACTTCTTGCTGGTGCCACTATTTTTGAGGTTTACCTGAAGTTCAAATTGAAGGAGTGCTAAGAATGGTCTACAGAGTGGCTGCTATTCTAGATTGGAAATCGAACTCATACTGATGATGAAATCCTTTTACTGTTTAAACTTGTCTGATCAATATGCACGACATAAGCTAGCTAGATCTGTAATTGTCAAAAAGAGATGAAGAAACTCGGCCACTTTCAAGGTCAGCCACTATCAATAAAGTAAAGCCAAGGAGTTCAGCTAGAACAAAATTTGACTGATGAGGAATTCGGCTCGATAGGGTTCTTGATGTAAGGTTGATAAGATATGCTATCTACCGTGAAGAATTCGACCGCTCTCAAGGTCTGCCACAAACAAAGTTGGATGGTGCTAGAATTTTATATTCAATGGGATTCTGCTAATACCAGGACCAGAGTCAATTAACAAATTTCTTTACTATTCAAGTTCGGTCGAACGAAGTTCATCATGTCTCTGATAAGTTCTACAATCGTTGGAGGGAAAGAGCTAGAAGTTTGTCTAGTAGACAGGGTCTGGAGGCTGAACTTCCCAAATTGGGCTGGGGCTGGAGAGTAATATGATTGAAATTTGGATATTAACATCACTGCTCCAAATAACGTTGTATCAAGGTCGATCAATTCACTAGACTTCGGCAAAATATATTTTACCCCCAACACTTGTCCCCCTACTCCCGAGATTGAAGTTTGAATAAAGTATAAGAATTTCAACTACCAAAGTTCTTTTTGGGCTTCCTACTCTCGGTCGGTGAAAAGTTTTTGGCATATTCAAATTAGTGTCGAAGCTTTCTTAATATTGAATGACCCAAAAAATTGTTTGTTTTTGAAATTCCTCCCATGCGGAGCTCCAGGTATGGTGCCATAACTACTTCGTCAGACATCAACCATGGGCATGATGACTGGAACACATGGCAAGTCAGGACTGGACAGAGAGGATCTACAATTATAACCACTTCTAACTTTTTCTGACTATTTAAGTACCATATCCTCCCTCGATTTCCTATCTCCGTCTAGTTTTGCCTTCTTTCTGCATTCTCCATCTTCCTCAAGCTCGAGTATTCTACTCTATCTTTCCTATGGTCATCCTATTTTTATTCATCCTCCGATTCTCCAGCTATATTTCCACCTCCTCCAGCTGCTTTAGGTTAGTGCCTAACCCTTCAGTTGCACTTCTTTGTTCATCCTCTTGGTTTCTGGTATTAAAAACTTCTTAGAAAGTTATCTGTAGTTTTTTTCTTGTTTATTCCATCCGCTGTTATTTTTGGCTTGATTTTAGGAGATTTTCTGGACTTTGTTAGATCCATAATATCATCTGATATTTTTTGGTCGACTGATTCTAGGAGCCCATCCGACCTGACCTCCCAAACCCCAATTCTAAGAAAGAAACAAAGCTTAGGGATGCACCTCGTTCGAACTTTATACCCAAAACTATTTTTTATTCTGTCTTCTGAAGATCTGTCCTTGGTTAGAATCCAGTATGGGATTCCTTCTGAACATGAATTGGAGTTTTCCGAACCGAGTGGTCGAGCTTGTGCCCCTCCACTAGATTGCTTTTGCTTGTATTTAGAGGCCTTTCATGCGAGACTAAGACTTCTTCTCCCCACCTTTGTAGTAGCACTTTTCTACTTTTTAAACATTTTCTTAGCCTCTATAGTGCTGAACTCCTTTAGATTTATCATAAGATTCCTCTTTCTTTGTATCTCAGTCGATGTTCATCCTACTATTTTCTTATTCTACAACTACTTTACCTTCAAACACCATCCCACTACCAAAGATTGGTGGTATCTCTTCCTCCAGTTTGGTAAGAAGGGGCTACTGAAGGGCGCCCCTTCTTCCATTTACTACTGGAAAGAGAAATTTTTCTTCATCTCCTGTCCAATTTTAAAATTAGGACTTCCTCCTTAGGGGCACTTAAGAGATTCAGTTCATCGAGCTCCTGGGTTAGAAAGATCGGATCATGATTCTATCGATAGGCTGAGAGATTATAAGATTCCTTTATTATCCGATCTCATTGACAACCAAACTCTATTCAACCTTGGTTTAAACCCGCTCAACCCCAAAGGTACTTATATTCATCTTCTTTTGTTCTACTTATTTTTCTTCTAATCTCGGCTTCACTGTAATTGTAGAAATGACTCCTAAAAAGTTAAAATGCTATCGAGGAGGCTTCAGGCTTAGAAGAGAAAGAAGAAGGCCTCGAAGAACCATCCAAATGGGCAAGAGTCGGGGAGTCAAGCCCCACCACTCCAGTAGGAGTCCCTATCCCAGAAGCCACGGCACCGCTGATGACCTTAAGGCTGCCTATCGAGGTCCTCGCTTCTAAAGAGGAAATGAGAAGAAAGAAAAAAACAGTCGCCAGAAGGGCCCGACCTCAATGAAATTCAGGGGAGTTCAGCGATGATAGCATCGATTGGAACAACGCCTCCTTCGATGACTGGAGGGTTGTCAAAGTCTTGGTCGATGCATGTGTCCTTTTATACATCATCAAGAGGATTACCTGTCCCAATCTTGATCAGCGAGTCAAGGACTCCCTCGAGGCATATCTCGAGGTAGTAATTTCTTTTCCTATTTTTCAAGTTTGATTACGAGTTCTTCAATAGTACAACTGATTTTATTGCTTGCAAGTTAGCCACCAATTGATCACTAATATTGAGATGATCAATGCTGAGAAAGCTGAGACCTCAAAAGCTATAGAGGAGGCCCAAGGATATAAGGCTAAGGTGAGCTATCTCTCGACCGAAGTTGGGCATCTACAGGAGGCACTCAAAAAGGAGGAGCGGACATCTACTGACTTGAGGGTAGTGTTGACCTCAAAGGAAAGAAAAAGAAAGAAGGTCGAGATGAACTTTGCTGAAGAGAAGAGGTGGGTGGTGGAAGAGGCTGTTTTTTCTTTCAAGTCTTCAAAAGAGCTGAGAGATATCAAGGTGGCCTTCGCTCCGGAGGCCTTCATCAAAAGATACGATCTCTACCACTCGAGAGTTGCAGAGAAGTTTTTTGAATTGAATCTCGGCTTCTTAATAGGAGAATCTTTCGAGGATGAGGCAGAACTTCCTTTGGGCAATGCTATACTTTCAGATGCCACCGCTGATCCTACCGCATCTGACCCTGTAGCTGTTGAGGGATTTGCACCAGTCAAAGCACGTCGAGCTCCTCCACTACTCCTGCAGAGGTCTGAGACCTTTGACTATTGTACCTCTTTTCTTTTTTTCTTTTTATCTTTCATGTATTTAAATATTTTGATTAATGAAAAGAAATCTTTTTCTTTACTATTCTTCTTTGTCATGGTGTTTTTATGTATTAAGTGCAGTTTCCTATTGAAGCTAAACCTCTACCTTAAGGTGTCCCCTTGAAGGCTCACATCAAAAATTTAAAAACAAAAGTTCATCAACTCAAAAGAAAGCTAGGAAAGATAGAAGATGAACTTAAAAAATCAAAGAAAAGTTACGCTGAAGCTGCTATTGAAATGAATCACCTCCACTAGTCATCCAAGCAATTCTTCAAGGAATACACTGCTAAAAAGTACCATCTTATTGAAGAATTAGAACGAGCAACAAAACTTGCTAGTGATAAGGCTTGGACTTCGATCACAAAAATTTTCTCTCCTGAAGCTGAGCTTCGTGAAGTAAGAGAGAAAATTGGCCAGTTGGAGAAGGGTTCGGCCTAGGCCCAATAAAGCAAAATTCGAGTAGGATTAGTCGAAGAAATTCTCCAACCTTAAGAAGCAACTTCATGATGCTGAGATAGCATACGACACCTACCGGATTGGTTAGTGTGGTTAGATTGATGAGCTGAAAAAGAAACTCAAGATAGCTAATGTTGAGGTGTCTCAGCTTCAAAAATAATTGACAGATAAAGCTCAAGCAAGCCCGAGAAGGGATCAAGAGGAGATTGCATCTTTGAAAAGAATTATAGGAGATCTTTCAATGATTTATGAGAAGAATAAGGCCGAACTCTTACAGCTCAGGATCCAAATAGCTTTCAATGAAAGCGCAGTGAAGGATGCCGAAGTCGAGACTATAATTTTGAGGAAGAGGCTAAGAGAAATAGAAGATAGTCTTTAGAGAGCTAACAAATTACTTGGTGAGAGTTTAGCGGCGAAGAGAGATCTTGAAGAAAAAGTTAATGACTTGAAACATGCCCTTATGTTAACTAGAGCCAGCAGTCCGAAGTCTAACTCTAAGTAGGACTTTAGACCCTCTTTCTCTCTCTTTTTATTTTTGTGATCGATCTTGAGGGCCTATGTAATGAACTTTTAATTTCAATGGAATAATATTTCTTTATCCTTCGAGCTATATCTCAGTTTGATGCTTGTTGGTCTCTTTATTTTCTTATCATGCTTGATATTAGTGGTCTTGAAATAATAGCCTCTGCCCAATACCTTGTATATCTATCCCCCTTATTTATGAATAGGGGTCCTTGGATTTGATTAGATGCAAATATATCTATCTAAGAATCAGAAACTTTCATACTTGTAGTCAATCTCCTATTTGAGAACCGAAGGCCTTCAATCCCTTATGAGGGTCTTTATCCATATCAGGATGAGATCCTCCTCCTAATTCTAACATGGTTGGCCATTATCCTTATTAGGACGAGGTCCTCCTCCTATTCCTAATAAGGTCACCAAGGTACCAAAGGCAATTGCAAGGGCCTCTCTCCGTTACCTCCTGTTTAAGAATCGGAGGCTTTTGGATCTTCATCCATATCAAGATGGGATTCTTCTCCTATTCCTGATGTGGTTGGCTATTACCCTTGTTAGGATGATGTCCTCCTATTCCTAATAAGATTGCTGGGACACAAAAGGGCCATTGCAAAGGCCTCTCTCTGTTACCTTTTGTTTAAGAACCGAAGGCCTTCATCCTCGTTAAGACAAGGTTAATCTTCTATTTAAGAATTAGAGGCCTTCGCCCTTGTTAAGATGAGGTTAACCTCTTATTTAAGAATCGGAAGCCTTCTACTTCATTTTGAGAATGAAGTTCGATTGAATGATTTCCTATCATTACATAGTCTTGCACTAAAGACAATGATGTTAAAGTAAGAAAATTTTATTGAAAATGGGGTTATTGATAGTACATTCGTAAGTTTTTTGAATTCCAAGATTGTGGGAGTATAGCCTCTCCAAGCTTCTTCAAAAAATAAGCTCTTGGTTAGATGATTTCCATGACCTCTATGGGCCTTTCTAATTTGGAGCAAGCTTTTCTTGATTTTGCAGCTGTGAGATATTTGCCTGCCGTATTACTAGATCTCCTATTTTGAAAATTTTGCTTTTGACTTTGGAATTATAGTAGCAAGCCACCTTCTATTTATAAGCTGCCATCCAAGTTTGGGCATTTTCTTATTTTTCTTCTAATAGATCAAAATTTGCTCTGAGATCCTGTGAATTATTCTACTTATCAAAGGCTTTAACTCATGCTGAAGGTAGTTTCTGTTCAACTGGGACAACCGCCTTAATCCCAAAAGCTAAAATAAATGGAATTTCTCTAATTAGCAACCTTTGGGTGGTTCTGTAGGTCCAGAGCACATGATAAAATTCATCCATCCATATGCTAGATGTGTGTTCTAGAAGCCAGATTGGCTGATACTTGTAATATACTTCTAGGAGCAATTTTATAATTTTGACTATAAATTAATAAAAGAATTATTTTCTATTATAGTGTATATTTAAAGTATTTGTGATACATTCTTTAAGTTAATGGATATAATAAATGTAAATTTTCAAGAGTTTAAAATTTAAGGCATGTGTTGTCATAATTAACTCAAATTGCTTTGAATCATAGGATCATCATAAGAATGGTGATCGATTTGAAAGATCGGTATACGATCGATTTCTTAGAATAGATGAGTCTTGAGTCTACGGTGTGGAGACATTAGAGCAAGAGTACAGATACTCATTAGAGAACGAGGGCACTAAGTATAACCATCTCGAGCAGTCATAAGAAAGTCTATCTTCTCGTCGATGACTAGCTCAATGCTATAGTTGTGTGTCAAGTTCTTTGATCTGAGATGCATCGGTAGTTCATCTTAAGAATGTTATAGTTTAATTATACCATAACTCAGTCTCCTAGCCATTCAGAATTCTAAAGTGTATGTTGTCTATAGCATGTTCATTATAGGAACTGAATCGCACCAAGCTGGAATCTATCAACCTCGGTAGTGAAGTAGTAGTCCTATGATGACCATGAGATCGAGTCCTTAAGCCTATGGCCATGGCAGAGTGAAATAATAGAAAAGAGTTTTCTATTATGATTTCATATTGGACTCCAATCGAATGATTCAATCATATGATGGATGTTAGGTTTGATGAGTCTACCTTAACCCTAATCCTGTCGGGCTCATAATAGAAGAATCCATTCACACAAGTAGCTACACTGAGAGGTTCATTTTTAGTTTTGATAGGTTACCACCATATACTATTAGATGTCACTGGTGGATTTTGGGAGTAATTAGAATGATTTTGATGATCAATCATTCTAATTATATGAATCAAAAAAATTCTAATCCATCGAAAGATATTTTGATGATGTCGATGATAGAGATCATGATATATCCCATTACCATACAAAACTGAATCTAACTAGATCACACAAATAAGAGTTTAGGTCTAGATGTAATCAATTGGGCTAACCATGTTCGATTGATTTAGATTAGATCTGATTAGGTTCAAGAAAATCATGCTAGCACATGATTGAGCCTAATATTCTCTTTCTATAGCCTTTATGGTTCATCTCAGATGAGTTTGACTCATTCAAAAATCCTGACTGGAGCTTGTCCAAATTAGAAAAGGGTTGTCTCAATTCATCAGATGAATTTAAGATAACACCTATCATTTTCTATCACCTGCCAATTTCAATTTCAAACAAGGGTCAAATTTTGACCCTAATGTTAGAAAGAAGGGATAGAAGGCATGCGCTTCCTAGAGAATTTCTAGGGGCATGCGCCCCTAGGTGCTTTCATGGCATGGAGAGGGTGCATGTTCTCCTAGGCATGCACCCCATAGTAGATAGGCTTTGACCAGGTCAAATTTCAGATTTGACCAGGTCAAAGAGATTTGATGGAGATCAAATTCTAGGAGATAAAGGAAGAGTCCATTGCGCACTGAACTCCCTACCTCCCTATCTTTTTTGTTTGGCACTTTTATGGGGAATTATGGGCGACAAACCTGATGGTATCAGTGTATTATGGCATGGGAAATTAGATGAGAGTCTGATTTAATCGAGCAATCAAGTTGCTTGATCAATCAAGACTCTTAGGTGGCATAGGGTTCTATTTAAGAGACCCTGTGCCCTAGGGTTTGATCTATTGCATCTCCATGCCCAAGGCTACCATCCTCTCCCCTCTCCATACCTCCCTCCCTCTGATTTCCTATCTCTTCTCCATGCCAAGAGTTGGGCATGGGTTCAAGAGGAAGATCATACTGATTTGGCGCAAAGATCAGGAAGAAGATTAATTATTTGTGAGACGAACGTGTGATCTTCAGAGATAGATTTGGAGGATCAACCAGAAGATTTCAGATCTAATTTTTGGAGATCATATCTAGAAGGAGAGCACATCTAGATTTAGCCTAAGTGGACTCTGGTGGAGGTCAGGTGCTTGTGTGGCTAGATCCAGAACCTCAGATTTCCATAGATCGCCATCAGGATAATGGTTTACCCTGATCAAACACAACTATTATTCCAATTTTAATTAGAATTTTATTTTTTTAATATTAAATTATTAAGATCAGATCTGAAAACTCTCAAATTTAATCAGATTTTGTAGAATTTTTATGAGATATTCCATTATAGATCTGATCAGATCAAATCAATCCTACGATGGAAAAATCTTTTTTTCTTCAACTGGTATAGTGTGTTAGGAGTTCTTCAGATATATCTTAGATCAAATTTTTATTTCATTTTATGATCTAATATTAGTGAATTCAGATATCATATCAGATGTGATCAGGTTTAAAATCAAAAAATTAAAAAATTTAATTCATATATGTGATGTATGAGATGCATGTCTAGACTAGATTTGTAGATTTAATCTATGATATGTCTTGAATAAATTTTCTTTTGATATGATCAATTTAAATTTATTTTTAGATGTGATATTAGATATAATCAAATCTAAATCATGCATGTAAGTGTTTATTTTGATATATAAGATGTATGCATAGCATATATAGGTTAGATCATTAATTATATATGCAATATATGATTTATATTTAACTAGTTTTATAGTAGAAATTAAATTTTTGATTAAGACGTTCTCCTTGGCCATCCGATCATAAGAGCAAAGTAGGATTTAAAGGTTCTCTCCTCTCATTCGATATGGTACTCTTATGGCATGTATGGGTGCTGCGCATTCATTCTTAATCAGAAATCAAAACTTATCTACAAAATTCTAGATCTTGAAATCCTATGATTTTTGTGCATATTTTAGTTTTTGAATCCAAACTTAATTAAGAATTAAGTTTATGAAACCAATTAGATCTAAAAAATTATAAATTTTTAGATCTAAAATATCTTCATAAAATTGGGTTCTGGTATGGGTAGCTCAATTAGGTCTAGCAGTTGATCAAACCAAATCAAGAGTTAGTTAGGTGGGATCAAAAGTGCTTAGATTTGATCAGTCTAATAGGATTAAGTCTAGATCAAGATCAACTCACAGTCACATATGGTCAATCAAGTCAAGACCTAATTTGGCTTCACAATTCGAGCCTAGATTATAGGCTAATCCAATTGGTTCTGGTTCGATAATTTTATGTCTAAGGTAAATTTGACAGATATGATTGACTAATTTTTTAATTGGAAGCTACTCGATCTGAATACGTTTTTATCGAGTTAATGGCATATTCCTTCTACAGGTCTCACTTACCTGACCATTTGGGTCGATCCAGTTCTAATTTGAGGTGGCTAATGATTCGAACTAACCCATGCCACTAGGTTAGTCATAATTATTATGGCTAAGTCAAGTCTTGTCTAAGAGATCTAAATTAATCTTTCTAATAAAATATTAAGTCATAGGTCTTCCACCATTGTAGATGTGTGGACCTTTTCCGAGGTTAATTGTTCTTGACTGGTTACAGTGGTTCAGTTGCACCAGGAAGATGCAACCATATCTATTAGGCATTGGATGCAATGGGTTGGAGGATGGGTTGGGCTCAATATTCCAAATACGATAAGGGATCCAATCAGAAATCTAATTTATGCAAATGGTGGATCTGACTTAACTAAGAATTAGAACAATATTTTGGACATGGTGAGCTTCATGAATTAGAGATCGGGTTTGGATGTACCATGATTAGAGAATTATTGGATAAGAATTATCCACTCATCGATTGATCCATTACCAATAACTGTCAGGTAAGCTGGTGAGCCAGTTGGTAGGATCACATCACCCACTAGAAATCTATGATCATAAAGATTTTTGCATCTCTGCCAAGAAAGTGTAAGGATCCGAGAAAATAGTGAAAGCCTAATTTATTTAAAAATAAAATTTTTAAATAAATTAGTCAAATCTAATTATAAAATCTAACTAAAAACTTTAACTCTCTATAGGACAATGTCTGCATCAAATCCAATAGCCTGAATCCTAGACATCCATAGATTGACTGGATTCAATTATAAGGATTGGCTTCAAAACTTCAAAATAGTTTTGGGTTTCAAAATGCTGACTCATATATTGGATCATGACCCCCCCCACCTTACCAACACATCCATCCACTGAATAGAGAGCGTCTCTAAAAAATGGATGGACGAAGATAATAAAGCTAGGTACTATATGTTGGGCTCGATGTCTGATGAGCTTCAGTGCCAATATGAGGACATCAAGATTGGTCGTCAAATGTTGGCTCACCTATAAGAGTTGTTTGGTGAAGAGAGTTGCATAGCCAAGTATCAAGTCATGAGAAGACTTTTTAAGGCTTAAATGTATGATGGATAGTTGGTCCAAGATTATTATTTAATGATGATCAAGGATCTAGAGAGCTTGAGAAGCTTGGTGTCAAGTTGGATAGAGACCTACAAATTGATGTGATCTTGCAGTCCTTGACTAATGCATATGGATAGTTCATTATGAACTTTCATATGCATAAACTACAATGTACCTTAGCTGAGTTAATGAACATGCTGGTTACTACTGAGCTTTCTCTAAAAGATTCAAAGGGCTCAGTACTTATTGTGGATCAGACTTCTTCTAAGAGAAAGTCTTTAAAAAAGAAGAAGTCTACGAAGAAGCAGAAGGTGGAAGGTGGAAGGAAGAAGAAGGTAGAGCTAAAGAAGAAAGCCGCTAACAAGAAAAAGTATTTCTACTGCAATATTGATGCCATTGGAAGGGAAACTGCTCTCTATACCTAGCTAGCCTGAAGAACAAGGAGGCAGATTCTTCTAAAGGTATACTCATAATTGAATCAAACCTAATGATTTCTTCTGCATCTAATTGGGTGCTTGACTCTGATTCTAGTGCTCATTTATGCACTTCTATGCAGGATCTTAAGAAGAGCAGGAGGCTGAGGGATGGTGAGATGATCCTACGCATTGAAAATGGAGGAAGAGTTGTTATTGTGGTCATGAAAATCTATCCTCTTCGACTACCGTCTGGCTTAAATTTAGTTCTTAGAAATTGTTACTTTGTGCCTATAGCAAGCAGGAATTTGATTTCTATTTCTTATTTAGCATAGGAAGGTTATGTAATTAGCTTTCTTAAGGACCACTATACTATTCTTTTTGAAAGAAATAAAATTACAAGTAGTTTCTTGATTAATAGTCTCTATCAGTTGCATGTTGATGTATCTATGTTGAATATCAAGTAAAACGTGAATGCCATAGGATCTAAGCTACCTAGGGATAGTCTCAATGATAGGTATCTATGGCACCTTAGGCTAGGTCATATGGTCAAAGATAGGATTGGAGAAATTTGAACTTATGAGTCCATTGACTAATGAGTTATATCCAATTTATGAATCATGCCTTCATGGCAAAATGACCAACTCTCTTTTATAGGACATGGAAAAAGAGCCACAGACCTACTTGCCCTAGTACATACTGATGTGTGCGGTCCATTTGATATGCCAGCTAGAGGCAACTATATCTACTTCATCACCTTTATCAATGATCTGTCTTGGTAAGAAAATATATATTTGATGCGATACAAGTCTGAAGCCTTTGAAAAGTTTAAGAAATTCAGACTAGAAGTAGAAAAGCAATCCAAAAAGTCCATTAAGGTTCTTCGATCAGATCGAGGAAGCGAATACCTTAGTCAGGAATTCCTAGACTATCTAAAGAAAAATGACATAATCTCTCAATAGACTCCATCTGGAATGCCTCAACTCAACAAAGTTTCAGAATAGAAAAATCAAAATCTATTAGATATGGTCTGATCCATGATGAGCTTCATGGACCTTCCAGATTTTTTTGGGAATATAGTCTAATGACAGCAATATACCTACTAAATAGAATTTCTTCTAAAACTATTTCTACCACACCATATGAGATATGGCAAGGTAAGAAACCAAGTCTGAGTCATCTCAGAATTTGGGATTGTCCGACCCATGTTAAGAAATAACAGATGGATAAGTTAGATTCTAGATTCTTTAGAGCTTGATTCATTGGATATCTTAAGGAGTCATTAGGATATCTTTTCTACATTCCAAAAGACCATAATATGATTATAAGTCGACAGCCATTTTTCTTTAAAAATAGTTTATTCAAGATGGTGGCATTAGAAGATAGATTAGGCTCGAGGAGAAGATCTTCGATGAGAAATGAGCTAAGAAATCTAAGAAACCAAATTAGTTAGAGCCAGTTCAAACACTATCCCCACTACCTCGAAATCAACTAGGATTTTTCATCCTCCTGAGAGATACTTAGGTACAATTTTGAAGGATGTAGAGAAAATGTTTCTCATAAAAAATGAGGTTCATGGTGATGATTCCAAGATCTATTACGAGATGATATCAGATATCGACTCTGAGAAATGGTTAGAGGCAATGAGGTCAAAAATTGACTCGATGCGCTTGAATCAAGTCTGGACCTTGGTAGATCCATCTGAAGGTATTGTACCTATTGGATGAAAATAAATCTTCAAGAGAAAGATAGGTACCGATAGGAATGTAAAGACATTCAAAGCTAGGATCGTAGCAAAAGGGTATAGTCAGTGTGAATGCATTGACTATCAGAAGACCATTTTGTCAGTAGCCATGCTAAAATCCATCCACACACTACTTGCTATTGCAGCCTATTTTGATTATAAAATATGATAGATGGATGTGAAAACATCATTCTTAAATGAATATCTTAAGGAAGATATATATATAGAACAGCCGCTT
Source organism: Cocos nucifera (assembly GCA_006176705.1). Taxonomy (NCBI): domain Eukaryota; kingdom Viridiplantae; phylum Streptophyta; class Magnoliopsida; order Arecales; family Arecaceae; genus Cocos; species Cocos nucifera. The sequence continues at coordinate 110,779 of QRFJ01000449.1, forward strand.
AATTTTATATCCAGTGATAGTGATCACAAGATCTGCAAGCTGCAAAGGTCCATATATGGACTTAAGCAAGCATTTCGGAGCTGGAATGCTCATTTTAATGATATGATCAAATCATTTGGTTTCATCAAAAATGAGAAGAAGCCGTATGTATTCAAAAAGATCTGTGAGAGCGCAGTTATCTTTCTTGTACTGTACGTAGATAACATCCTCCTGATTGAGAATGATATTTTCATGTTGACATCCATGAAAATGTGGTTGTCGAAAGAGTTCTCTATGAAAGACCTAAGAGAAGCATATTTTATATTGGGTATAAAAGTCTATAAAGATGGATCGAATAGGATGCTAGGTCTATCACAGAAGATATACATAGAAAAGGTGCTAAAAAGATTCAGCATGAAAAACTCTAAGAGGGGATTAGTGCCCTTCAGACATGGCATTCATCTCTCCAAGAAGATGTGTCCAAACACACCTGAGGAGATTGAACGCACGAGCAAGATTCCTTATGCTTCGACAAAAGAGAGCCTCATGTATGCTATGCTATATACACGACATGAATCATCCATGCTATGAGTATCATGAGTAGGTATTAGTCAAATCTAGGAGAAGAACACTAGACTTCTATAAACTGTATCCTTAGGTACTTGAGAAGAACTAAAGATATGTTTTTAGTATTTGAAAATGGAGAACTTCAGGTATAAGGATATATAGACTCAAACTTTATGTATGATATAGATGATCAAAAGTCGATATCTAGAAGTCTTTTTATATGCAATGATGGTGCCGTAAGCTAGAAGAGTTCCAAACAGGCCATGATCGTAGACTCCACCATGGAAGCTAAGTACATCGTTGAAGAAAAAATATATTTTTCGGTATAGGATAGTTCAGATCTGATTGGATCTGAAGAAATATTTTAATTTTTTTTTTTAAATTCTAATCAGATCTGAGATATTTTATATTTAATTATAGAGATCTGATATTAAAAGTTAAAAATAAAATTAAATCAGATTTAATTTCAAGTATCTAATTTTGTAATCTAATTACCCTATGATGATCCTATTGATTCCTGAGGTTCTGAAAGGAGCCACGCACATGCCTAGCCTTTACCGATATCCACTTAGGCAAGATTTGAACATCTTCTCCTCATGGATCTCTTCTCTAAAAATCATATCTGGATCTAATTTGAAAAGCCTTCAAAATGACTTCTGAGGGCAGCCTATTCATCTCACGAATACCATTACGTAGATGCTGAATCTTGTGCCAAAAATCTTGGACCTTCAACTTAGATTTATGCCTAACTTTTTAGGCATGTAGAAGAGATGGAGAGAGAGGATAGAGGGGGCATGGATATCAGAGAGAAGGCTCCTTTTGGTGTGGAAAAAATAAATTTCATTGAGGTAATTTCGTGAGAAGAGTTCTTATACTAGACATAGCACCATAAAGAGTTCCTATTTGACCAAAAACCTTATTAATTTAATCATCGGGACTCTTGAACCTGATCTTCATGAAAAACCCTAGATCTCATTTAATTTTGATGCCAAAAATCCATCTAAAAGGTGGCAGCATGAAAGGATAAGGAAGAGTCCATGTGCATCTAGGACTCTTCCCTCAAGAGTTTAATCTAAATCAAACTTTACCAAAACCTAGTCTAGGCACCTTCAAAAACCACAAAATTTTGCACATCCAAAGTATAACTCATCCCCTATCAGATATCCAAAAATTAGAGTATAATAATTTCTAAACAAATTTCTAAAATTCTCTGATCATGTGACCCTCAATTCTCTCAATTAGATCAACTATTGACCCTAGTCCAATTGCACTAGGAATGAATTTAATTTTCATAATTAATCTAACCTGAACTTATTCCAGTCAGATAAAAATAAACTCATTCAAGATATAAAAATAAGTCAAATCAAATTTAACTCGATTGCGATGAATCAAAAAGATTACAGAAGGAGAAAGTCAGGCTCAATCGTATGCTAGCATGATTACCTCGAATCTGATTGGATCCAATCCAAATCTATCGAACTAGGTTAACTTAATTGATGACATCCAAACCCAAACTCTTATTTATGTGACCTAGTTGGACTCAGTTTCATATGATAATGAGACATATCATGATCTCCATCATCGACATCATCAAAATATCTTTCGATGGATCAGAACTTTTCTTATTCACATAATTAGAATGATCAATCATCAAAATCATTTTAATTGCTTCCAAAATCCACCAGTGACACCTAGCAGTATATGGTGGCAACCCATCAGAACTGAAAGTGAACTTCTTGAGTAGCTACCTATGTGATTGGGTTCTTCTATCTTGAGCCCCGATAGAATTAGGGTTAAGGTGAACTCGTCAAACCCAATATCCATCATATAAATTAATCATTCAATTTGAGTCCTATGTGAAATCCTTTATAAAACCTCTTTCTATCATCTTCACTCTGCCATGGCCATGGGCTTATGGACTTGATTCTCATGATCATCATAGGACTACTCATCTACCGAGAAAGATAGATCCCTTATTGGTGCAATCCAATTCCTACAATGAACGTACTATAACCAACATACATCTCAGGATTCTAAATGGCTAAGAGATCGAGTTATGGTATAGTCAAACTACAACACCCTCAAGGTGAATTATCGATGCACCTCAGATCAAAGAATCAGACACATTACTGCAACATCGAACCAGTCATCGACGAGAAGGTAGACTTTCTTATGAATGCTCGAGATGGTCACGCTCAGTGCCTTCATTCTCTAATAAGTACCTGTACTTTTGCTTCGGTATCTTCTCATCATAGATTCAAGACTCATCTACTCAAAGAAAGCGATCGTACACCATCCTTTCAAATTAATTACCATCCTTGTGATGATCCTATGATCTGGAGCAGTTTATGAGTTAGTTATGAAAATTCATGTCTTAAATTTTCAACTCTTTGAAAATATGAATTATCTTTACCATTAACTCAAAGGATATATCACATACACTTTAAATACACACTATGATAGTAAATGATCCTTTTATTAATTTATAATCAAAATTATAAAAATTATCCTTTGAAGTGTATTACAAGTGTTAGCCAATCTGGCTTCTAGGATACACATCTAACAACCTCTCACTTGATCTAAAATCAATTGGCTACAAATCTAAGTCCCATCTTCTTAAGGTGGGCTTCGATCTTTTACTGGTGTAAAGATTTCATCAGTGGATCTGCCGCATTGTCTACGGAGTTGACTCTCTTAACCTCAGCATAATCCTTCTCGAGGTAATCACGGATGAGGTGGAATTACCGCTCGATGTGCTTGAATTTCTGATAAGACCTTGGCTTCTTAGCTAGGGCTATGGCACCATTGTTGTTGCAGTATAGAGGGACGGCATCTGATGGTATCACTCTGAGTTCTACGGCAAACTTCTTATACTAGAATGCCTCCTTTGTAACTTTCGATGCAGCGATGTACTCTGCTTCCATGGTGGAATCTGCTATCACAGTCTGTTTGAAACTATTCTAGCTGACAGCACTACCATTACACACAAATAGACTACTAGATGTTGACTTTCGATCATCTATATCAAACATGAAATCTGAGTCTGTATAACCCTGGACCTAGAGTTCTCCATTACCAAAAACCAAGAACATCCTTAGTCCTTCTCAAGTACTTAAGGATATATTTCACAGAAGTTCAGTGCTCTTCATCTAAATTTGATTGATATCTACTCATGACACTCACAGCATGGGCGATATCAGATCGTGTACATAGCATGGCGTACATGAAGCTCCCTATTGTCGAAGCATAAGGAATCTTGATCATGTGTTCCATCTCCTCAGGTGTGTTGGGATACTTCTTCTTGGAGAGATGAATGCCATGTCTGAAGGGCATCAATCTCCTCTTGAAGTTTTTCATGCTAAACCTCTTTAGTACCTTCTCTTGTACATCTTCTGTGAGAGACCCAGCATCCTATTCGATCTATCCCTACAGACCTTAATTTCTAGAATAAAGGATGCCTCTCCTAAGTCTTTTATAGGAAACTCTTTTGATAACCATATTTTAACTGTGATCAACATGAGAATATCATTCCCAATAAGGAGGATGTCATCTACGTACGGTATGAGAAAGACAACAGCGCTCCCACTGACCTTTTTGAATACACATGATTCCTCCTCATTCTTGATGAATTCAAACGATTTGATCACATCATTGAAATGAGCATTCCAGCTTTGAGATGCTTGCTTAAGTCCATAGATGGATCTTGTAGCTTGCAGACCTTATGATCAGTATCACTGGATGTGAAACCTAACGATTATTCTATATAGATATCTTCCTCAAGATATTCATTTAAGAAGGCCATTTTCACATCCATCTATCATATTTCATAATCGAAATAGGCTGCAACAGCAAGCAATATGCGGATGGATTTTAGCATGGCTACTAGCAAGTAGGTATCCTGATAGTCAATGCCTTCGCGCTGACTATATCCTTGTGCCACTAACCTAGTCTTGAATGTCTTCACATTCCCATCTGCACCTATATTTCTCTTGTGGATCCATTTACACCCAATAGGTACTATACCTTCAGATGGATCTACCAAGATCTAGACTTGGTTCGAGTGCATTAAGTCAATCTCTGACTTTATTGCCTTTAACCATTTTTCAGAGTCGATATCTAATATCACCTCATCATAAGTTTTGGGATCATCACCATGAACCCCATTTTTCGTGAGGAACATTTTCTTTACGTTCTCTAAAATAGTACCTAAGTACCTTTCAAAAGGACAAAAAATCCTTTCTGATCTATGAGGTGGAGGAGGTAGTGATTGGACTGGCTCAGTTTGATTGGATTTCTCCATTCTAAAATATCATCTCAAACGATCGGACCATATCTAATAAGATCCAATTTCTCCATTCTAAAATTTCGTTGAGTTGAGGTGTTCCAAGTAGAGTCCATTGAGAGACTATGCCATTTTGCTTATGGTAGTCTAAGAATTTTCGACTAAGGTATTCACCTCCTCGAACTGATCGAAGAATCTTAATGAATTTTTTGGATTATTTTTCTACTTCATATCTGAATTCTTTGAACTTTTCAAAAGCTTCAAATTTATGTTGCATCAAATATACACACCCGTACCGAGATAAACCATCAGTAAAGATGATGAAGTAGACATAGTTGTCTCTAGCTGGCACATCAAATGGACCACACACATCAGTATGTACTAGAACAACTAGTTCTATGGCCCTTTACCCATGTCCTACAAAAGGGAGCTTGGTCATTTTGCCATGAAGGCATGATTCACAAATCGGATATGACTTGAAAGTCAACAAACTCAATAGTTCAGATTTTTTTAATTTGTTAATCCTGTCTTCCACTATATGACCTAGCCTAAGGTGCCACAAATACCTATCATTTAAACTATCCCTAGATTGTTTTGATACTATGGCATTCACATTTTGCTCGATATTAAAAATAGAAACATCAATATGTAACTGATATAGATCATTTATAAAAAAACCACTTGTAATTTTATTTCTTTCATAAAGAATATTACAATGGTCCTTAAGAAAATTAATTACATAGCCTTCCTATGCTAAACATGAAATAGAAATCAAATTTTTGCTTGCTGCAGGCACATAAAAATAGTCTCTAAGAACTAAATCTAATCCTAACAGTAATCGCAGAGGATAGGTTTTCATGACCACTGCAGCAACTCTTGCTCTATTTTCGACGCGTAGGATAATCTCACCATCCCTCAGTCTCCTACTATCGTCAAGACCCTACATAGAAGTGCATAAGTGAGCACTAAAACCAAAGTCAAGCACCCAATTGGATGCAGAAGAAATCATAAGGTTAGATTCTATAATGAGCATACCTCCAGAAGGACATGCCTCCTTCTTATTTTTCAGGCTGGCCAGGTACAAGGGGCAGTTCCGCTTCTAATGACCATCTGAGTTGCCATGAAAATATTTTTCTTTATCAACGACCTTCTTCTTCGACTCTACCTTCTTCTTCCCACCATCCACCTTCTACTTCTTTATGGACTTCTTCTTCTTTCCAAAAGATTTTTTCTTGGAAGAAATCTGCTCCACAATAAGTACTGAGTCTTTAGAATCTTTCATAAAAAGCTTAGCAGTAACCAGCATATTCATAAATTCTGCTAGAGTATTCTGTAGTTTATGCATATGGTAGTTCATGATAAACTGCTCATACACATCAGTCAAGGATTGTAGAATTATATCAATCTATAAATCCTTGTCTAACTTGACACCGAGCTTCTCAAGCTCTTCTTAATTCTTGATCATTATCAGACAATGATCTTGGACCGACTGCCCATCATGCATTTGAGCCTTAAAAAGTCTTCTAGTGACTTGATATTTGGCTACACGATTTTGTTCACCAAACAACTCTTGTAGGTGAGCCAACATTTGGCGGCTAGTCTTAATGTCTTCATATTGGTGCTGAAGTTCATCAGACATCGAGCCCAATATATAATACCTAACTTTATTATCATCATCCATCCATTTCTCTAGAGACACTCTTTGATCAGTGGATGGATAGGCTGGTAAAATGGGAGGGTCCTGTTCTAACACATGAGTCAACTTCTCAAAACCCAAAATAATTTTAAAGTTCTAGAGCCAATCCTTGAAGTTGGATCTAATTAGTCTATGGGTATCTAGGATACGGGCTAGTGGATTGGACATAGATATTTTTCTATAGAGAGTCAAAATTTTTAGTTAGATTTTATAATTAGTCTTAATCAATTTATTTAAAAATTTTATTTTTAAATAAATTATGCTTCCACTATTTTTTTGGATCCCTATACTTTCTAGGCAGAGATGCAAAAATTTTTGTGATAAATTGATTTCTAGTGGATGGTGCGGTCCCACCGATTGACTCACCACCTCATCTAATAGTTATTATGATGGGTCAATCAGTGAGTGGACAACTCTTATCCAATGATTCTCTAATCATGGTGTACCTAATCCTGATCTCTAATTCATGAATCTCACCATGTCCGAAATATTGATCCACTTCTTAGTTAAGTCAGACCCACCATTTACATGAATTTGATTTTTGATTGGGTCTCTCATCGTATCTAGAATATTGAGCCCAACCCATCCTCCAATCCATAGCATCCAATGTCTAATAGATATGGTTGCATCTTTTCGGTGTAACTGAACCACTATAACCAGCCGAGAACAATCAACCCTGGAAAGGGCCCTTACATCTATAATGGTGGAAGACCAATTGACTTAATTTTTTTTTAGAAAGATTCAATTTAGGTCTCTTAGACTTGACTCAATCATAACAGTTATGACAAGCCTAAAGGCATGGGTTAGCTCAAACTATTAGCCACCTTAAATCAGAACTGGATTGATACAAATGGCTAGATAAATGAGACCGGTGGAAGGGATATGCCATTAACTCGACAAAAATGCATTTAGATCGAGTAGCTCTCAATTAAAAACCAATCGATCGTATCTGCCAAACTTATCTTAGACACCAAATTATCGAAACAAAACTAATCGGGTTAGCCTACAATCCAGGCTCAAACCACGGAGCCAAATTAGATCTTAATTGGATCGATCACATGTGGCTATAAGTTGACCTTGATCCAGACTTACAACTATTGGACTAATCAATTTTAAACACTCTTGATCCCACCTAACCAACTCTTGATTTGGTTTGATCAACCGCTAGACCTAATTGAGCTACCCAAGCCCAAACCTAATTTTATGAAAATATCTTAGATATGAAAATTCTTAATTTTAGATCTAATTGATTTCATAATCTTAATTTTTAATTAAGTTTAGATTCATAAATAAAAAATATGTATCAAAATCCTGAGATTTTAAGATCTAGAATTTTGTAGAAAATAAGTTCTGATTTTTATTAAGGACGAACGCGTAGTACCCCTACATGCCATAAGAACACCTCATTGAATGAAAGGAGAGGATCTTTAAATCCTACTTTGTTCTTATGATTGGATGGCCAAGAAAAATATCTTAATCAAAAATATAATTGAAACTACAAAACTAGTTAGATCTAGATTATATATCACATATATAATTAATGATCTAACTAATACATGCTTTGCATGCATCTCATGTATCATCACTAAATTAAACATGCATATTTTTTAGATCTAAAATATCATATATAATATCTAAAAAATAGATTTAAATTTGACCATATCAAAATAAAACTATTCTAGATAATTTGTAGAACTATTCTACAACTAGTCTAAACATGCATCTTTTTATATCACATATGAATAAATCAAAAATTAAAACTTTATTTTCTATTTTCCAGATCTAATTATAATAATTATAATATTAAAAAAATAAAAATTAAATAAATTTAAAATTATATTTAATCAAATTAATAACATAATTATACTAGACTATACATAGAACTATTCTATTTCCAGTCTAGTCATGCATCTCATACATATTAGATCTAAATAATTTAATTTTAATTTTTTAATTTTAGATCTAATCATATTTGATGTGATATCTAAAACTTTTTAATATCAAATTAAAAAATAAAAATAAAATTAGACCTAAAATAGATCTGAAGAACTGCAACCTAGCTTTGATAACAGTTGAAGGAAAAATCTATTTTTTCGACATAAGATCGTTTAGATCTAATTGGATCTAAAAAAATATTTTAAAATTTTTTTTCTAAAATTCTAATTAAATCTAAAATATCTTGGATCTAATCATAGAGATCTGATATTAAAAATTAAAAATAAAATTAAATCATATTTAATTTTAAGTACCTAATTTTGTAATCTAATTATCCTGCGATGATCCTATTGATTCCTGAGGTTCTGAAAGGAGCCACGCACGCGCCTGACCTTTATCAGTATCCACTTAGATAGGATCTAAACTTCTTCTTCTTATAAATTTCTTCTCCAAAAATTAGATCTGGATCTAATTTGAAAAGCCTTCAAAACGACTTCTAAGGGCAGCCTGTTCGTCTCACGAACACCATCGCGTAGATGCTGAATCTTGTGCCAAAAACCTTGGACCTTCAACTCAAATTTATGCCTAACTTTTTAGGCATGTAGAAGAGAGGGAGAGAGAGGATAGAGGGGGAATGGATATCAGAGAGAAGGCTCCTTTGGGTGTGAAAAAAATAAATTTCGTTGAGGTAATTTTGTGAGAAGAGTTCTTATAATATAATGCCATAAAGAGTCTCTTTTTGATCAAAAACCTTATTAATTCGACCATTGGGACTCTTAGACCTGATCTCCATGAAAAACCTCAGATCCCATCTGGTTTTAATGCCAAAAATCCATCTAAAATATGGCAGCATGAAAGAATAAGGAAGAGTCCATGTGCGTCTAGGACTCTTCCCTCAAAAGTTTGATCCAAATCAAACTCTATCAAAATCCGATCTAAGCACCTCCAAAAATCATAAAATTTTGCACACCCAAAGTATAACTCATCCCTATTACATATCTAAAAATTAGAGTAAAATAATTTCTAAATAAATTTTTAAAATTTTTTGATCATGTGATCCTCAATTCTCTCAATTGGGTCAACTATTGACCCTAGTCCAATTGCACTAGGAATTAATTTAATTTTCATAATTAATCTGATCTAAACTTATTTCAATTAGATGAAAATATACTCATTCAAGATATAAAAATGAGTTAAAGCAAATTTGAATCGATTACAATGAATCAGAAAGATTATAGAAGAAGAAAGTCAGGCTCAATCGTTTGCTAGCATGATTAACTTGAACCTGATTGGATCTAATCCAAATCTATCAAACTAGGTTAGCTCAATTGATGACATCCATATCCAAATCCTTATTTGTATGATCCAGTTAGATTTAGTTTCGTATGGTAATGAGATATATCATGATCTCCATCATTGACATCAACGAAACACCTTTTGATGGATCAGAACTTTTCTTATTCATATAATTAGAATGATCGATCATCAAAATCATTCTAATTGCTCCCAAAATCCACCAATGACACCTAGCAGTATATGGTGGCAACCCATCAAAATTGAAAGTGAACCTCTCGGTGCAGCTACCTGTGTGATTGGGTTCTTCTATCTTGAGCTCCAACAGGTTTAGGGTTAAGGTGAACTTGTTAAACCCAATATCTATCATATGAATTAATCATTCGATTCGAATCCTATGTGAAATCCTTTATAAAAACTCTTTCTATCATCTTTACTCTACCATGGCCATGGGCTTATGGACTGGATTCTCATGATCATCATAGGGCTACTCCTCATCTACCAAGGTAGATAGATTCCTTATTGATGCAATCCAATTCCTACAATGAACGTACTATAGCCAACATACACCTTAGGATTCTAAATGGTTAGGAGATCGAGTTATGGTGTAGTCAAACTATAACACCCTCAAGGTGAATTATTGATGCACCTCAGATCAAAAAATCAGACACACTACTGCAACATCGAGCTAGTCATCGATGAGATGGTAGACTTTCTTATGAATGCTCGAAGTGGTCATGCTCAGTGCCCTCATTCTCTAACGAGTACCTATACTCTCGCTCCAGTGTCTCCTCAATATAAACTCAAAACTTAATTACTCAAAGAAAGCGATCGTACACCAACCTTCCAGATCAATCACCATCCTCATGATGATCCTACAGTTGGAAGTAGTTTATAAGTTAATTATGAAAATTCATGTCTTAAATTTTCAACTCTTTGAAAACATGAATTATCATTACCATTAACTCAAAGAATGTATCACACACACTTTAAATACATACTATGATAGAAAATATTTTTTTATTAATTTATAGTCAAAATTATAAAATTATCCTTAAAAGTGTATTACAAGTATTAGCTAATCTGGCTTCTAGGGCACACATCTAACAATCGCTACATCAAAAGCTGCAAAAGAAGTATTTTGGTATAAGAAGTTCACCGTAGAGCTCGAAGTAATGCCATCGGATGTCGTCCCTCTATACTGCAACAACAATAGTATCATAGCCCTAACTAAGGAGCTGAGATCTCATCAAAATTTTAAGTACATCGAATGACGATATCACCTCATCTACGATTATCTCAAGAAGGATTACATCGAGGTAAAGAGAGTCGACACCACAGATAATGCAACTGATCCACTGACAAAGCCATTGAGCTAGTTGAAGATCGAAGCCCATCTTGAGAAGATGGGACTTAGATTTATAGCAATTGGCTTTAGATCAAGTAAGAGTTTGTTAGATGTGTGTCCTAGAAGCCAGATTGGCTGACACTTGTAATACACTTCTAGGAATAATTCTATAATTTTGACTATAAATTAATAAAAAAATTATTTTTCATCATAGTATGTATCTAAAGTATCTGTGATACATTCTTTAAGTTAATGGGTATGATAAATGCATATTTTCAAGAGTTGAAAATTTAAGGCATGTATTGTCATAATTAACTTATAAACTACTCTCAAAAATAGGATCATCATGAGGATGGTGATCAATCTAGAAGATCGATATATGATCACTTTTTAAGATAGATAAGTCTTGAGTCTATGGTATAAAGACACTAGAATGAGAGTACAGATACTCATTAGAGAATGAGAGTATCAAGCATGACCACCTCGAGCAATTATAAGTCTACCTTCTCGTTGATGATCAGTTCGATGCTGTAGTTGTGTATTAGATTCTTTGACCTAAAGTGCATTAGCAGTTCATCTTGAGGGTGCTATAGTTTAACTATACTATCGATGCAGAATTTGGTTGACGCTGGATCGAGCTAGAGTCGAAAAAGATGAGGTCGTTGCCGATGACCTACAAAATAAAGTTCCATTCGGAGTCGATGGTCGTGGCTTCGGTAGGATCCTCCGATGATCAGGTCAGCTCTTCTAACCAATAGAAATGGAGTGCTCATGCAAGAATTCAGTAGAGTTTCAGAAAGGAGAAGAGAGCTCAGAGAAAATGTATCTAGAGGGTCTTCTTTTATAGATGGAGCCTGTAGTAGATTAATAGTGACAGTCGTAACCATCTGGTAGTGGGCCGCTCGGAGCCACGTAGAGTTTGTTATGGAGAGAGATGTCCGTTGTCATGATGTGGCCGTTCGTTGAGATTTAATAGTTGAAGTTTGGAGGAAACAGGTGTTGGTTGGTGAAGAGCTTTGACATACATCAATTTCAGAGGAGTTCGAACTCCTAAAAAAAACTTGATTGAAGAAAAAATCTAGAAAGAATTCGACTCCTAAAGAAATTAGACTGAAGAAAAAGTCTGAAAGGAGTTTGGCTCTTGGAGAAACTAGACTGAAGAAGAAATTTGAAAGGAGTTCGGCTCTTGAAGGAATTTGAATGAAGGAGAAATCTGGGTGGAGTTTGGCTCCTGTAGGAATTTGACTGAAGGAGAGATCCAGAAAAGTTTGGCTCCTATAGAAATCTGACTGAAGAAGAAATCCAAAAGAAGTTCGGCTCCTATAGAAATTTGACTGAAGGAGAAGTTCGAAAGAAGTTCGACTCCTGGAGGAATTGGATTGAAGGAAAAATCTGAAAGGAATTTGACTTCTAGAGGAATCTGAATGAAGAAAAAATTTGAGAGGAGTTCGACTCCTATAGAAATTTGACTGAAGGAGAGGTTCGAAAGGAGTTTGGCTCCTAAAGGAGTCCGACTAAAGGAGAAGTTTGGAAGGAGTTTGGCTCCTATAAAAATTTGATTGAAGAAGAAATCCAAAAGAAGTTCAGCTCCTAGAGGAGTCCGACTGAAGGAGAAGTTCAGAAGGAGTTTGGCTCCTGAAGGAGTCCGATTAAAGAAGAAATCTGAAAGAAGTTTGGCTCCTGAAGAAATTTGACTGAAAAAAAAATCTGGAAGGAGTTTGGCTCCTGTAGAAATCTGACTAAAAGAGAAGTTCGGAAGAAGTTTGGCTCTTGAAAGAGTCCGACAAAAGAAGAAATTTGGAAAGAGCTTGGCTCCTAGAAAAATCTGACTGAAAGAGAAATTTGGAAGGAGTTCGGCTCTTGGAGGAATCCGAATGAAGAAAAAATTTGGGAGAAATTTTGCTCCTGTAGGAATCCGACTGAAGAAAAAATTCAGAAGAAGTTCGACTCCTGAAGGAGTCCGATTGAAGGAGAAGTTCGAAAGGAGTTTGGCTCCTGAAGGAGTTTGATTAAAGGAAAAATTTGAAAGAAGTTTGGCTCCTAGAGAAATCTAACTGAAGGAGAAATTTGGAAGGAATTCGGCTCCTATAGAAATCCGACTGAAAGAGAAGTCCGCAAGGAGTTCGACTCCTAGAGAAGTCCAACTGAAGAAAAAATTCGAAAGAAGTTCGGCTCCTGTAGAAATCCGATTGAAGGAGAAATTTGGAAGAAGTTTGGCTCCTATAGAAATTCGACTGAAGAAAAGTTCAAAAGAAGTTTGGCTCCTGAAGGAGTCCAACTGAAGGAGAAATTCGAAAGAAGTTCAGTTCCTGAAGGAATCTGAATGAAGAAAAAATCTGGAAGGAGTTTGGCTCCTGTAGGAATCCGACTGAAGAAGAGGTCCGAAAGGAGTTTGGCTTCTGGAGGAGTCCAACTGAAGAAAAAGTTCAAAAGGAGTTTGGCTCTTGTAGGAATCCAACTGAAGAAGAAATTCAGAAGAATTTTGGCTCCTGAAGGAGTCCGATTGAAGAAGAAATTCAGAAGGAATTCGACTCCTGAAGAAATCCGACTGAAGAAGAAATCTGAAAGGAGTTCGGCTCCAGTAGAAATCCGACTGAAGAAGAAGTTCGAAAAAAGCTCAGCTCCTAGAGGAGTCCGACTGAAGGAGAAATTCGGAAGGAGTTCGGCTCGTGTAGAAATCTAAACTGAAGGAGAAATCCGAAAAGAGTTTGGCTTCTGTAGAAATTTGATTGAAGGAGAAGTCCAGAAGGAGTTTAGCTCCTGAAGGAGTCCGATTGAAGGAGAAATCCAGAAGGAGTTCAGCTCCTGGAGAAATCTGACTGAAGGAGAAATCTGGAAGGAGTTCGGCTTTTGTAGAAATCTGACTGAAGAAGAAGTTTGGAAGGAGTTTGACTTCTGATGGAGTCCGACTGAAGGAGAAGTCTAGAAGGAGTTCGGTTGGGGTTCAGTCATTGGAGGAGTTCGGTTGGGTTCAGCCATTGGATGAGTTCGGCTATTGAATGAGTTCAACCGCTTAAGGGGTTTGATTGCTGAAGGAAGAATTTTTTATCGAAGCTCCTCCGAAATTACTAGTTACATTAGGCTAAGCATCAGACTGGACTTCGGCGGAAGCGAAATTTATCTTCAACAATAATCTCTCAACTCTCAAGTTTGAAATTCGAAGGAAGAAAGTATAAAAAAGATGATTGCCGAAGTCTTTTTCTGGGCTCTATACCATTGAGGTTGAAGCTTGGAGGAAGATCTTATCTCCAGTCGAGATTGACGTTGAAGTTGAAGCTCAGGAGAGATCTTATCTCTAGCCAAGGAGATCTTATCTGCTATTGAAGTTGAAGTTGAAGCTCGGAGGAGATCTTATCTCCAACCGAGATTGAAGAAAATCTTATCTCCTGTTGAAGTTGAAGTTGAAGCTCAGGGAAGATCTTATCCCCAACTGAAATTGAAGAAAATCTTATCTTTTGTTGACATAGAAGCTCGAAGGAGATCTTATCTCCAGTCGAAGTTGAAGGAGATCTTATCTCTTAGTGAAGTTGAAGTTGAAGCTTGGGAAAGATCTTATCTCAAATTGATGTTGAAGAAGATCTTATCTTCTGTTGACGTAGAAGCTCGAAGGAGATCTTATCTCTAGCCGATGTTGAAAGAGATCTTATCTCCTATTGGCGTTGAAGTTGAAGTTTGGAGGAGATCTTATCTCTAGCCGAGATTGAAGAAATCTTAATCTCTTGTTGAACGTAGATCTTATCTCTAGAAAGAAGATCCTTTCTCCACCGAGGTTGAAGGAGATCTTATCTCCTATTGAAGTTAAAGTTGAAGCTCAGAGAAAATCTAATCTTCAGCCAAGGTTGAAGAAGATCTTATCTCCTGTTGATGTAGAAACTTGGGAGAGATCTTATCTCCAGTCGAGATTGAAGGAGATCTTATCTACTGTTGAAGTTGAAGTAGAAGCTCGGAGGAGATCTTATCTCCAGCCGAGGTTGAAGGAGATCTTATCTCCTATTGATGTAGAAGCTCGGGGGAGATCTTATCTCCAGCCAAGGTTGAAGGAGATCTTATCTACTATTGATACTGAATTGAAGCTCGGGGGAGATCTTATCTCCAGTCGAGATTGAAGGAGATCTTATCTTCTGTTGACGTAGAAACTCGAAAAAGATCTTATCTCCAGTCAAGGTTGAAGGAGATCTTATCTCCTATTGAAGTTAAAGTTGAAGCTCGGAAGAGATCTTATCTCCAACCGAGGTTGAAGAAGATCTTATCTCCTATTGACGTAGAAGCTCGGGGGAGATCTTATCTCCAGCTGAGGTTGAAGAATCCTATCTCCAGTTGAAGTTAAAGTTGAAGCTTAGGAGAGATCTTATCTCCTCTTCTCACCTCGTCTAAAATAAACAAGGCTTTCGACTTTGCTCACATTAGGACGAGGTTCTCCTCCTGTTCCTAATGAACTATAGGGGTATATAAGGGCCGTTGTCAGGGCCTCTCCCCCCATCTCATCTAAAATGAATAAGGTCTTCGACTTTGCTCGCATTAGGATGAGGTTCTCCTCCTATTCCTAACGGACTGTAGGAGCACATAAGGGCCATTATCAGGGTCTCTTTCCTCATCTCGTCTAAAATGAACAAGGCCTTCAACTTTGCTCGTGTTAGGACAAGGTTCTCCTCATGCTCCTAACGGGCTGTAGGAGCACATAAGGGCCATTGTCAGGGTCTCTCCTCTCATCTCGTCTAAAATTAATGAGGCCTTCGACTTGCTCATGTTAGGACGAAGTTTTCCTTCTATTTCTAACATGGCCACTATTAATTGCTTCTTCCTGGCAGTACATTCTCAGATTCTCTGAGTTTCAAGGTCGTGGGAGTGTTATTCCTCCGAGCTTCTTCAGACAATAAATTTTGGATTGGACGACCTCCTCTACTTCATACGGGCCTTCCTAATTTGGGGCAAGCCTCCCCTAGCTCTAAGGCTGAGAGATAGCGGCTCATCAAAGTACTAAGCCCCTCAGAGATAGTGTTGATGATGTTGAGAGGTGACCGATCTCCTTATTATTCCCCCCTCATTGATGGTTCTAGCTGTGGTAGTGCCCTTGGCTGATCTTCTCTTGCTTTAGGCCAGCGTCTGTGGAGTATTGAGGGGGGCGTAGTTGTGAAACCTTCTAGGGGGACTTCTTCATGCCCTTTCGTTAGGGCTTTTTTTATGATGAGCTTAGGGAGGAATTCGGACTTGCTCGTACTCGGAGGGAGTCCAAGAGCGTGGCCGAACTTCATTTGGTCTTCTACTAGTGATACTGAAGAATTTCATTCGGTCCTCTCTGATATTCATCAGAGAATTCAAACCTCGGCATGGACGTCAACTGCTGATGAAGTGAGCCGCAAACTGATAGCTCATCAGATCAAAGAAGACGATCGTACTCGACTTCAATGTCGAGTACCAGTTTCTTGCTGCTCCCTTCAAGGTAAACAAAAAAGCTCGGCATAAGATGGCATCTAGTATGCCATGGAGTAGCATCATAGTCCGAAAGGCCTTCAAGTGATCGATCAAATTAGAGATTCCATCGTAGCTTTCAAACCGAGGAAAGCTCGAAGTTTGGTGGAACGAACTCTTGCATAATTTGGAGAAAGAAAGAGGGATCAGTGCAGACGTCGTCATGGTGAGCTGAGGTGACGTGGCCAAGCTCCTCAATCCATCGATCCATCTGCCATAGTTTTTGATTGAGGACGTCATCTCAATCGCAGACCTTGGAAGACTTCCAATTGTAGATGGGGAAGGTTTATTCCGTAGAAGAATCATGATCCGAATAAGGATCCTCTGCTCTCTGTTTTTCCTTCCCAAGGGCAACGGGTATGGTAGCTCAAGTGCTCTTCTTTGGGGCTGATTTCTGACATCCTGATGATGGATTTTCTAACGAAATCATCGTCGGAGGCTGCCGCATGGCCTGCACCATCTCGATGAGGCCCTGAATCTACTACATCAGTAGGTTGAACTGCTTTGGATCTACTATGATCGTCGGTGGAGGAGGAGGTTGAAGTGCCGGCAATGGAGCAGGGACAGACAGATCTAGCCCAGATCTAACAGTAGAAGCGATAGATCTTCGGATAGTCGCCTTCTTTGGAGGCATTTCTTGGGATTGAGGGAGTGGATGGAGATGGATCTTAGAGAAGAAGATCCAAAGGGTCAGCTGAGCACTCCTTTAAGAACAAGGGTACCTCAGAAATAGAGAGCCCTCCTTCTAGTGCTAATTATGTTGGTACAAAATCTAATTGATGCCGGATCAAACTGAAGTCGAGGAAGATGAGGTCGCCATTGATGACCTATAAAATAAAATTCCACTCGGAGTCGATGGTGGTGGCTCCAGTAGGACCCTCCGATGATTAAGTCAGCTCTTCTGGCCAACAGAAATGGAGTACTCAGACAAGAATTCAGAAGAGCTTGTGGAAGGAGAAGAGAGCTCAGAGAAAATATATCTAGAGGGTCCTCTTTTATCGACAAAGCCTATAGTAGATTGATAGTGATGGCCATAACCGTCCGATAGTGGGCCGCTCAGGGCCACGTGGAGTTTGTTACAGTGAGAGGTATCCGTTGCCATGATGTGGCTGTTCGTTGAGATTTAATAATTAAAGTTTGAAGAAAGCAGGCATTGGTTGGTGAAGAGCTTTGATATACATCAATTTCAGAGGAGTTCGAACTCCTAAAGAAAACTTGACGGAAGGAGAAATCCGAAAGGAGTTTGGCTCCTTGAGGAATCAGACTGAAGAAAAAGTCTGAAAGAAATTTGGCTCCTGGAGGAACTAGACTGAAGGAGAAATCTAAAAGAAGTTCGACTTCTAGAGGAGTCCGACTGAAGGAGAAATCTGAAAGGAGTTCGACTTCTAGAGAAATTCGATTGAAGGAGAAATTCAGAAGGAGTTTGGTTCCTATAGAAATCCGACTGAAGGAGGAGTCCGAAAGGAGTTCGGCTCCTGGAGAAGTCCGACTGAAAGAGAAATTCGAAAGAAGTTCAGCTCCTATAGAAATCCGACTGAAGAAGAAATTCGGAAGGAGTTCGGCTCCTTTAGAAATCTGACTGAAGAAAAAGTCTGAAAGAAGTTCGGCTCCTAAAGGAGTTCGACTGAAGAAGAAATCTGGAAGGAGTTTGGCTCCTGGAGAAATTCGACTGAAGAAGAAATCTGGAAGGAGTTCGGCTCTTGTAGAAATTCGACTGAAGGAGAAATCCGAAAGGAGTTCAGCTTCTGAAGGAGTCCAACTGAAGGAGAAGTTCGAAAGAAGTTCGGCTGGGGTTCGACCGTTGGAGAAGTCCGATTGGGTTCAATCGTTAGATGAGTTCGGCTACTGAATGAGTTTAACCGCTTGAGGGGTTCGACCGTTGGAGGAAGAATTCTCGATCGAAGCTCCTCCGGGATTACCAGTTGCATTAGGCTAAGTATTAAGCTAGACTTCGGCGGGAGCAAAATTTATCTCCAACATATACCATAACTCGATCTCCTAGCCATTCAAAATTCTAAGAAGTATGTTGGCTATAGCATATTCATTGTAGGAATTGGATCGCATCAAGATGGAATCTATCAACCTCGATAGTGGAGTAGTCCTATGATGATTATGAGATCGAGTCCTTAAGCCCATGGCCATGGCAGAGTGAAATAATAGAAAAGAGTTTTCTATTAGGATTTTACATTAGACTCGAATCGATTGATTCAATCATATGACAGGTGTTGGGTTTGACAAGTTCACCTTAACCCTAATCATATCAGGGCTCATGATAGAAGAATCCATTCACATAGGTAACTGCACCGAGCGGTTCATTTTCAGTTCTAATGGGTTACCACTATATATTGCTAGGTACCACTATATATTGCTAGGTATCACCGGTGGATTTTGAAAGTAATTAGAATGATTTTGATGATCGATCATTCTAATTATATGAATTGAAAAGGTTCTGATCTATCGAAAGATGTTTTGATAATGTCGATGATAGAGATCGTGACATATCCCATTATCATATAGAACTAAACTTAACTAGATCATATAAATAAGGGTTTGAGTCTGAATGTGATCAATTAGGCTAATTCAATTCGATTGATTTAAATTAAATCTGATTAGATTTAAAAAAATCAAGCTAGCACATAATTAAGTCCAACATTTTCTTTCTGTAGTCTTTCTAATTCATCTCGGATGAGTTTGACTCATCTGAAATGTAGAATCCATATATACACCGAACGGCATTCTAATCTAATTATATATATATATATATATATATATATATATATATATATATATATATATATATATATATATATATATATAATTTTTATTCGTATTATTTAATATGCGCGTCGATTTTTTTTACGTACAATGTAAGTCGTCCCCTCTAATTTTTCGTAAGAGCAGTTCAATAAAAGCTGAAGCGTGGGATCTTATGTGCGAAGCAGCTGGGGAACAAAGGCACGTGGAGTGAAGAACATATAGGAGGCCTGAAAGGAGCATGCGGGCCCACGAGGGACAGCGGATAGGATCCAGCGCCAGCAGGGTGGCGCCACGCTCGAAAAGAGATAAGGTTGGACGCGGAAATCCGTGCTACAAGGCTTTCTTGGCTGGTTGCGCACTACGAACCCGCGTGTTGCACGCTTGTTTCTTGGCTGGTTGCGCACTACGAACCTGCTTTGTTTGGGAGCACCAGTTAATTGAGGGGGCTCAGCTGCCTATATATATATATATATATATATATATATATATAGTCAAGCTCATACACTAAGAGCAATCAACTAGATTAAGCTCAAATGCTGGTAGTAGATTATCCAAATGAAAAATCTAAAGTGTGCAACCAAGACAAAATATTTGCTACTCTTTGTGCAAGTTTATATGCAGATCATGTGGTACATGTCTCCAAATAGCAAATATATGAAAAAAAGCAAGTGTTCTAGATACAAACTAACTCCACAGCTTTGTGATAGAAGTCTAATAGTATGATGAAATAGTTTTTGCCTTACTTTATGGCAATGGTAGACATCTAAATGGCTGTATAAAAAGTAAATTAGTTGCATTATTTTGGAGGCTTAGAGAAAAATAAAAATAGTCATAGAAGATACTAGCATCATGAATTTGTGAAGATTAAAGGAGCAATCCCTAGCCAACTTCCTCTATCTCTCTCTTCATATACATATATATTTGGAGAGAGAGAGAGAGAGAAGGAAGAGCCATAATAGAGAACAAATGATGGAATTTTATCTTTGCTGTTCGATATGAACTTGAAAGAATTTTCTGTGGTGTTAGATTCAAAAAAAATTTCTTTCATGTAGAGTGATTTTTTATTCTTACCCTAAAAAATAATATTAATGATTTCAAGGCATTGAAGCAATGATTGGATGGCTATTTAGTGGTCGAACCTTAAGCTAGTCCTAAACTGCCTTTAGAATTGGCCATGGAAGATCGATCATCATTTTCTTTCTATGTACTTGTTGGAGAAGGAGGATATTTAAGCATTCGGTTGGATTTGAGTTCTTAACCAAATTCAAGCAAATGATTTATATTTTTTATAATTTAAATGGATGATTTGGATTTTATTGATTAGATCCAATGATTGAGACCATCTTTGAAGCTTTTATAAATGACGACATCTATTGACTACATACATATACATCATATCATATCATATCATATCATATCATATATATATATATATATATATATATATATATATATATATATATATATATATATATATATATATATATATATATATAAAGCAGAGAGGCCATGAAAAGGATTTCTGAGTTGCCATATCAACATCCATACAACTTCCATTTGTCTCCTAAGTTACCAAATCAGCATGTATACAATTTACATTTATATATCCAAGAAGAGGATTTCTGAGTCTGAGTTACCTTAGCTGCGTTGGCTATCTTAATTAGCTATAGTGTGTTGGCTTTGGAATTTTTATTTATATTAAATATTTTCTTTCCTTACGAGTCGGTAGTTTAGGAAGGCAAAAGGTCATAGTTAGATTTTTTTATAATATTTATAGAATATTATTGGTATTAAATATTTTGTTTAATTATTGGTGAAATGATTACTATTTTTTTTTCCAAAACTTCACCAGGTCATCCTTCGCACGACTTCCAACCAATCCCAATCCAAAATCCACATTTCATACTTCTGCGTCTTCCTGTAAGATGCCAATGCTTCCTCTCTTTTTTTTATTTTTTTTTAAAACATAAACTTACATTAGAATAAAACACACGGACAGCGAGTATACGTGTTACAAGATTGAGCCGTAGAAGTATGTCTATGTCATTTGATATGGTTTTTGTTTATTAAAAATTTTTCTCTGCACAAATTTCTCCATCCATTTGATGATGCTTTAGGAAGACAAAAGGCCATAGTAGGAATTTTTTAAATATTTTTTGAATATTATTTATATTAAATACTTTGTTTATAAAGGGATGTTTTTTGAAATATTTTAAAATATAATTTATATTAAATATTTTGTTTTATTATTGTTAAAACATAATAGTTATTAAATTTATGTTTATTATGAGCTGGTAGTTTAAGAAGGCAAAAAGCCATAATTGAATTTCTTTATAATATATTTTTAAAATATTATTTGTGTTAAATGTTTTGTTTAATTATTGACAAAATGGTTAGTAAATTTTTTTTTTTCCAAAGCTTCACCACGTCACCCTTCGCACGGCTTCCAACCAATCTCAGCCAAAATCCACATTCCATACTTCTGCATCTTTCCGTAAGTTGCCAGATACTTTTTTTATTTTTTTATTTTTTTTGAAAACATAAATCTATATTAGGATAAAACACAGACGGTAAGTATACGTGTTACAAGATTGGGTATGTCTACGTCATTTGATATGATTTTTGTCCATTAAAAATTTTTCTCTGCACATATTTTTCCGTCCATTTGGATGATACTTTAGAAAGAAAAAAAAAAAAAGCCATAATAAGATTTTTTTAATATTTTTAGAATATTATTTATATTAAATATTATATTTTCTCATAGATTGATAGTTTGGGAAGACAAAAAAAAGTCATAGATGGATTTTTAAAAATATTTTAAAATATAATTTATATTAAATATATTATTTTATTATTGATAAAATAGTTACTAATTTTTTTTTTTCCAAAGCTTCACCACATCACCCTTTGCACAGCCTCCAACCAATCCCCAATCGGGTGCCAGATGCTTCCTTTTTGTTTTTGTAAAGTATAAATTTATATTAAAACAAAACACGGCGAGTATACGTATTACAAGATTGGACCGATAAATTTCTCCGTTCATTTGGATCGATACTTTAGGAAGATAAAAGATCATAGGTGAATTTTTTTAATCTTTTAAAATATTATTTATATTAAATATTTTATTTTATTATTAATAAAATAGTTATTAAAATTTTTTTTTAAAATTTTGAACATATTGTTAGTGAGAATTGAAAGATTGTGAAGTTGAATAGTTGTATTCTTACAATAAATTTCATAATGAAAGAAAAAAATTACCTACCTTTATATAAGCTCTTTTATCATTTCTTTTTTTATTTTTTTTTTTACTTATTAGGGATAAATCCCGCTCCTGTCGAAGCCCGGCCCGACGCTCAGCCCAATGTAACCAGTAGCCGCTGAAGAGCTATAGCGCCAGGCGCCAGGCCGAGCCCCTACCACGGCCGAACTGCCTAGAGGCCGAACTCCCCTGCGCCAAGGTCCGGGCCGAACTCCCACCGCCAGCCGAACTTCCTGAGGGCCGAGCTCCTTGGACTCCAAGCGGCTGGACTTCTTCGGGAGACGGACTCCTCCCGGACGCCCGTTCGGCCATCCGGGCTCCTCCCAGGTTTCCCCTTCGGCCGAACTTCTTCGGGCCGATTCCAAGCGGCCGAGCTTCAATGAAGTCCTCTCAGCGGCCGAACTCCTTCGGGCCGACTCCAAGCGGCCGAGCTTCGGTGAAGTCCTCTCAGCGGCCGAACTCCTTCGGGCCGACTCCAAGCGGCCGAGCTTCAATGAAGTCGTCTCAGCGGCCGAACTCCTCAGCAGTCGTCACTTAGGAGCCCGAACTCCTCAGCAGTCGTCACTGGGCCGAACTCCTCAGCGGTCGCCCTCATCAAACTTCGGCCGACCGAGCTCCTACCGAACTCTCAAGTGTCCAAGCCTCAGCCCAAGCCCAACAGCCGGCCGAACCCCAGACGGCCGAGCTTCGGCTTCTCAGCAGCCGAACTCTTCTGCGGACGAGCCTTAGCTGCATACCTCTTGCCAGACGCCTATGGGAGCCGAACTCCCTCCTATCTTCCTCTTCAGGAGCCCGAACTCCTCCGAAATGGGCACACGACGAAGGCCTTCAACCCTTCATTCGGCAAGCTCTGCAACCATCACCATCAGTCAGTCCGCCGCACCATCGGTCAGTCCGCCGCGGGCGATAGCGACCCACTGCCAGGCGGCGATGGCTGTCACCCT
This sequence comes from Cocos nucifera, assembly GCA_006176705.1. Classification (NCBI taxonomy): domain Eukaryota; kingdom Viridiplantae; phylum Streptophyta; class Magnoliopsida; order Arecales; family Arecaceae; genus Cocos; species Cocos nucifera. Next base: position 134,308 of record QRFJ01000449.1, read on the forward strand.
CAATCCGCCGCACACGGCACCAGTGGGACTGACTCCGCCGAACCTCGAGCGGCCCGCCAGCACGCGGCTGCAGTTGTCACCATCAAGCTCCACTATATAAAGGACCCTCCCGACACGCTAAGGCTAAGCTCTCTGGACTCTTGACTCTCTAAGCTCTCCTCCACATCTCTAAGCTCCGGAACTCATTCCGAGCACTCCATTACTGTTGGTCAGGAAACTAACTTGACCGTCGGAGGGTCCTGCCGGAGCCACCACCCCACCGGTTCCGGACGGGACTTCGTTTTGCAGGTCCCCGGCGGCGCCCAGCGGCCTCGATTGCGGCGACCTCCGGCGGCGACGGATTTCTGCACCAACAGATTGGCGCTGGAAGAAGGGACTGAACCTTCGAGGTTCCCTTGTTCTTAAAGGAGTGCTCGGCGACGATTTTCCGCCCCTGCTCCGGATCTCTCTTCTCCCTCTTCAGAATTCCTTCTCTGGAAAGAGGAAATGCCCCCCAGAAGGGCTTCGACGCGGCGCTCGACGGCTTCCGCGGCTCGATCCCCTCCGAGTCCGTCCGTCCCTGCTCCGGCCCCGGTGACTCAGCCCCCGTCTATAGCCGCAGTGGATACGGAGCAGTTCAACCAGCTCATCCAGCACGTTCGCGGTCTCACGGAGGCGGTGCAGGCGGTGCTGCACCAACAAGTCCCAGTGCCAGCCCGACCGGCGCGGGACTCCCCGAAGTCGGATGATCCAGTCCAAGAGCGACCGGCCTGGGCAGCCCGACCTCCGATACCCGGATTGGAGAGGCGGAGGAGGGAGAGCCCTCGTTCGGATCATGGATCGACCAAGGGTGAAGCCTCGCGCCCATCTCACCAGAAAGCCTTGGAGATCAGAGACCGTGAGGACCTGCTGGGCCAAAGGCTCTTGGAAATGAACCGGCGAATTGAAGAACTTCGTCCCCCCTCGCGTGGTGATGACGTTTGTGCAGACCCTCCTTTCTCGCAGAAAATCATGCAAGAACCTGTTCCACCGACCTTCGAGCTCCCTCAACTGGAAAGCTACGATGGAACTTCTGATCCGGTTGATCACCTGGGGGCCTTCCGGGCCATGATGCTGCTTCACGGCGCTTCAGATGCCGTGCTGTGCCGAGCCTTCCCGTCTACCTTAAAGGGAGCAGCGAGGAACTGGTACTCGGCGTTGAAGCCCAACACGATCTTCTCTTTCGACCAGATGAGCAGTCGGTTCGCGGCCCACTTCATCAGCAGCCGACGACCGAGCCGAGGTTCAGATTCCCTGATGAGCGTCAAGCAGAAGCAAGGGGAATCCATCCGGACTTACGTCACTCGATTCAACGCCGCGGCATTGGAAGTCCGGGACCTGGACCAGTCTGTCGCGATGGCCGCACTTAAGGGCGGCCTTCAGAAAAATAACTTGCTGTTCTCTCTGGAAAAAAGGTATCCCAGGGACTTCGCCGACCTGCTGGCTCGAGCCGAGAGATATGCCCGTGCGGAAGAAGCCTTCAAATTGAAAGATGAGGAGCTCGTCAGAAAGGACCGGCTGGCGGACGAGGAAGAGCTGGGTGAAGCTCGGCTGCACTCGCAGACCCCCTACGAAAGCAGGCGGGCCCGAACTCCTCGAACTCGCCCTGATAAAGAGGCGCGAAGGAGTCCTCCTCCCGGAAGGTTCCGCCGCTATGCCCCCCTCAACGCTCCTCGAACCCAGATTCTCACCGAAGTAAAACACCAGCTGCCAAGACCGGAAGGATTACGATCTCCCCCAAACAAGCGCGATCGAAATAAGTACTGCCTCTACCATCACGACCACGGCCACGACACGGAGGGATGCATCCAGCTCCGAGACGAAGTTGAGGAGCTCGTCAGAACGGGTCGGCTGGGTAAATTCCTCCGGTACCGGCCTGAAGCAGAAAAAGATCGGCTAAGGGCGCTGCCGTAGCCAGAGACTGCAAGAAGGTCGGCCACCTTACGGCGTCGTTCACATTGCCCCTGGGAAGATCTCGGTGCATCAGCGATTCGCCGTCTCCCAGCAACAAGAGCTTGCACCAAATTGAGGAGTTCAGCATGAGGAGGTCGTCCACCCCGGAACTTATTGCCGAAGAAATGCGGAGGAACAACGTTATCACGATCTTGAAATACAGAATTTGGGGGATGCGCTACTAGTAACTTCCTTTCAATAAAATTTCTTTCTTTCGATAATATTATTCCTGGATGCGAAAACCATGTAGTGACAGGGAAAAAAGCGGCCAACCGCGTTAGGAACTGGAGGAGAACCTCGTCCTAACGCGAGCAATAAGCTCGGTCGCAGGAGATAAGATCTCCCCCGAGCGCGCACTTCGGCTGCAGGAGATAAGATCTCCCCCGAGGGAAGCTCGGCCGTAGGAGATAAGATCTCCCCCGAGCGCGCACTTCAACCTCGGCTAGAGATAAGATCTCTCCCGAGCGACCGTTGACAACCTCGGCTAGAGATAAGATCTCTCCCGAGCGACAACGAGTGCCAACCTCGGCTAGAGATAAGATCTCTCCCGAGCGACCGTCGACAACCTCGGCTAGAGATAAGATCTCTCCCGAGCGACCGGAACAACCTCGGTTAGGAACAGGAGGAGAACCTCGTCCTAACACGAGTGCCAACCTCGGCTAGAGATAAGATCTCTCCCGAGCGATCGTTGACAACCTCGGCTAGAGATAAGATCTCTCCCGAGCGACCGAAACAACCTCGGTTAGGAACAGGAGGAGAACCTCGTCCTAACACGAGCACCAACCTCGGCCGCAGGAGATAAGATCTCCCCCGAGGGAAGCTCGGCTACAGGAGATAAGATCTCCCCCGAGCGCGCACTTCACTTCGGCTGCAGGAGATAAGATCTCCCCCGAGGGAAGCTCGGCCGTAGGAGATAAGATCTCCCCCGAGCGCGCACTTCAACCTCGGCTAGAGATAAGATCTCTCCCGAGCGACCGTTGACAACCTCGGTTAGAGATAAGATCTCTCCCGAGCGACCGTTGACAACCTCGGCTAGAGATAAGATCTCTCCCGAGCGACCGGAACAACCTCGGTTAGGAACAGGAGGAGAACCTCGTCCTAACACGAGCACCAACCTCGGCTAGAGATAAGATCTCTCCCGAGCGACCGGAACAACCTCGGTTAGGAACAGGAGGAGAACCTCGTCCTAACACGAGCACCAACCTCGGCTAGAGATAAGATCTCTCCCGAGCGACCGAAACAATCTCGGTTAGGAACAGGAGGAGAACCTCGTCCTAACACGGGTGCCAACCTCGGCTAGAGATAAGATCTCTCCCGAGCGACCGTCGACAACCTCGGCTAGAGATAAGATCTCTCCCGAGCGACCGGAACAACCTCGGTTAGGAACAGGAGGAGAACCTCGTCCTAACACGAGTGCCAACCTCGGCTAGAGATAAGATCTCTCCCGAGCGACCGTTGACAACCTCGGCTAGAGATAAGATCTCTCCCGAGCGATCGAAACAACCTCGGTTAGGAACAGGAGGAGAACCTCGTCCTAACACGAGCACCAACCTCGGCCGCAGGAGATAAGATCTCCCCCGAGGGAAGCTCGGCTACAGGAGATAAGATCTCCCCCGAGCGCGCACTTCACTTCGGCTGCAGGAGATAAGATCTCCCCCGAGGGAAGCTCGGCCGTAGGAGATAAGATCTCCCCGAGCGCGCACTTCAACCTCGGCTGCAAGATAGGAGGTCTCCCTCGAGTCGACTTCAACTGATGAAGATAATGTCGCCCCCGAGGAGCTCAAATCCGACCTCGACCGAAGGAGGCGAGTTTTACTTCGGCTTCAACATCAGCTTCATCGACTTTAGCTGGAAACGAGTTCCATTTCAACTCCAAACATCGGCTGGAGATGAGACCTCCCCCGAGCTTCAGCTGCAACAAATGCGGAGCCTGGAAGAAGACTTCGGCAGTCGCCTGTTTTGGTACTCCCTTCCTTCAATTTTTGAACTCGGGAGTGGGGGGGCTACTGTTGGGGATAAATCCCGCTCCTGCCGAAGCCCGGCCCGACGCTCAGCCCAATGTAACCAGTAGCCGCTGAAGAGCTATAGCGCCAGGCGCCAGGCCGAGCCCCTACCACGGCCGAACTGCCTAGAGGCCGAACTCCCCTGCGCCAAGGTCCGGGCCGAACTCCCACCGCCAGCCGAACTTCCTGAGGGCCGAGCTCCTTGGACTCCAAGCGGCTGGACTTCTTCGGGAGACGGACTCCTCCCGGACGCCCGTTCGGCCATCCGGGCTCCTCCCAGGTTTCCCCTTCGGCCGAACTTCTTCGGGCCGACTCCAAGCGGCCGAGCTTCAATGAAGTCCTCTCAGCGGCCGAACTCCTTCGGGCCGACTCCAAGCGGCCGAGCTTCGGTGAAGTCCTCTCAGCGGCCGAACTCCTTCGGGCCGACTCCAAGCGGCCGAGCTTCAATGAAGTCGTCTCAGCGGCCGAACTCCTCAGCAGTCGTCGCTTAGGAGCCCGAACTCCTCAGCAGTCGTCACTGGGCCGAACTCCTCAGCGGTCGCCCTCATCAAACTTCGGCCGACCGAGCTCCTACCGAACTCTCAAGTGTCCAAGCCTCAGCCCAAGCCCAACAGCCGGCCGAACCCCAGACGGCCGAGCTTCGGCTTCTCAGCAGCCGAACTCTTCTGCGGACGAGCCTTAGCTGCATACCTCTTGCCAGACGCCTATGGGAGCCGAACTTTCTCCTATCTTCCTCTTCAGGAGCCCGAACTCCTCCGAAATGGGCACACGACGAAGGCCTTCAACCCTTCATTTGGCAAGCTCTGCAACCATCACCATCAGTCAGTCCGCCGCACCATCGGTCAGTCCGCCGCGGGCGATAGCGACCCACTGCCAGGCGGCGATGGCTGTCACCCTCAATCCGCCGCACACGGCACCAGTGGGACTGACTCCGCCGAACCTCGAGCGGCCCGCCAGCACGCGGCTGCAGTTGTCACCATCAAGCTCCACTATATAAAGGACCCTCCCGACACGCTAAGGCTAAGCTGTCTGGACTCTTGACTCTCTAAGCTCTCCTCCACATCTCTAAGCTCCGGAACTCATTCCGAGCACTCCATTACTGTTGGTCAGAAACTAACTTGACCGTCGGAGGGTCCTGCCGGAGCCACCACCCCACCGGTTCCGGACGGGACTTCGTTTTGCAGGTCCCCGACGGCGCCCAGCGGCCTCGATTGCGGCGACCTCCGGCGGCGACGGATTTCTGCACCAACATTACTATTTATCACCAACTTTACATCCCAAAGGTTGTATTTTCTGCTTCCTTCTTTGTATATTATTGGCTATCTTTTTTGCATGAATTTTTCTTGTATTGTAAGTTCTAATTATTTCTTTATTTGTTTCATGTATTAAAAAATAAAAAGAGTGCACAAAAGAATAGTTTGATAGAAGATCTACTCTTAACTTTTTCTTACATAGAATTTTTATCTAGATTTTTTTTTTTTACTCTTTCATATTATATTTACAGTTTGTGCCTTGCTATTATATATTTTATCATTGTATTTTTTTATTGTGTATTGTATTTATATGTATATTGTGTTTGTTGTTTGAAATATGTTTTTTACGGTCTATTCTTAGTCGGTGTTGTTAAATTTTGATTTGGTTCCTTAAATTATTTTTTTATTTAATGTATGCATTTATGATCTATTTATTATATCATTGTCTTATCCTAATATTAAATTTTAGTTCTTTCTTTTTTTTTCTCTTATAAATAGTTTATTTTCTATTGTTGTTTGTACCCTAACTTGGTTGATGTATATTTTCTCATTTTTTCTATGATTAAACTATAAAAAATTATTTAAATAATTATTTTAAATAATCAAACTATATTGCAATATCAAATTAGAATTCTTTTTTTTAAAAAAAATACATGTTAAGTTCTACAAGAAAGTTAATATGGTACGGGCTTCAGTAATAAACATAAAATATTTTCCTTAGATATCCTCAATAAAAAGTGAAACACTATCACATAAAGAACGAATACTTCTTATCAGCTGAATATAAGATTCTATATCGTGATTTGAAATTTTCTATCGTGCATTTCAAACAAAAAAAAGCAAACTAAGAGCATCTCACAAGTTTGAAATCTCTTGGTTATCCTTTATAACCTCTACCCGAGCAAAAGAGAATCATGTATATGGATAATGTCGAGACAAGTTATAAGCAACCAATGTAAATAGGAACATGAATCACCAAAAGGGAAATTATTAGTATATTCAGTTGAAAGTTTTTTTTTTTTTTTAAATTTATTTATAATCTCAGTTGAAAGATTAAACAATACGATATTAGCTTCTATTGAAAAATATGTTATCTTAAATATTTGGTTAAGAACATTATGTTTCTATTATTTCTATTATGCTGAATATTTATAAAAAAAAAAATCTAGATTTTTAAATAAATATTATTTAGATAATTGTTGACAGTACATTATTTGTTATACACGTAAAGTCATATTAGAGATAGATTATTCTTCATTTGTAGAAATATATATGTCCTCTTACGTGTTGAATTATTTTTTTCAATTGTTAGTTTTTTTTTTTACTTTTGCTCCGCTTATGTGTTATATGTTTCAAACATATTTGATATGGTTTTTGTCCATTCGAAATTTTTCTCTACATAAATTTCAAACACACACACACACATATATATATATTTGTACATGAAGGCCTTCTTTCACTTAGTAAGGTCACAACTACTTTTTACATAGATATTTTTTCCTCAAAATCAAGGTATAGATTTGAAGAAAAATAGTTTTTCAATTTAATGTAGTTGGATAATTATTTTTTTAGAATGTGGAGGAAACATGACCCTCACTTTTTGAAAGATAGACTTAATACATGTCTTTTTGACTACCTCCATTAGAAAAGTTAAAGTTGGACAATTGATATTGACGGTGTTGATCAAATCAAATATCCATAATGTAGTGCTCATCATGAAGTCATATTTGTTAGAAAAATTTTACTAAATCTTTAATTTTGTTGAGCAAGTTTTTTACTAAAATATGTGTACTTGAATATTAAATTATATTTTTAAAATAAATTGTAGTTCACTAATTGTTGTCCATATTTCTTTTGCATTTTTTTTTGATATATGAATTTCAAAAATATGATTTCTATTCATGTGTGCAATTCAAAATTATTATTAATTTTAATTATTCAATACTTTTAACAATGTTGATTAAGATCAATACTATTATTTATGTTCGTACCTATATAAGACTTGCATCAATTTATTGTTAACTTTTTTTCTTTTCTATTTATTAGAAATATCAAAACCAAAAAGATCCAATACTTTTGATAAAACAAAGTTTTCTCTGACCACATTAAAGGTGTATTTTCTGCCATATTCTTTATATTGTATTGAAGAAATTATTAATTTTACTTTATTTAATTTGTATCTTACTATTTTAAATAGCTTTTTTTTAAACACACTATTGTTGGTACTCTTATTAGTCATTCCAAAAGCTATTTATTTAAAACATGAAAGTATACAAAATTTTTTATACAAAAACTAATACTTTATTTTAAACCAATAATATTTATATATTGTTACTTAAAACTTTATGTATTCCCAAATGGTGAATTCGACTTACATAAATCTATATATAAAAAAATATATTATTTTGATCTTTACATTTATTATTTGATGTATTATCTTTTCTTCTCATATTTAATGTTTTATGTTATGTATTATTATTTAAATATTTGCATTCAATATTATTATAGTTTTTTATTAATAGAATGTTTTCAAAAAATATTAAACAAAGTTGAACATTTAAGTTCACATCTCAATAAGTCGTCACAATATTGTCTCTATTTTTGGTACAAAGCATTTGCACAAGACCAATACAGTTATAACAAACTTGGACAATATTGAATGTTCAAAATGGAAGAAACATAGCGAATATCATCTATCTATGAAGAATTGATTTCTACGGTTGAAGCAGCCCGTATTGCTAGAAAATGTTGCATGAGCATTATTTCAGAAAAAAGGATGAAAAGACAACAAGGAACCATATTTAACACCTTTCATATGCAAGCAATAAGTAGAAAAGAAATGGCTCGCATTGCTAGACAACAACGTAAGACCATTTTGCTACAAAAAAGGCCGAATAAAAGGAAAAGCCATCCAAATTGTAAGTTTTGTGCCCTAAATAATCATTACATTATCAAATACTGATTATTATAACTATTTTTAATTTATCAAGTTTAATAATATTTTATTTGAAATTTTTTAAAATCATAGATGCTCAAGTTCAAATATGTGATTTTGGTCCACCAAATTGTGTTTGTGAATTTTGTGGTGCAAAAGTTTGGTATGAAGAAAGAAATAATAAGTCATGGAATACAAAACAACCAAAATTCAGTATATGTTGTCAAGCAGGAAAAGTTTGGTTGCCCTTACTGAAAGAACCACCTAGGGCATTATCAAGTTTATTAGACTACAATGGTGGTAAAGAAGCAAAACACTTTCGAGATAATATCAGATCATACAATGCATTGTTTGCATTTACCTCAATGGGTGGTCGCATTGATAAGACAATTAATGATGGAAGTGGGCCTTACGTGTTTCGACTTAATGGTCAAAATTATCATAAAATTGGATCTTTGCTTCCACCTGAAGGAGAAAGCCCACAGTTTGCACAACTTTATATATACGATACAGTGCATGAAGTCCAAAATCGCATTTCTGTAGTTACAAAGCAAGGCCAAAGTTCTAATTTCGATGCAATGATTGTTAGCAACTTGATGAAGATGTTGAATGAGAACAATATTTTGGTTCAATCTTTTAGAATGGTATGGGAGAGATTTGACGAAATAGTGAATGCAGAGTTTAGGTTAAGATTAATAACTGACTGTAAGTTTGATGGTAGACAATATAACTTGCCCAATTATTCAGAAATTGTTGCATTAATAGTTGAAAATTTTGATAAGCAAAATAAAGGTTGTGACATAATTGTAGAGCATAAGACAAGAGGACTACAGAGAATAATAGAATTGCATCCAAGCTTTATGGCATTGCAATACCCATTGTTGTTTCCATATGGGAAAGATGGTTTCAGAACCAGGATAAAACATAGCAATCGAGTAAGCAATAGAACTCGCAAAAGAGAAAATCTTACAATGAGACAATATTATGCTTACCGCATTCAATATCGCATGGAAGAGGTAGACACATTATTAAGAGATGGCCGTCTTTTCCAACAGTACATAGTTGATGCATTCACTATAGTGGAAGAGCAAAGATTTCGTTGGATCAGAGAAAACCAAGCAACTCTCAGATCTGACTTATTAAAAGGAGTACAGGATGCTATTACTCATGGAGATACAGCGGCATGCAAGATTAGAAAAACAATGCTCCTCCCTTCATCTCATATTGGAAGCCCAAGGTATAGAATTCAGAATTATCAAGATGCAATGGCAATTTGTCGGTCGGCTGGATATCCAAATATTTTTCTGACTTTTATGTCTAACCCAAAATGGCTAGAAATAGAAAGAATGATGTCGGAAGTTGATCCATTACAAAAAATGGAGGACAAAGTCAATGTTGTAGATCGAGTTTTCCAAATGAAATTTTTAGAATTACTAACTGATATCAAAAAGAGAAACCATTTTGGACGCAAGTAAGTTTGCTTCATCCATTCAACTTTACTACATTATTTTGTAATCATCCTTTTATGCAACTATAACAATCTTAACTTATTATTTTATATTGACTTCTTACATTATTTAATATAGTTATTTATACAATTGAGTTTCAAAAGCGTGGTCTTCCCCATGCACATATGTTGGTCTTTCTACATCCTCAAGAGAAAAATCCAAATACATCATATATTGATGAAGTTATTAGTGCAGAAATATCAGATAAAAAGGAAGATCCATATGGTTATTTAGCAGTCCAAACATACATGATGCATGGGCCATGTGGTAAGAGCAAACCTTCTTCACCATGCATGATAGACCATCATTGCATCAAACATTTTCCAAAGAAATACAATAGTCATACAACAATGGATGAGGAGGGTTTTCCTTTATATAGAAGAAGAAACAATGAAAATACTGTGTTGAAAAATGGAGTTGAATTAGATAATGTTTATGTTGTGCCATACAATAGGAAGCTCTTGCTGAAATATCAAGCACATATCAACGTTGAATTTTGCAACCATTCCTGCTCAATAAAGTACTTATTCAAGTACATAAATAAGGAACACAACAGAGTGAGTGCAATTATTGAGCAAAAGAAGAATGCCGATTCAACTTCAGTGTAAGAAAGCAATATTGAGCTAGATGAGATAAAAGCATATCTTGACTGTAGATACATTTCTGCATTAGAGGCATGTTGGAGACTTTTTGAATTTGATATTAACTATAAAGATCCAGCAGTGGAGAGATTATCCTTCCATCTTCCAAATGAACAAACGATTGTTTTTTTAGAGATGGCAAACTTAGAAAATGTTCGGAGAAGATTAAGAATTGACCAAACCATGTTCACTTAATGGACGAAAACAAATGCAAAAAATGAGGAAGCAAAAGAACTGACATATGTACAATTCCCAACAAACTGGGTATGGCACAAGGATGTCCTACAATGGAGAAAGAGAAAATGCGATAGAAGTGTTGGTCGAATTTTTTATACTCATCCTGCAAGTGGTGATCGTTATTACTTACGGATGTTGTTAAATATTGTCAAAGGTCCAACATACTTTGAAAATATCTGTACAGTAAATGGCATTGTTCATCCAATATTTAAGGCAGCATGTTATGCACTTGGGTTGCTAGATGACGATAAAGAATGGCATGATTGCCTACAAGAAGCATCGCTTTGGGGCTCTGGTCAACAACTCCATGAATTATTCGCTACCATGTTGTTGTATTGCGAAGCCGCCGATCCTCTGCAGCTATGGAAGGCTAATTGGAAAATATTATCGGAAGATATCTTATACATTCAATGAAAGAAATTGGACCATCCATCTCTTCATCTTACTGTTGAGCAGTTAGAAAACTATGCATTGTTCGAAATTGAACAAATATTGCAAAAAGTTGGCAAGTCATTAAAAGACTATCATGGAATGCAATTGCCAAATGCTTCATTGTTGAAAGAACTGAACAACAAACTTCTTGCAGAGGAGACCAATTACAACCAAAGAGAGCTCCAAAGTGATTTTGACAAACTTTATAATGGGCTAAATGTAGAGTAGTTAGCAATATATGATGTTGTTATGGAATCAGTGAAGTCAAAACTGGGCAACCTTTTCTTCATTTATGGTCATGGAGGTACAGGAAAGACTTATTTATGAAAAACAATACTAGCAAAACTCATATCAAAAGGCCATATAGCACTTGTAGTAGCATCCTCAGGTATTGCTTCGCTGTTGCTATCAGGAGAAAGAATAGCTCACTCAAGATTTCACATTCCTTTAAACTTAATAGAGAAAACAACATGTGAGATCAAACAAGGAACACAACTTGCCCAACTTTTAGCAAAGACAAGTCTTATTATATGGGATGAAGCACCAATGGCTCACAAATATTGTTTTGAAGTGTTGGATCGTACATTGCGAGACATATTGCGATTTACTTTTTCAGACAGTTTGAATAAACCATTTGGAGGTATGACAATGTTGCTTGGAGGAGACTTCCGACAAATACTACCTATCATTGTCAAAGGCAGAAGAGAAGATATAGTGGATGCCTGCATAAAATCATCATACCTTTGGCAATATTTTAAGGTATACAGATTGTACAAAAATATGCGTTTGGAAAGTCCGAAATCTTTGAACTTAACTATTGAATTTGCACAGTGGATCTTAGATATTGGAGATGGGAAAGGAGCTCTTACTGATGGTGAGCAATGGATCAAAATTCCTGATGACATTATTATCAATCAAAATTGCAACGCAATTCCAAAAATAGTTGAGTGCACCTATCTAGATTTTAAAAATAAGATAACAGATTAAACATACTTGCAAGAAAGAGCCATACTAACACTGAAAAATGAGACAGTGCATGAAATAAATGATTACATGATGGATCATGTCTTAGCAGAGGAACAAATATACTATAGTTCAGACTCCCTTTCAAAGAATTATGCAAACTCTAATGATGATGATGCGTTGTACCCAGTTGAGTTTCTCAATTCACTCAAATTTTCTAGTATGCCAAATCATGTCTTAAAAAGGGTATTCCGGTTATGCTTCTACGTAACATCAATCAAAGTGGTGGTCTTTGCAATGGTACAAGATTGACTGTTGTCCAACTTGGAAAATGGTTCATCCAGGCAAAAATAATTACGGGGGACAATATTAAGGAAAAGATTTTCATACCTCGAATTATTCTGTCACCAAATGAATCAAAGTATCCTTTCAACTTAAGGCATAGACAGTTTTCTATTTCTGTATGTTTCGCCATGACAATTAACAAAAGTCAAGGGCAAACTTTAAACAAAGTTGGATTATATCTTCCAAACCAAGTTTTTTGCGATGGCCAATTGTATGTGGCTCTTTTAAGAGTAACTGCCAAAACAGGACTTCACATCTTGGTCACAGATGATGATGCTGAACAAGCCAACACAGCAAAAAACGTTGTCTACCCAAAAATTTTCAGTAACATATTATATGCTAATTGATTGGTATGAACAATATTTACCAAATAAAATAAATAATTAATTTTTCTTACTTCATTCTAATAATTTACTTTTTTATATTATGCAGATTAATGGATTCTCAAAAGTACTCTCTCCTAAGCGAATTATCTTCAGACAATGATACATGGACGATAAAGGCACGGGTAATCTGACTATGGACAGCTACAAATACCAAAACAAATGATACTATTGGACTAGAAATGATCCTATTGGATGAAAAGGTTAGCACAAACAAATCCACATTAATACAACTAATTTACATCAACACACAACTAATATTATTGTTCTATTACTTCATAGTTGACTATGATGCAAGCAACAATAAGAAATAACCAAATTAAGTGGTTTAGACAAAGAATAGAAGAGGGTCGGTGCTACTTCATAATAAATTTTAAAGTAGTTCAAACATTATATGATTATAGAATAGTTACCAATGATATGAAGATTATTTTCTACTTGACCACAATACTTAAAGAAGTCAAGACTGAAGTTACACAAATCCCATTATTCCACTTTCACTTTGCTGATATGAATCTCATATCTCAACGATGCAACAAAAATATGTATCTTACAGGTAATAATAGATCAACATCAATCATTACAATACCTATATTTGCATTGTTTATTATAACATAAAGACATTTATAATCATTACAGATGTAATTAGAAAGCTGACAGCAATTGGTGACATAGATAATATACAAGCAAAGGGCAGAACTCTACAAAAAAGAGACTTGGAGCTACTGCTTGAAAGGTAAGTACTAACAAAGAAAAAAAATTACATTTGCCATTTTATTTTATATTAAAAATTATTATTTTTATGTATTAAAAATAATATTTAGTGATGATAAAATTAAAGTCACACTTTGGGGGCCAACTATTGAAGAAGTCACTTTTGACATCAACAAAGATGACACAAGTGCTTGCATTCTTATTATCACTATAACAATAGTAAAATTATTTCAAGGTAACAAAATTTTTTAGTTTATTACAACTATCAATAGCAAAAAATTTATTATCATATTTTTTTCTATACAGACAAGTATAACCTCTCATCAACCATCGTAACAAAGATCTACAAAAATCTTAAAATCCTAGAAGTTGCAAAACTTCAACAAAGACAAGAATAATTCTACAAAAAATTGTACAAACTATCTTTTTCACACAATACTCATCATACTTTTTTATTACAGGTTTGGCACCATAGTAACTCAAGTTAAACAATTGCACTCCCAAAATGATGCTTATAAACCTATTGAATAACAAATATTTTTTAACAGAATAACCATCCAGCAATTAAAAGACATGCATGGCAAAATAGAAAACAAAGTAAGCCCAAGTACTTCCAATTTAAATACCTAACTGTTCCTAACAAACATTGCTATTCTCTCTTCATGTAGCATACTATCTTTATGGTTTGCGCAACTATTATTGCACTTGAAGAAAGATTCGGTTGGGCTTACAACTTCTACACTAATTGTACAAGAAAGGTTACATTCTCAAACAATAATTATGAATGCAAAGTGTGTAATACAAAAGTTAGCTATCCAATTCTAAGGTCTGTTATTCCATCTACTTACTTTTTCAACAAAACTGGCCATTACTCACTACTTTTTTATAATAGATAAAGACACAACACTAACAAATCTTATTATTAACAAAGATTTAAGGTCATTGCAAAAGTTGAGGATCACTCGAAAAGTGCGACCATAAAAATTTTCAACAAAAACATTGAGAATTTGCTGAATGTCACAGCCTCAAAACTTTCAAAGTAGCATGATATTAACTCAATAAGGGTTCCACAAAAAAATCTATGATCTTCTGGACAAAAAAATAGTCTTCAAAATAAAATTGAATGACTACAACATCAAAGAAGGGTTCCATAATTACACTGTGATGAAAATATTTGAAGCTGATGAGAAATTAGAAAATGACTATAAAATCAACAACTTAACTAAGATAAATAATTTTTGCTCTCATAGTTTTGATAAATAATATTAAAGCACTCATTATAAACTAAAATTATATTATAGGAGATGATGTATGGAGCAGGAGACAACATCAAAGAACTTCAATCATCATCAAGCACAGTGAGATAGGTAAAATCTCAAATCTCCAAATGCAAAAATACTTTTATAACTAAATAAATAATTTCTCTTACTATCTTATTCTTCTTTTCAATAGAATCTTAAAAATAAAAAATCACTAACCACAATAGCCTCAACACAACTACAACGAGAAGTCGACACGGTTGAATCAAATATGGCAGATGATGATAGTGACATCACCACTGCTAACAAGAAAAGAAGAAAGCTCCAAATTGATGACAATGATGAATGATTGTTCTGCATGTAGAACACAAGATTACATACTATTCAACATGTAAATTTAATTATCAAATTAGTTGTCTAATTATTTTGTATCCACACAATGTGCGCGCTTTCACCTAGTATATTTATATATATAATAATAATAAAATAATATGTATATATACCCACATGCATGCATGCACGTACACACATAGACGTAAGGATTTCTTAGTCATTTTGACTACTACAAGAATTCTGTGTCGCTCTAACCTAAAACCAAAAATGGGTCAAGTTAGGTTGGGCCACACTTGACCCTAATCTGATTCAATTTCATATTTGTTTTGTGTTTTTAAATGTGGATCTAACCCGTTTGCTAATCTTTGGTCAGATTGGGTCCATAAAAAGAATTTTAGACTTAATGGAAAAATATAACAATCGATTCAACCATCTATCTAACCTTCTATAGCTAAAATATAACAATTGATTCAATATAAAATTATTTAAAATTAAAAAAACTAAAAGGAGCTAACTTAAACTCGAATTTTCATTCAAAGACTTTTGATTTATCCTTAGTAATTATTCATTCTTAAGTTAATCATCTAACAACTATGAATTATATATATAGTTAATCATCTAACAACTATGAATTAAAATGGAGGCATCTGCGTTGTAGAGCCACCATCTACCACATGTCAAAAAAAAAAAAGAAAAGAAAACTCCATTCGTCAGGTGTTAATGAAATATGGTTTGGGTTGGTGGGCGATCTTTTTCTAATTGCGATTAGAGAGGTCGAGAGAGCAATCAACATCCTCGATGATGATGATGGACTTGGGCATGGTGCAGATGAGTGTGAGGATTTATGGTGCTCCTAAGCCTTGGGAGGCCACAGGCAGAGCTAGGGTGAGGGCTTCGAGGAGGCTAGGACAGATGTGGTCCTAGGACTAGGATAGAAGTTGTTCTAGAGTAGAGATGGCATGTAGCTCTTCATGGGCTTGAGGTTCAGATATTGAGGGCCTCAAGAAGCTTGGTTGGTGCTTCGGAGATCTGGAACACAAGGTAGAGTAAGAAATCAAAGTCGGAGCTTGAAGGATGTAGAAAAAGGATTTTTTGTGGATTAGCCGGCTCAGTCCAAAACTGGATCGACTAAGTCTCAATGCACAAGCAAAATAGAGAGCTGCACGTTCGAGACTGCTGCCACGACACAGAACTAGACCAGCTCAGTTTTAGACTGAGCTGACCCAGTGGAACTTAGCCGACTCAGTGCTGAGATTGAGCCGACTCAGTACACGAGCAGAGTTATGCGAGGGTCTGTTTTGGGCTAGGATCTGGGTTGATCCTAGGGGTCTTAAGGTCTGATTTGAGAGGTTTTAAGGAGGCTAATTTATGTATGGATCGGATCTAGATCCAGAGGATGAGAGCATGGGAGACATGGGTGTACATGGGCTCGGTGAGTGCTTTCTTGTATTGGGTTAGCTAGGGAGTTTTTTGGTCGAGCCTAATGGCTATGTATAAATACATAGGTTGTATTAGGATTTCATAATGTTGTGAAATACAGATCTTTTCTTCCTCAACTCTCTTCTTCTCTTCTCTCTAGAGTTGCCGTCCTAGGATTCTTGAAGAAGCCCTAGAGAAGGGGATGTCTCCCTCAAGCCCAAGGAGGAAGGCACCCCATCATAGATTCAAATGGAGGATCGGTGGTTTGCTGCCCATAGAAAACGTCATAGATTCCTTCAGATCCATGCTAAAGATCAAGAGCTTCCGCAACATGATATCGATGCTTGTGATGTCAAGGATGATTGGCGTTCAAGCGACATCATGAGTCTATAATTTGGCATCAGAGCTAGGTGATGCCTGAAATATTATGAACGATAATATGGTATCAGAGCCTGATGGTACATTGAAAGAAAGGAGAAGTCGTACAAGGTGAAATCAAAAATCTACACAAGAATTCTATGGTGTTCTCAAATCTATCTTATTGTTGTTGTGGTTTGGCCAATCAAAAGTAGCGGGTTGAAGGTGGAGGTTGAGAGGATTAACAAAAAGAGATTTTTTTGGGATGGAAGGATTTGGTGCATGATTTGCTAATCGATCTTGGTGGAAAGGCCGGGGTGTATGATGGTTACGTGATAGGTAGGGACCGCTAGAGTGCTGCAGTAGCGCTTTTCTGAAGATGCAGGGCTAAGAGAGGCTCAATGATACAGTAGTCGAGAAAAATATCTCAGTAGAGAGCATTAGGATTCTTTAGAAAGATGGGCAGTGTAGGGCTATTGATGAGAGGTTTAACAAGGGGTAATAATCGAAGGAAGACTGAAAAAGCGATTATATATCCTTCGGTGTTAGGAAGGTAGGGAAGTAGTCGGAGATATATTTGATGATTCGACCAGAGGATGAATTTGTGAAGCCTTGGGAGTGATGGAGATGGATGATCCATGAAGGTCTAGCAGGTCAAAGCTGAATGGCTATAGAGTGGTGCAGAGATAAGGTCAGGGAGCGTTGGAGTGCTGCAGTAGCACTTTTCTGAAGATACGGGATTGAGAGAGGCTTGGTGGTGCAGTAGCCAAGGAGTGTATCTCAGTAGAGAGTGTCAGTGGTATCTCAAAGAGATTGGATGTAGATCTCAGAAAGAGTCAGAAGGTCTCAGAGAGCGCCAGGAGGTCTCAGGCAGCTGGGAGTATCATGAATAAGATTTCTTCTGTAGGATCATCAGAAAGAGTCGTGGTTCAGATGGAGGATAGTTCTCTAGATGCAACTAAAGCGATGGCTGGTGTAGGGACAAAAGAGAAGGACTAGGATGGAATTCCCTAGGATTCAGTCATTGGATTCAGAAAAGTTGGATGAGCTCTTAGGTTTCGGAGGTGCTCATGGGTTGCGAAGATATCCGAGATAGCTTCGAAGGGATCCATGAAGCATGGAGGGTTCGAAGAGACAGCGATGATGTTCGAGGTGCAGTGGCAGGCTTAGCAGTATAGCATTGAGTGGTTGGCCTTGAGAGACTTGATGATAGAGTCAGCTTCTATGGCATCAAGTGAACTTCAGATATAGGTAGAGCTTCAAAGAGGTGGCTTCATAATTGGAGAGGAATTTGACATGAGTTCAGAGTAGAGGGGTGCGGAAGGATCGATATCCTAGCACCAACATTGGTGATGCATAATTTTAGGTGGAGCGGCATATGCAGGAGGATAGGCATAGTTCTGAGGAGACCATGTCAGGATTTACAGCGAATGTCGGTATAGGAATGCTACGAATTTTTCAGAAAAGTTTAGAAAAAGTGATGCAGCTACTAAGCAGAAGGGATCCTACAATTTTAGGATGGTGCAGAGATGCAAGCACATATCTTTAGTAGTGGAGGAGGTCATTCTAAAGGTCTCGAGGATGCACAATAATCGAAGAGGATTGGCGGAGGTGATGATTACACAAGGGGCTATCGAGTGCGCAGGGACAGCAAAAACGTGTAGGAGGACATTACCAAGAGATTTGCCAAGGCTTGGGGCACCAAGGTGGAGATTATGAGGATTTATGGTGCTTTCAAGTCTTGGAAGACCATGGGCGGAGCTAGGGTGAGGGCTTCGAAGAGGCTAGGATAGGTGTGGTCCTAGGATTAGGACAAGAGTTGTCCTAGGATGGAAGTGGCATGTAGCTCTTCATGGACTTAAGATTCAGGTATTGAGGGCCTCAAGGAGCTTGGTTGGTGCTTCGAAGATCTAAAAGATAAGATGGAGCAAGAAACCAAAGCTGGAGCTTGGAGGTTGCAGAAAAAAGATTTTCTGTAGATTAGCTAGCTCAATCCAAAATTGGATCAGCTAAGTCTCAGTGCATAGGCAAAATAGAGAGCTGCACATTCGGAACTGCTGGTATGGCATAGGACTGGACCAGCTCAGTTTCATACTGAGCCGACCTAGTGGAACTTAGCCAGCTTAATGCTAAGATTGAGCTGGCTCAATGCACGGGCAGAGTTACGCAAGGATCTATTTTGGACTAGGGTCTGGGTTGATCCTAGGAGTCTTAAGGCCTGGTTTAAGAGGTCTTAAGAAGGCTAATTCATGTATGGGTCGGGTCTAGATCTAGAGGATGAGAGCATGGGAGACATGGGTGTACATGGGCTCAGTAAGTGCTTTTATGTATTGGATTAGCCAGAAAGTTTTTTGGTCGGACCTAATGGCTATGTATAAATATATAGATTATATTAGGATTTCATAATGCTATGGAATACAGACCTTTTCTCCCTCAACTTTCTTCTTCTCTTCTCTCTAGAGTTGCCATACTAGGATTCTTGAAGAAGCCCTAGAGAAGGGGGCATCTCTCTCAAGCCTAAGGAGGGAGGCGCCCCATCACAGATCTAGGTGAAGGATCGGTGGTTTGCTGCCCATAGAGAACGTCAAAGATTTCTTCAAATCTATGCTAAAGATCAGGAGCTTCTGTAACATGATATCGATGCTTGTGATGTCAAGGATGATTAGCGTTCAAGCGATATCATGGGTCTATAATTTGGCATCAGAGCTAGGTGATGCTTGGAACGTTGTGGACGATAATAGATGAAGAGGTGGAGGAGGTGGGAATTGGAGTTCATGGCAGTCAGCTCAAGGTTGTCGACATCATACTCAAGGAGGTTGGTGATGGCGGTGATGAGGCTAGCTGGTCTGGCCTATCCCTAGTGAGTTGTGGAGGAGGTACCCATGCTTTCAAGTGCAGCAATGCAGGTGTAGTGGTCCTAGCTGCCAACAAAGATGAGGAGGTTGGAGTAGATATCATCACAGGGGGTGGGGTAGGTGAAGGGGATGGAGGACCAGAGTCAATGGTAGTCATCGTCGTGGTCAGTATGGCAGTTGGTGTAGAGGCAGCACTCACGAGTCTTGAGGTGGAGGCAAGGGATGGCAATAGTGGTGAGAGATTTTTAGTGGGAAGGGAGGGAACCATGGAAAGGGTGGGGGTTTATGAGCAGGAGGAATGAATGTGCAGAAACCATGGCTGGGGATTAGAGGGAGCATTTCTAGACTATAGTCTATCTAAAGGAGTCTAATCAGGTGGCAAGCTTGGAGCAATCGAATAGGGAAAGCTTAGATGATAGTTGGGCTTTTGTGTTGGGTATTTCCTTTATTTTTTTCATTCTATGGAGTCTCATCAGGCAGGAGGCTTGAAGCAACCAAATATTATTGGGCCTATTAGCAGATATACAAGAGATAAATCTCCAATCTGAATAAATTTTAATTTTAAATTTTAAATTTATTTCAGACCTTATGGAATATTGCTTAATAGATTCGATCAAATATTTAAAAAAATGGTCTAACTATCATTATTAAGCCTATTATAGCATCAAATTGAATATCCAAAAAAAAATTGACTATCATTATTGAGTCCATTA
This sequence comes from Cocos nucifera, assembly GCA_006176705.1. Classification (NCBI taxonomy): domain Eukaryota; kingdom Viridiplantae; phylum Streptophyta; class Magnoliopsida; order Arecales; family Arecaceae; genus Cocos; species Cocos nucifera. The sequence goes on from QRFJ01000449.1 coordinate 154,629, forward strand.
TAGCATCAAATGCAAGATTAGCTCATTACATTTTTAGGTATATATATATATATATGTTGGTGCAGAATTTGGTCGACGTCGGATCGAGTTGGAGTTGAGGAAGAGGTCGCCGCTAGTGACCTGCAAAATAAAGTTCTGTCCGGAGTCGATGGTGGTGGCTCTGGTAGGACTCTCTGACGATCAAGTCAGCTCTTCTGACCAACAAAAATGGAGTGCTCAGGAAAGAGTTTGGTAGAGTTTTGGAAAGAAGAAGAGAGCTTAGAGAAAATATATTTAGAAGGTCTTTTTTTATGAACGGAGCCTATGGCGGACTGATAGTAACAGCCATACCATCTGATAGTGGACCGCTCAGGGCCGCGTGGAGTTTGGTATGGAGAGGAAAAGATGTCGTCTGTAGCAGACTGATAGTGACAGCCATAACCATCCGATAGTGGGCCGCTCGAGGCCGCATGGGGTTTGCTACAAAGAGAGGAGTGTCGTCAAACTGATAGTGATCGTTCGTCGAGATTTAATAGCCGTAGTTTGAAGGAAGCAAACTTTGGTTGATGAAGAACTTTGACATATATCAATTCTAGAGGAGTTCGAACTTCTGAAGGGAATATGTCTAGAGGGGATCATCTAGGAGAAATACTATTTGAAATCTAGAAGTAATCCGCTGGAAAAATTTAGATAAAGTTTGGCTGAAGGAGAGTTTCGGAAGAAGTTCAGCTCTTATAGGAATTTGATTGAAAGAGAGGTCTGGAAGGAGTTTGGCTCCTATAGGAATTCGACTGAAGGAGAAGTTCGAAAGAAGTTTAGCTCCTATAGGAATCCGACTGAAGAAGAGATCCGAAAGGAGTTTGACTCTTATAGGAATCCGATTGAAGAAGAAGTCCGAAAAAAGTTTGACTCCTATAGAAATCCGACTGAAGGAGAGATCCGAAAGAAGTTTGGCTCCTAGAGAGATCCGACTGAAGGAGAAGTTCGGGAGGCATTCGGCTCATATAGAAATTCGACTGAAGGAGAGATCCGAAAGAAGTTCGGCTCTTATAGGAATCTGACTGAAGGAGAAGTCCGGAAGGAGTTTGGCTCCTGTAGGAATTCGACTAAAGGAAAAGTTCGGAAGGAGTCCGACTGATGGAGAAGTTCAATCGAAGGAGAAGTCTGAAAAGAGTTTGACTGATGAAAAAATCCAGCTGATGGAGAAGTCCGGATGGAGTTTGGTTGTTATAGGGGTTCAAAAGAGGTTCGACCACTAGAAGAGTTGGGCTGTTTGAAGGAGTTCGACTGGGGTTCGATCGCTGGAGGAGTTTAGCTGTTTGAAGGAGTTCGGCTGGGGTTCGCCTGCTGGAGGAGTTCGGTTGGGGTTCGCCTGCTGGAGGGAATATTTTCGATCGAAGCTCTTCCATGATTACTAGTTGCATTAGGCTAAGCATCAGATTGGACTTCGATGGGAGTAGGGTTTATCTCCAATAATAGTCCCCCCACTCTCAAGTTCGAAATTCGAAGGAAGAGAGTACAAAAAAGATGACTGTCGAAGTTTTTTTCGGGCTCTACATCCATTGAAGCTTGGGAAAGATCTTATCTCCAGTCAAGGTTGAAAGAGATCTTATCTTCTATTGACGTTGAAGCTCGGAAAAGATCTTATCTCCAGTCGAGGTTGAAGGAGATCTTATCTTCTATTGAGGTTGACGTTGAAGCTCGGGGAAGATCTTATCTCCAATCGAGGTTGAAGGAGATCTTATCTTCCATTAAGATTGACGTTGAAGCTCGGGGGAGATCTTATCTTCAATCGATGTTGAAGGAGATCTTATCTCCTATTGACGTTGAAGCTCGGAGGAGATCTTATCTCCAGCCGAGGTTGAAGGAGATCTTATCTCCTGTTGATGTTAAAGCTCGAAAGAGATCTCATCTCCAGTCGAGGTTGTAGGAGATCTTATCTTCTGTTGATGTTGAAGCTCGAAAGAGATCTTATCTCTAGCTGAGATTGAAGGAGATCTTATCTTCTATTGGGGTTGACGTTGAAGCTCGGGAGAGATCTTATCTCCAATCGAGATTGAAGGAGATCTTATCTCCTGTTCAGGTTGACATTTAAAGCTCGAGGAAGATCTTATCTCTCTAATCGAGATTGAAGGAGATCTTATCTCTTATTGACGTTGATATTGAAGCTCGAGGGAGATCTTATGTCCAGCCAAGATTGAAGGAGATCTTATCTTCTATTGACGTTGAAGCTCGAAAGAGATCTTATCTCCAGCCGAGGTTGAAAGAGATCTTATCTCCTATTGATGTTGATGTTGAAGCTTGAGGAAGATCATATCTCCAACCGAGGTTGAAGGAGATCTTATCTCCTATTGAAATTGACGTTGAAGCTTGGGAGAGATCTTATCTCCAACCAAGATTGAAGAAGATCTTATCTCCTATTGATGTTGATGTTGAAGCTCGAAAGAGATCATATCTCCAGTCGAGGTTGAAGGAGATCTTATCTCCTATCGACGTTAAAGCTCGGAGGAGATCTTATCTCCAGTCGAGGTTGAAGGAGATCTTATCTCCTATTGAGATTGATGTTGAAGCTTGGAGGAGATCATATCTCCAATCGAGATTGAAGGAGATCTTATCTCTTGTTGACGTTGAAGCTTAGGGAAGATCTTATCTCCAGTCGAGGTTGAAGAAGATCTTATCTCCTGTTGAGGTTGATGTTGAAGCTCGGAAGAAATCTTATCTTCAATCGAGGTTGAAGAAGATCTTATCTCCTATTGATATTGAAGCTCAGGGGAGATCTTATCTCCAGTCAAGGTTGAAGGAGATTTTATCTCTTGTTAAGGTTGACATTGAAGCTTAGAGGAGATCTTATCTCCAGTCAAGGTTGAAGGAGATCTTATCTTTTGTTGACGTTGAAGCTTAAGAGAGATCTTATCTCCAGCCAAGGTTGAAGATGATCTTATCTTCTGTTGAGATTGACGTTGAAGCTCGAAGGAGATCTTATCTTCAGTCGAGGTTGAAGGAGATCTTATCTCCTATTGACGTTGAAGCTCGAAAAAGATCTTATCTCCAATCGAGGTTGAAGAAGATCTTATCTCCTATTGAGGTTGACATTGAAGCTTAGGGAAGATCTTATCTCCAGTCGAGGTTGAAGAAGATCTTATCTCCTGTTGAGGTTGACGTTGATGTTCGGAGAAGATCTTATCTCCAACCGAGGTTGAAGGAGATCTTATCTCCTATTGACGTTGAAGCTCGGAGGAGATCTTATCTCCAGCCAAGGTTGAAGGAGATCTTGTCAGGGTCACTCCCCTCATCTCATCTAAAATGAACGAGGTCTTCGACTTGCTCATGTTAGGATGAGATTCTCCTCCTGTTCCTAATAGGGCCACTATTGATTGCTTCTTCTCTGTCATCACATAGTTTTTGCGCCAAGAAACAATAATATTAAAATGAAAAAATTTTATTAAAAGAAAATTATTGGTAGTATATTCTTAGATTTTTTGAATTCCAAGATCATGTGAGCATTGCTCCTCCGAGCTTCTTCAGGTGATAAGTTCTGGGTCGGACGATCTCCGCTATTTCATACTGACCTTCCTAATTTGGAGCAAGCTTTCCCTGGCTTTGAGGCTGAGAGATGGCGCTTGCCAAAGCATTAGGTCCTCCAGAGATAGTGTTGATGATGCTGAGAGACAGTCGATCTCCTTGTTGTTCTTCTTTCATTGATGGTTTTGGCTGTGGCAGCGCCCTTAGTCGATCTTCTCTCGCTTCGGACCGGCATCTGAGGAATCGACCCAGCCGGCCTCTCTTGATGAGCTCCTCGATTTTATCTTGGAGCTGAATGCATTCTTCAGTATCGTGGTCGTGGTCACGATGGTAGAGGTAGTACTTGCTTCGATTGTGCTTGTTTGGAGGAGATCGTAATTTCTAGTCTTGATAGTTAATTCTTAATTTCCATCAGAACTTGAGTTTTAGGAGCATTAAGGGGGGCGTAGTTGTAGAACCTTCCAAGGGGAGAACTTCTTCGCATCTTTCTATCGGAGCTTCTTTTGTGATGAGCTCGAGGAAGAGTTCGGACGTGCTTGCGTTCGGAGGGAGTCCGTGAGCGCGATCGATCTTCATTCGGCCCTCCATCAGTGATGGATCTATTAGACTCGCCCATCCACCACTCTCCTACGGCTTTCTCATCCTTCAACTTGAAGGCTTCTTCCACTCGGACACATCCCTCAGTCTAAGCTAGTAGATTGATAAAGTTCCTGAGATATTTCTTCTCCAAGAAGAATAATAAATCATTCTTTTGAAGGCCGCCCTTGAGTGCGGCCATTGCAATAGACTGATCCAAGTTTTGAACCTCCAATGCAGCAGCATTAAATCAGATGACATAAGCTCAGATAGATTTTTCCTCCTTCTACTTGATATTCATCAGAAAATTCGAATCTCGGTGGGGACGTCGGTTGCTAACTAAATGAGCCATAAATTGATGGCTCATCTGGTCAAAGAAAAAGATCATACCTGACTTTAATATTGAGTACCAGTTTCTTACTGCTCCCTTTAAGGTAGATGAAAAAGCTTGACATAAGATGGCTTCTAGTGCGCCATGAAGCAATATTATGATCCGAAAGGCTTTCAGATGATTGATTAGATTAGAGATTCATCGTAGCTTTCAAATTGGGAGAGCTTGAAGTTTGGCAGAATGGGCTCTTGTATAATTTGGGGAGAGAAAAGAAGATCGGTGCAGACATCGTCGTGGTGAACTGGGATGATGTGGTGGAGTCCCTCAATCCGTCAGTCCATCTTCCATAGTTTCTGATCGAGGACGTCATCTCGATCGTAGATCTTAGAAGGCTTCCGACTGTGGATGGAGAAGATCTCTTTTGGAGAAGAATCATGATTCGAACAAGGATCCTCTTCTCTCTATTTCTCTTCTTCAGGGATCGACGGGACGACGGGTATGCTAGCCCCAAGTACTCCCTTGGGATCGATTTCTGGATCGATTTCTGATATCTCGATGATGGATTTCTTGGTGAAATCGCCACCGAAGACTGCTGCATGATCTGTACCATTTCGATGAGGCCCTGTACCCGCTGCATCAATAGGTTAAACTACTCCGAATCTACCATGACCGTCGGTGGAGGAGGAGGTTGAAGCACCGGTGATGGAGCAGGAACAGACAGATCTGGCCCAGATCTAATGGCAGAAGCGATAGATCTCTGGGTAGTCGCCTTCTTTAGAGGCATTTTTTGGAATTGAGGGAGAGGATAGAGATAAATCTTGAAGAAGAAGATCCACAGAATCGATTGGGCATTTTTAAGAATAAGGGTACCTCAAAAATAGAGGGCCCTTCCTCTAGTGCCAATTCTATTGGTGCAATATCTGATCGATGCCAGATTGAGCTGGAGCTAAGAAAGAGGTCGTCGTTGATGATCTGCAAAATAAAATTTCGTCTGGAGTCGATGGTGGTGGCTCTGACAGGATCCTTCGATGTTCAAGTCAACTCTTCTAGTCAACAGAAATGGAGTGCTCAGAAAAAAGTTTGGTAGAATTTCGAAAAGAAGAAGAGAGCTTAGAGAAAACGTATCTGGAGGATTTCTTTTTATGGATGGAGCCTGTAGTAGACTGATAGTGACAACCATACTGTTCGATAGTGGGCTGCTCTGGACTGCATGAAATTTGGTATGGAGAGGAAGAGGTGTTGCCTGTAGCAAACTGATAGTGACAGCCATAACCATCCGGTAGTGGGCCACTCGAAGCCGCATGGAGTTTGCTATGGAGAGAGGAGTGTCGTCAGACTGATAGTGACCATTCGTCGAGATTTAATAGCCGTAGTTCGGAGGAAGCAGGCATTGGTTGGTGAAGAATTTTGACATATATCAATTCTAGAGGAGTTTGGACTCTTGAAGGGAATACGTCTAGAGAAGATTATCTGGGAGGAATACTACTTGAAATCTAGAAATAATCCGCTAGAGGAATTCAGATGAAGTTTGGCTGAAGGAGAGATTCGAAAGGAGTTCGACTCCTGTAGGAATTCGACTAAAGGAGAGGTCCAGAAGGAGTTCAGCTCCTGAAGGAATCCGACTGAAGGAGAGGTCCGAAAGGAGTTTGGCTCCTATAAGAATCTGATGGAAGGAGAGGTCCGAAAAAAGTTTGATTTCTGTAGGAATCCGACTAAATGAGAGATTCAAAAGGAGTTTGGCTCCTGGAGGAATCCGACTGAAGGAGAAGTCCAGGAGGAGTTCGATTCTTGTAGTAATCCGACTGAAGGAGAGATCCAAAAGGAGTTCGGCTCTTGCAGAAATCCAACTGAAGAAAAAGTTTGGAAGAAGTTCGGCTCCTATAGGAATCCGACTGAAGTAGAAGTTCGGGAGGAGTCCGATTGATGGAGAAGTCCCACCGAAGAAGAAGTCTGAGGAGAGTTCGACTGATAGAAAAGTCCAGAAAGAGTCCAACTAATGAAGAAGTCCGGATGGAGTTCGACCACTGTAGGAATTCGAAAAAGGTTCGACCGTTGGAGGAGTTTGGGTGTTTGAAGGAGTTTGATTGGGGTTTGCCTGCTGGAGAAAATATTTTTGATCGAAGCTCTTCCGTGATTACCAGTTGCATTAGGCTAAGCATCAGATTGGATTTTGACGGAAGTGGGTTTATCCCCAACAATATATATATATATATATATATATATATATATATATATATATATATATATATATATATATATATATATATATATATATATATATATATATATTAACATAAGTTTTCGATAAATTTTAAGAATTTATGTGCAAACATATAAGATATCTTGATTTATAATATGGGAATGAAAAAATATTAGAAAATTTAAAAAATAAAGAGGATTGTAATATGTAGAATTAAAAATTTTATCTTCTCGAGTATAAAATATATAAAAGTCTTTATTACAGAATATAAATAAATGAACAACATAAATATATGCCATAAAAAAGTATTCAATAAGAATACAAAGTAAATAAAGTACTTGCAATAAACTTTTTTTTAATATGAACATGACATACAAAATTATTCTACCTTAATTTTTTTAAGAATAAAAATATACTTCTCTTGGGATGCAAAACTTAGGAGATATTTTTAAAATATATATAGAAGAGATATAATAAAATAGATAAATAAAATTAAATATTATTTAAAAAATTCTTATGCTATGCATCATATGGGATTATAAGTTAGTATATATATATATTTAAAGATATTATAAATAATAAAAATTTATTAAAATAAATAATGAAATATGAATATTTAAATATAATTAAGTAAAAAATAGAAGAGAGGAGATGTAGCTATTGGGAATAAATTATGAAACAAATTTAGAGTGAAGGCGGTTTACATGTTTTCGATTTTTGATCGGACTGGGATTCTAGTCGAGTCCGATTGGGCAGGTTGGGTCAATCCATTGGCGGCCCCAAACACCCTACCTATTGTGTTCGCCGCAAGTAGGGCTAGAAGTAGGTCGGGCTAGATGAGGTTTTGCCCCTACTAGAGTCTTGCCTGAATATTTTTTCTAGGCTTTAGACTGAATTTAGACATAAAATTTTCTAAAAAACTCAGTCCCGAGTCTGGCTCTAAGTCCGATTGGGCTAGCCCACGAGAGGGGGATGGGGGTGGCGGCACTGTGGGAGGCCAACTGGCCATGTAGGGGTGCCGGGGTACCCATGGGGGCCGCAAGGGTGCGGCGTGAATGCGGGAGGGCCGAGAGGGGGTATTCGTGGGAGGTCGGGGAAGGGTGGAGGAGGGTTCGCGAGGGCTGAGACCGGGGGGTGGGCACGTGGGTTTCCCGGGGGCTGTGGGAGGATGGAGGGTGGTTCGCGAGGATCGGAATTGGCGGGGGGTGGGGTGGGGTGCGTGGATTTCACGGGGGCTATGGGAGGGCGGAGGTGGTTAGCGAGGACTGGACCAGCACGGGGGTTGCGAGGGTCGGGACCGTCGGTGGGGGGTTAAGGTGTTCGCGAGGGTCGGGACCGGCGGTGGGGGTGGGGCATGTGGGTTTCGTGGGAGGGCCATGGGAGGGGGTTCGCAAAGGTCGGGATCGTCGGTGGAAGGGGGGTGGGGTGCGTGGGTTTCGTAGGGGGAGAAAAGTGGGGGTGGAGGCACGAGGGATGTGGGTTTCGTGGGGGGTGGGGATGGAGTGAGTGTGGTGTGGAGTAGGACTGATTTTAATGGGCTTAATTTTAGACTCGGGCTGGACTGAGTTTGAATCGGATCAAAAATAGGTTGAAGCTCGGTTCGGAAGAAAAAATAAGCCTTCTCTTTTGACTCGAGCCTAATACGAATGGTTTTAGATTGAATCCAAAGTACGATCTGAAGTCAGCTCGGCTTGTTCAGCCTGGACGGCTCTGGCCCACTTTCGGCCGCAGCCGCAGGGAAGCATTATCTCTTTTTCCTTTTTACCTCGACGGTTGGATAGGGTTTTTTTTCCTTCTGCAACCTTCTCCCTTCTCCGCCAGCGAAACATCACTGCCGACAGATCAATAATGGTGTGCGAGAAGTGTAAGCATTTTCTCCTCGAATTCTTGTCGAAGTGGTAGAGGTTTAGTTTTTTTCGCTTCTTTTTTTTCCTACAATCCCTTAGCGGGATCATATTCTCTTCCTCCCTCCAGGCGAGAAGAAGCTGTCGAAGGTGATCGTGCCCGACAAGTGGAAGGAGGGCGCCAGCAATACCACTGAAAGCGGCGGCCGCAAGATCAACGAGAACAAACTCCTGTCCAAGAAACACAGGTTCTTCTTTTCTTCTTTCATCGAAGTTATTTTTTTGTCCTCCTACCAATCCCCTTTTCTTTTTCTGTTCTGTCGTTATTCGGTCATTGTTGTTGCAATTTATTTGTTGTTTCTTGATGAAATACGGTGCATCCATTCAATTGTTTGTTCGGATGTGGTTTTTATTGGCTTCTTATTCTTCAAACTGAACTCAAGGGTAGTAGGCACTAAGCATCCCTTATATATGTTAATAAAAATGATAAAAGAAGTTATGAGGATGGAGCATTCATACATACAAGAGATTATTGCTGTGTTTCTCTTGAATGAACCCTAAAAATACCCCCATTTGGATAACCTCTCTCTCCGTGCGTGCGTGCGTGCGTGCGTGTCCTCTTCTCCATCTGTGTGTCTTTAGTTCCTCATTACTATACAAATTTCTCTTGGCAGAAGTGTGAGAGCATAATGCTCTACGACCAAGTCATATGGATCCTACTCTCTAGTTTCTAGGCCATACTCAGGTACCACCGTACAGTTCTTTACTATTGTAGCTTGCTTTAATCCTGTAAGGCTTTTCTTTCCATTTGGTGCCCTTTGGTGTAGCCATTTTATCTTGGCAGTTCGCTCCATTGGTCACCCAAGCAAGATATATACTTGGCTCTAACACCAATTTCTCATCTGAAAACAATGCAAAATAATTATATGGGTATTTTTGTTGGAGTTATTCTTTTATACATTATGGTTTTGAATTGATGGAAACTTTTTTTGGGAGGTAGGATTCAATTCAATGATTGATGGGTAATCAAAGAACCATGAGGTCTGTTTGGTGGATCATTCATCTTAAGGTGACTGGTGCTTCATGGGTAACCACATTTCCTGATCTTTTCTTCAATATTACGGATGGTAAGAATGTGGGAAAATTGAGCTTAGATGCCACATTCTCCTAGTTTGAAACATGATTGGCTATATATATGTATATATGTATGTATATATATACATACATATGTATCATACATACATATGTATACATTGAAAGGAATATGCCCTACAAGCCAATCGAAATATGTATCTTGATGGGTTATTTTTTTGTCTTCCAGACTCATATAATGATATTTTTAAATAAATAAAGACATTTATATTTCATCATATGCTATGTCTTAATTGCTTATTTAAGATTATGATGAACCCCATAGATTAGGGTTATGGTTCTAAGGTTATGATGAGATCATAACCTGTGAGATCTAAAATTTTAAAATTCTAATCTAAAATATTCATGGTCGATAGAACATTGAGTTGTGAATCAATGTTTTCGGAAAGATTGGCACATCCTATGTATGCTCATTAAAGAGGGTGATTGATGTTACAATCACTTGTGTATGACATTAATACAAGGGTGTGGGTGCTCATTAGAGAATTGGTTCACTGAATTGATTCGACTTAAGAACATCTGATGGAGTCTTATCTACTTATCAAGAGATGTTTCTCATAGTGAGAGTTATGCATGTAATCCTTTGACCTGAGATTGCCATAGAATCTTGTATGCATGAATCCATATTTTGGTTCATACTCATTTATGACTTAGTCATATATGGGGTATTCTGGATATGGTAGATTGCATATGGAGGTTGTGAGTAGGTTAACATAGAATCGATCACTTTTAGTAAGAGGAGATCGCATCCTACTTCAATCAAATGATGATTCATGAAGACTTTGATCAAAGCATGATGGAAATTAGAAAATGTTTCTAATGTTTTATTAATTGAGTCATCACTAAGAGATTGAGAGACATATGAATATGATATTGGATTTGACATGATTTCATATCCAAAGTCATATTTGGGATGTAGGGTGATCGCAGGATCGAATTGCATGGTAACTTTTCACTGAAGGATATTTTTGGTATTTTCATCAAAATTTTATATCTTCTGCATAGAAATGATATGTTGTTAGACGTTAATTTTGTCTTGTGGGTTTGATCGAATTAAAAAGTTTAATTTGATCATCAATTAGAAAGGGTTCTAATTGATCGAATCGGGTCAGCTCGATTTGATCTAAATCGATTTGATTGGTTTCTAATCAAATTAGATCAAATCGCATCTGGATCTACTGCTGGCTAAATGTGGAATCCAATGGATCACACACAAAGAAAATTAATCAAGGGTCTAATTGGATTAGATCATGTTTGCAAGTTGAACATGCTAGCACATGTTGTAAACCCTAACCCCTACATTCGAATCAGATTCGAATTTGGTTCCAATTTGGGCTAATTAGATCCAATTTAATCCAAATCAGATTTGGTTCTTTAATTGGGTTGACCCCTGGCTTGTTAACTAGGGTTTTGGGTGCCTCTTTTCTGAATCCCACGCGCCAGAGATTCTCTCTGGGCGCGTGTGGATGGTTCCTTGTGCAAACAATTTAGGCGCATGGAATTTGTAGGCGCCAACTTCCTTCATTCTTATCCACTTATTTTTTCTACGTAAAATTTTGTTTACGTAGTTTTTAGATGTGAGGAGGCGCGGAAGAGTCCTTTTGCTGGTTAAACTCCTCGGTTGTTATTTGGTATTTGGATAAGAGAAGCTAACTTGCCGCCCCTTCTTTGAATGGTGCCTCTTGGACCAAGAGTCCAAGGAGTATGGGACTTTAACCCATTCCAATGCTCCTTATTTGATTTGGCACCTCTCTTTTGGACCATTAGATGGTCTTCAAATCAGATCTCCACCCTTCAAGTGCTTGGCGCCACAAATAAACTCTCGCGACTCTTGGAAAAATAACGTAGAATTTTATTCCGAAGAGGCCTTTTGCTTGAAGCAACTCTTGGAATTAATTATTCATACATCCACGTGTCCTGAGATTTTAATAAGGCATGAGACATCTGATGGGGCGTGAGATAAGGAAGGGAATGGGCGTGAGAAATTGGAGAAGGCGCCCCTATGTGAATCACAAATAGGGGGCGTGCCTGGCTTACGGAGAATTCATCCTGATCTCTTCTTTCTTACATCCCTCTCCATTTTGTCCAATTTCCTTCTTCCTTCCCTTGTTAAGACAAGATCCTATTAAGGACAAGGAGTCTTCTTTAAGACAAGGGTCTAGGAAGAAAGATAAGAAAGACAAGGAGAAAAGAAAGCAAGGGAAAGGGAAGGCTAGGAGGAAGGAAGCAAAGTCTAAAGAAGGTTTTGCCCAATTAAATTCTTGCAATAAGAATTTAATTCAAGAAATCAATTTTAAAAAGTGTTAGATGCTTGATCAAGTCTCCGTGTGGATCAACGTTGGAGGGTGAACATGTGGGCACCCGTCGGACCTTTGTCGGAATTCTAACACAAATCAGGGTTTAGTGATCAAAGGTATGTTCCTATACCCTATATTTACATTATAATTGCATGTTATATGATTTGAATTTAATAAGATGGTCCTAGATTAAGGTTTGATTTTAGAATTTTAATATGAAATGCTTTGAAATCTGTGCTTCCGCCTTGGTCATCAAACCCTATGTATACATACATCCATATATATGTATCTATACATACATACATACATCCATATGTATATACATACATATGTATGTATATATATGTATGTATATACATATATATTTGATCACGAAAAGCTCAAAAAGTACAGCTAAGATATTGAAAGCATCAATCACTAAGCTATATTAAATTGAGTCCTGAGATTTGGATAAAAGATTCGATCGCAAAGGTCATGGAGGTGCAAGCATCCCACTCTCCATTTTCTTCCTAATTTTGGCCAAATATCATATTTCTTTCTTGCAATATCCATTTTCTTCCTAATTGAGGTTGATGTTCTTCATTCATGTGACCTTGTAGGGATCTCTGCTTTGGCTTGCTTTTTAGCTTAAATTTATTGATACTATCTTCAAAAATGATATTTGTGTAACTACTGGAGTTGATACTAAAAATTAGAAAGATGCCCAATGCATTGGATTTAGATATTGAAAATGTTTCTTTCCAATCTTCAATGTCATTTGCTCTACAAGTAGTGCGAAGTTTAAGAACAACAAAGCGACGCAACAAGATACCGCCTTATATCGAGCATGCTATACTGCATAGGTATCAAATAGAGACTTGGTATATGGGCATACCGAGTCTTGGTATGCCGAACTAACCCCCATACTGGGCATATAGATATTGTATTAGCATGGTAACAGTATGGGGTCGAGTACTGAGATGGCAAACCTTGGATGCAACTTTTCTTCTAGATAGCTATTTTTTAGGCTCCACTTAATATCTGTTGCCTTTTGTTTTTTATATGTGTTGGTAATAACACTTTCTTTATTGGTGAAATTATGAGCTGATTTAGGCATTAGGCTAAAAGTAAGCAAATTTGATGCTTTTAAGCCGAATGCTCAATGCCTAAGCCAAGGTTTGCCATCTTGGTATCAGGCTCCACATTGGTGCCATCCTGTCACTATGTTGGTACACCCGGTATGGGGGGCGGTTCAGTGTATTGGAGGCTGGTTTGGTGTATTGAGTATTGGTATGCCCTCATATTTTGTATCGGTATCGAATCGGTATGGTATGGTATGCCCCGTACTCTCTGGTTCGGTATGGTATGGTGTACCTTGGTGTAAATCAAATCAATAACTTCTCAAGTTAATAATGACTTATAAAGGAGTTGGTTGCTTCTTTGCTCCTTAGGCCAATGCCAACACAAACCTGTAACAACAGGCAAAGATGTATTTTATCTGGGGCTTGCAGAAAGTGATGAATGCAACAACTGTAGCTACAAAGAAGAAGATAAGGTTCCTCACTATGTTGTTGTTATATCTCTCCTAATTAATTATGGGATAGGTGATGTCTCAAATTGGCAAGGAAACACCATTTCTGAACAAGAATCCAATCAGTGACCAAATCTATGACTTTGACATTTGCATAAATGTGGTCTTTGAAGATGCTCCTAATAAATTAAAGTTGAAGAGCAAGCCACACCTGGCTCCCTACAAGGTCACATGAGTGAAAAGCACAGCTCTGTAGGTCTATAAGAGATGTTTGATCACTGGAAGGCTTGTGTTTTTTTTTTTAAGAATATTACTTCTGGGGTGGTGAATGTTTGCAAAGCTAACCATAGTCTTGGAATCATCTAATAACTCTAATTTCATCACTGATCAAATATTTCTGGAGAATGTCAGAGAAATTTTATTCAAGTAAAAATATTTCATTCACAAAAAAAAATCATTCAAAAAAAAGATGGATAAAACTTTTCTTTAGTTTTAGTTGTTATTTTGGGTTTCTTACACAAAAAAGGTTGCACTGCAGATTTGCAATTCCCTCATTTCTCACTTTTTAATTGGCCTCGGGCAGGCTGATAGGCAGGTCAAATGAGAGAGCTGAACACTAGCTACTCAACCTTCATTTGTAGGCTGTGCTACTGAAGCATCGCTTTTTGAATCTCTATATCATGTTCTTTAAAATGCAACAACTTAACAGATAGTCCTTTTTCATAGTCAATATACATAATATAATTCATATATATGCTTCTAGTTTCTTCAGTGCTCTAAATTTATTTAGAGTTTTGCTTCCCCGCTTTTGCATCTACTTCCAATTCTGGTAACTTTGACGAAATGTGATGTTGCTAGATTTTTGCATTGTTAGGATCAAATTTCTATGTTGGATTGTTTTGGTGAAAGTTGGGATCCATATAGAATTTCAAAGTATGCTACTGATATACTTGAGGGGGGGGGGGTTAAGGGAGTGTACTACTGATTGCCTATTGGTGGATAGAACATTGTAAGCATGGATGAAGAGTATTAACCCAATTGTTGGCCGTGTAAATCTTCAAGAAATCTCTTAACTCATGCAGCCAAATATTCAACATAAAGAAAAAAACTGGAGTTGTCCCTCTCAATCCATGTTGGTGAGGTCTACGTATCCTTTTATAGTATTTGCATATGCTTACAATGGTAATGGATACAAGGATGGAAATGTAAAATAATAGATTCCAGGTATATGCTATAGGAATTCTACATGATCTTGAAGATTCTACAAATATCCCAAGAATATGCTACGACAATCTCTTAATAGAAAATATACAATAATAGATTCTAGGAATATGCTTTGGTAATTCTTTTCATGTTCTTTGGTGATCTTTTGAATATTTGGCTATATGATCTCGAGATTTTTTGAAGATTTATATGGTCAACAACTAGGCTAATACCCTCCTCAAGCGAATGGGGCATAGACTGCACATTGAGCTTGAACTTGAGAGTGGAAAAATCGATGATAGGAGAGACCTTTGGTTAGTATATTAGCAATCTGCTCTTGAAAGGAGATGAATATTACATGCAATTGATTGTGAGCTATCGGTTTATGAACAAAATGAAAATCAATTTCAATATATTTAGTACGGATGAAATTGGATTACCGTCAAATAGATTGCACTTAGGTTGTTACACCAAAGTGTCGAAGGAGAGGGAAGAAATATACCCAACTCATGCAATAACTGTTGAATCCATTTAAGTTTGGCCCTAGCATATTAGCCAGCCCTTTATATTCGGATTCTATGCTATAGCTGTCCATGGTGCATTGCTTCTTTGAGCTCTATGAAATAAGATTAGGGCCAAAGAATATAATATAGCTGCTCATAGATCGTCGATCCATAGCGTCTCTAGCCCAATCCATCTCTAAATAGGCATATAAAACAATATTAGATAATTTATTGAGTTTGAGCCAATAATGAATAGAGTACTATAAGTACCATAGAATTTATTTAATAGCCTTCGGGTGCTTAGTATTTGGCCTGTGCATTATTGACACATAATTGATAGACAATATTAGATCGAGTAAGAGTAAGGTATTGAAGAGCCCAACTATACTATGATAATGGCTCGGATTTGGATACAGATCATCTGTATGTAGTGAAAGCTTGGTGCCACATGGTACTGGAGTAGTAACAGGCAAGATTCGCTGTCTCGGTACCAAACCTCGTATCGGTAAAATTCTACTACAATGTCGTTACGTGGTTCGGTACAGTACAATAGTATTGGTACACTTCGAAACAACATACTGGTACGAGATCGGTATGGTACGATATGGACGATATGGAGCAGTACGGGGCGGTATGGCATTCTATGGTAACAGGCTTGGAGGTGTCCATGTGATTCTTCTCGAGAAAATCAGAAAACACTTTGACCGTGTAGGAACTAAGACATCTTGCATAGAGTGGGGCCTCAATACCTAGGAAATAATGGAATGTGCCTAGATCTTTTATAAGAAACTCATGAGCGAAAGAAGAGAGCAAGTCATCAAGCAGCACATTAGGACTATCTGTGAGAATAATATCATCAATATATATAAGGAGAAGAGGAATATAGATGTCTGTGCACTTGATAAAGAGAGATATCAGCCTGAGATCTAGAATAGCCCAAATCATGAAGATAGGAACTAAGGAGTTGAAACAAAGCCGGTGGAGTTTGTTTAAGCCCATATAGAGAGCATCAAAGATGATAAAACATAATGTGCACGATTTGGGTCAAAAAATCTGGGGGCTGTTTCATGAAGACTTCTTCATCAAGGAATCCATGAAGAAAAGCATTTTTGACATTCAATCGGCGGATAGAACATCCCCCGGAAACTGCAAGAGAGTACCATTTGAATAGTAACTAGTTTCACCTCAGAGTTGAAGGTGCTGCTGTAATCAACACCTTGTTGGTTCAGCCTTTGGCCATAAGTCCAATGTTGTAACGATCAATTGAATTGTTGGATTTGCATTTGATTTTTTGGATGCATTTGCAATATATAATATATGGATGTGGTGAAGGGTAAACCAATTCCCAAGTGCCGTTAGCAATTAAAAGCATTATATTCTTTAACCATAGCTTGATGCCAAGTGGCATATCTGTAGGCCTGTGTGCAATGACTGAGCTCAACCAAATCAACATATGCAATAAAAGCCATCCTTAGAACCAGGAGTCATTGAATCTTTGTTATGAGAAATCAAGCCTGCAATGGTGAATATAGGCTTGTTATGATCTGACGATGGTAGTGTTGAAGACAATGTTGTTATAGCAAGAGCAGCCAAGCCATTTTGCAAGTGGGCCAAGTGAAGGGGCTGTGTGTGTGTCTCCTCATTGTACATATTAGTGCCATCAGATGTCGCATATTGCTGGGCCTGAATAGAAGGTGGTGACAAAGCCTGAGCAGCAACCAAGTCATTAGCAGTAATAGATGGGCCAGGCAACTGACCAGATGGCTCAACTTCATGGTTGACTTGAATGAAAGAGGAACTGCAGGAATTGCGATTAGAATTGTGATTTCTGGCATCTTGGAATGGGGTTGAGGAGGATGGAGATAGCCGATCAGATGTCGAAATGGAAATGGATGGGAATTTAGATGGTGGATCGGGTAAATGATAAAAGGCCAATAAGTCTGTAATGGATGGCGAAGACAAGCCATCAACTGCCCCAGAATTAGATTGCCCGCTAGCTGCCTTATATGGAGAGTTGTCTTCATCAAAAATAACTTGTCAGGATATTTAGGTATGGCTAGTAGATGGAGTGTAGCATCTATATCCATAATAACTTGGCAGATGGCCAAGAAAAACACAAGGTGTAGACCAAAAATTGAGCTCACGAGCATTGTACGGATGGAGATTAGGATAGCACAAACAACCAAAGATTCCATGGAAAGAATAGTTAGGTTGTTTTCCAAATAAGATTTCCCATGGAGATCTATTTTGAAGCTACCGTGTGGGTAGCCTATTGATAAGAAACTATTTCGAAAGCAACATCCTAAAAGGAGAGAGGAATATTTGATTGAGCAAGTAAGGCTAAATCCATCTCAACTATATGTCAATGCATACACTCCACTGCCCCATTTTTTTGAGGGTATGCAGACATGATATGCGACGTCCAATCCTATTCATTTTGAGTTAATGTTGGAATTCAGAAGAAAGAAATTCAAGTGCGCCATCCATTTGAAGAAATTTAATTTTAGAATCAAGAAGATTTTCAATATAAAATCGGAATGTATGAAAAGCATGAAACACGTCAGATTGATTTTTCAAAAGGAAAATACCATGAGAATTTAGAAAACTCATCAAGGAAATGAATACAATATTGATAGCCAAAATGAGATAGAACTAGAGATGGGCTCCAAATATCCTTACAAACAAGCTCAAACAATTTAGAAGCAACATTAGAAGAGGAATAATAAGGAAGTTGATAATCTTTACTCAATAAACATGAATTGCATAAACCATGGTGAGAACAAACAAACGGAATAGATGCTAGGGATAAAAGTTTATTGATCGTAGAAAAATTTGCGTGCCCAAAACATCAATGCCATGGAGTGTTGTTTGATGGAGTAGATGCCATGAACAACATCGGAGACAAGCTAGGAGCATCCTTATTCAGAAGATAGTAGAGGTTATCTTTAATAGGTACATGGA
Organism: Cocos nucifera; assembly: GCA_006176705.1. Taxonomy (NCBI): domain Eukaryota; kingdom Viridiplantae; phylum Streptophyta; class Magnoliopsida; order Arecales; family Arecaceae; genus Cocos; species Cocos nucifera. Next base: position 172,707 of record QRFJ01000449.1, read on the forward strand.
GCAAGGTTTTACCAGTTTCCTGGTCCTTGACAAGAACTTAAGATGGGTAAAATTCAAAGAAGCAATTATTGTCCCAAGTGAAGCGGGAGACAGAACAAGCTTTTTGAAATATTTGGGACAAAATATTTTGTAAATACAAAGATCGATATAAAGAGAAAAGAGAGGAATAATTGGTGTGGATGGTTGGTAAACTTGATCCTTCACCAAGCACAACCTGGTCTTGACCCCCATAATTAAATTGAAGAGAGACTAGAGAGATGAGCAATCATATGATGTGTGGCATAGTTGTTGGGAATCCACGTGTAGTCACCAATACAAAATGAATGAGATGGTTCAAAGGCAACATGAGCCTAAGGTGGAGTATTGTTAGGTTGAAAAGCATGACTATATTATTGATGACATACTCCTACTATATGGCCATGTTTGTTGCAAAGTTGACATCATATTTGCTTTTGATTATTCTTGTGATTACAACAGTAAGAGGTTTTAAATTATGTTGCGTTATCTACAAATTCAGTTTCTGCAATGTCACATTGTGGATGGGAAGCTCGGCCATAAGGAGCAGATGTTGAAGTATATTGTGGTTGTGCAGGAGCTATGGACCGAGTGACAGCAATGTGGACCATAGGCTAGCTGCTGCTGAAAAGCAGGCACCCAAGAGGCTGTTCTGGATCATCAAGAGTGCTTGTGTGAATAGCATGCCATGAAGTTCTGTGAGCATTGCTTGATCTCTTTTCTAAGCATTGAGAGTTTTTAATACAAGTTGCTTTCAGGACCAAGGCTGTCACGTACTTATACTGATCACTAGAGGAAATAGGCTGTCCAATTGCAGCAAGAGAGTCAATCAAACCTTTGGCTTCTTGGATATATTTGGAGATCAAACGACTCCCTATGTATGGTTTGAAGTTGCAAATGAAGAGTCTGGGCTTGAGTATTGTTGTGGGCAGCAAATAGTTGCTTCAAGATTATCCATGCTTCTTATGTCGAATCAATACCCACTAGATGACCAACCACATGATTGGCAACTAAGTTCATTATCCAACCCAAGGCACGTTAGTCTCTCATGATCCATGTGTGATATTCAGGGTTGTGGTTGGCCATGGAGGTGCCATCCTTCTCAATGGTGATGGTGGCTTGTAGACATTGATAGAAGCCATCAACATAACCAAGCAGATCAAAGGCTTTCAGATATGGAATAAAATGTGTTTTCCATGCAAGATAATGGGTCCTTCCAACTTAATGCAGATAGAGGGAAGATTGGAAGAAGAAGAGCCATTCTGCTAAGAGGAAATGTTTGAAAGGATGGTCAGGGAGTTTGGCAGGGAAAGCAAGAGCAATGGAAAAATGAGGATTTTAGAGAGAGCACTGAACAATAGTTGTAGAAGAGAGGTTTAGGGAAGAGGATAGAAAGTGGGTGGAAGATAGGATTGATGGACGCAAGTTGATGATATTATTCTCAGAGATAGTCTTGATGCGCCATTGGATGACTTGCTTTCTTCTCTTGTGCGTGAGTTTGCTATAAAAAATCTAGGTGCACTCCATTATTTCTAGGTATTAAGGTCCATTTTGTGCAAGATGGTTTAATTCTTTTGCAATTCAAAATATATTTTTGATCTCCTTAAGAAGATTCATATGGACGCCTCCAAGCCTGTTACTACTCCGGTACCATTTGGCTCCAAGCTTACACTATATGCAGGTGATTTGTATTTACACTCTAGTCCTTATCATAGTATAGTTGGGGCTCTTCGAATCCTTACTGTCACTCGGCATGATATTACCTATGCTGTCAATTATTTGTGTCAATTTATACATAGACCAACCATCGAGCATTGGAAGGCTATTAAACTAATCTACGGTACTTAAAGTACTCAATTTACTAAGGGCTCAAACTCAGTAAATTATCTACGGTTGCTTTAAATGCCTATTTGGATGTGGCCTGGGATGGAGACTCCAATGATCAATGATCTTTTAGCAGCTATATTATATTCTTCGGTTCTAATCTTATTTCATGGAGCTCAGAGAAGCAGCATACTGTAGCCTGCTCTAGGATATAATCTGAATATAAAAAGGTTGCCTAATGCTATGGCCGAGCTTAAGGTTTGCCGTCTCGGTATGGGACCTCGTACTAGTACCATCTTATTATAGTGTAGGTACATGGTTGGTATGGTACAAGAGTATCAATATAGTATGAGATGTCGTACCGGTATGGTATGGTATGGTATGCTCCGTATCAGGCAGTACGATAAACCTTGGCCAAGCTTATATGGATTCAATAGTTATTGCATAAGTTAGCTGTATTTTTTCCCTCTTCTACACTTTGGTTTGACAATCTAAGTGCAATTTATTTGACAATCAATACAATTTTTCATGTTCATACCGAATATATTGAAATTGATTTTCATTTTATTTGCAAATGGATAGCTCGCATTCAATTGCATGTATGATTCATCTCCTCTCAAGAGTAGATTGCTGATATACTAACCAAAGGTCTCTCCTATTATCAATTTTCCACTCTCAGGTCCAAGCTTAGTGTGTAGTCTATACCCCATTTACTTGAGGGAGGGGTATTAGTCTAGTTGTGATCGTATAGATCTTTAAGAATATTCAAAAGATCATTAAAGAATATTCAAGAAATTACTGAAGCATATTCTTGAGATATTTGTAGAATCTTTATATAGGATTCCTAGAGCATATTTCTGAAACTTAATATATTTCTATCCTTGTATCTATTACCATTGTAAGCAGATGTACATAAACACTATAAAATGATATGTAAATCTCCTTACCAACACAAGTTGAGAAAGAATTTCCTACAACTCAAATTTTCTTTCTTCAAGAAGAAATTTTGTAAACTTAATTGATATGAAAAAATTGAAAATATCTAGTCAATGCTTCTTTAGAAAGATCGATAATTAAAGCTTTGAATATGGATTTTGAATGTGGTTTAAAAGTGACAGGCTTGCTTTGCTGAAGTCATGATTAATTTGGCTGGGATTTGCAAGTATAAACACAATCTTTCCAGAGTAACAGTGGGAGAAAGAGCAGTGGCTTTTCTAAGATTTTATGCTTGATGAAGGTAAGTATTAAGAGATTGAAAACCGCAGCCATATTTTTGTTGATTGTCAATAGTAAAAAGAGCTACTAGGTGTGAAACTAACAGAGCTGGATTGAATAAAGATAGTAAGGAATGAAGATAGATAGATTGGAAATTATCTTGTACAGGGTATGTATAAAAGAGTCAAACAAGTATTGGTCAAGTGTTTAGCTCTTGTTTGGATGTTTGGGCAAAAATTTCCAAAGTATCGGACAAAAGTCAAAACAAAGTGATGTTTAAAAAAAAAAAAAACAAGACAAAAAATTAACCATGATATTTTTCTGGTATTTGTTGTTTGGCTCTTGTAGGAAAATCTGTAGAAAAAAATTATTGCAAGTAAAATTAGCAGAAAATTGGACTATAATGTAGCGGAACTTAAACATTTACTACCTAACCAGTCTTTCAATTTAAGTTTTTGACCGACTCCAAAGTGATTCCAATTTGATTCACTCCTATTTGGGGTGGTAACCTGCTACAGGAGTCTAAGTTATGGATTTACACTTGAGTTTCATAACTAATTCGTGAAGAGTTGAATTACGTTTGATTAGCTTGCATGTTGAGGCAAAATCTAAATTGGGACAGGTGCAGATCAATCATTGGTCTACCCTGCCAAATTGTGCCTGTAGCTGTAAACTGGCATAGGAATGTAAAATTTTCATCTCAATGAATAATATATTATAATTATAATTGAATAAATATTATCTTGGTCATATTTTACCAATATTATAATATTTTGTCTATTTGATAATAACATTTAAATAATGAAGAAGATGAGCCTCATCCTTTCCAATAGAATCAGAGTATCCAAATACCACAAAAGAGAGAAGAAAAAACCTTTCATAAGTTATATCATATGCCTGTAAGTCATATAAATCCTCTTCTTTTCTATCTTCTGATGATTCTTGTAAGTTAACAATCCAACATCTCTAGGAAAAATAAGAAGGCCATGGGTGATGAGTCAGTGGATCAGGGATATGCTTGGGAAATAATTAATAATGGAAGATATTAGGTATAGAAAAGAAAATAGAGGAAAGGAAAACAAAAGGACTTGCAACAAGAAATAACCTGAACGAGAAAGGGTGGTTGTAAGAAAACCATGCAGGGCCCACTTGTTGCCATTTTTGTCCTGCTTCATCTCCTCCCTTTTGTAGAAAAAAATGTTTTATTCTACAAACTGCATATTAGATTAAAATGCTGTAAAATACAACCCAAGCAGATGAAATACATTTAGGATTATCATTGGAACCATCACACTTGCTGACCATCGATGAACTGATGGAATAAACCAACCAAAATTGGCCTCTATTAGTATCGAACAGAGGAAAATGCTCCTGTAGCTGCTGGATGATGATAAAATGTCATAGCAAAACCCATAGCTACTTATACTAAAAAACAAGTGTGTTCCTCTAAATAATGAATTTGTTGACATGAGGGGAAGCATATTTACTAGTTATATCATCTGCTATTGGCTGAATCTTGGGACATTCCTGAAACCAATCATTTACCTTATTGAGATAGGTAATCCAAAGGAATTCCCATGTAATAAGGAAGTATTAGAATGAAAATGGACTTCAAAACAATGGACTTGGGAAGAAAAAGAAAGAAAAATGCATAAGAAAGAAAGATAGAATAGCTGCAACAATGATATATTAGCAGCAGGCTTATTCTGATCTCCAGTTAGAAATTGTGATCTTTACGACGGTTAGCACTCTTTGAAGATTCAAGAATTGATACCACTACACCTTCTCATCTTCTCCGTTTTCATTATTTTTGGCCATTCCTCTTCATCTTTATTTTCCAATCTTATTTGAAATGTTAATCCAAACTTAATCAATATTTGCGTGGAAGTGGAAGATTTACAGCTATACCAAATAAAATTCTGGAGGGGACTGGTTTGCTGAGGATGTGAGCAAAAAACTAAGTGAAAGAAAGAGTGATAAGGTTGTTTTTTATTTTGTTTTCTTTTGGTGATAGCTTCAGAAAAAGGAAGGAGGTTTTGCTGTGTTTTGAGATGAGATGGCTTGCTGTTCTTCAGAGAGGCAGACTGATGGACATCACTTCCAAAACAAGGGAAACAGAGAAACCAAAATGAGTACATTTCTATTTCCCCAGGGAATCTCCCTTTTTCTTTGGTGTTTTTGTGGATTGTTCCCTTTCCCTTGAAATTGCCACAATCCCATGACAAACCATGGGATTAAGTACATGCAAACATGCCCTGAGAAGTTGTCTTCTCATTTCTAAAGTAGTTGCATGGTTATTTAGAAAGCAAGAAAGTATGTGTGATATGGCAATAAAAGTATCATGTTGTTTTGTTTTGTAGGCATAATTGTTGACAAAGTTGTAGTATCTGATTCTTGATAACTTGAAAGATCTAATGTTTCAGGACCAAGTGGTTGAATGTTAACTTAGCCTCTTCAATAGGTAATGTACCAGAAATAGAAGCATACGTACAACATGACTAAAGTTATCTTGCTACCTTTGACTTTTATTTTCTACTCTTGACATTTTGAGTCTTTCTTTTCCTAGAAGCAAGGTTCGCCATCTCGGTACCAGACCTTATATTAGTGCCATCCTATTACAGTGTCGATGAGTGTCATTATGGTACGAGACAGCATACTAGTATAAAACCGGTATGGTATGGTACATTTTGGATCAGTTTGTTGTGTTTCAACATAACTGCACAACCATATCTACAACCTTTAGTTCTGACCATGAGGTTAGCTGGCCTACTAGTTCTGACAATGAGGCTAGCTGGCCTACTACACTGTTCTAATGTATGATTGACCTTCTCAACACACCGTCTCTCCTTGAAATCTAGATGAGGCCGTGAATATTGCATAGCTCGAAATGTATTCAATGCAAATACTGTTATTCATCTCCATTTGAATTCTTGGGTGTTCATCAATGTCTTTTAGATTGTATCAGCCTATCCATGGCCTTTACATGTGCACGAGATGAGCAAAAATGTTGTCAGCACCTTGCATGTTAGCTGAAAGAACATTCCATCCAAATGATGCAGCCAGTGTTGACGACAACCCACAAAATAAGCCAGAAGTAATTATCAAGAATGGAAGACCTTATGAAAAATCAAATATCGATATGCCAATGTGTACTGAGCATTTATGCACTATTATGTATGATTCTGTGATATCATATCAACTAAAAGTGGTGGGATATGAAGTGATATCAATAGATACTGGATTGTCATGTAAATGTCAAAACATTGGAATTGCATCTCTCTCTAGTTCCTTGACAGGGTACATGTCTTGTGAAAGTGGTACATCAATAGCTAGACATTGATTTAGAGACACGTTTGTTTGAGCTGATTCTTTCTTGGTGACATCAGAACTCTTGAGACTGCTTAACTGAACATTCCCTAAGAGAATCAGTTACAATCAGTAAATTTGATTTCTGTCTTCATAGTTTCATTGCCCTCGGCTTATCACTGGAAATAATGACTTGCCTCATATAAATCCGTAATGCCTAATGAACAACAAGGAGATAATAGTGCTATTGCTTAGAAATGTGGTGTTCTGAACTTGCATTTTTGAATTTATACATCTGAAGTGTAGTTTTTATAAACAGATGCTGTTATCCTTTTATTTTTTGCCCATGGTTCTACAAGCTATTTTATTCTGGATTGTTTACTCTGAATTCTTTGATATTCAAATATCTGTTGTTTTGCTTTGTTTTCATTATCCTTTATAATTAATTGTAATTATTAAAAAACTAGTACTTTGTCATTATTATATCTGAACAAAAAAAGTGAATTATCTGCGATTGCTGTTTCTGATTGGTCAATAGTATCTCTCATGTTATATTCTAATTATTTGTCCTCTTACTTGCAGATGGACCCCTTATGGAAATGCCAAGTGCATCATTTGCAAACAGCAAGTACATCAAGATGCCAAATACTGCCATACCTGTGCCTACTCTAAAGGCAAGAAGTTTGATGTTATCATTTCCCCTATTTTTTCATTTTTGGATTAGAACTTTTTTTTTGCTCTTTTCTTTTCTTTTTCTTTTTCTTTCTTTCTTTCTTTTTTTTTTTTTTTTTTTTGCATTGAGAGAACTGGTGTTTGCCATACCATTTGATATAGAGCGTACTGTACCATATCATATCTATATTGTTATACCAGTTCGTATGATGTACTAATATTGTAAAAGGATGGTACCGATACAGGGTCCGATACTGAGAAGATGAACCTTGGAGAGAACCTTTTGCATTATTATAATGGAACACTTATATTATGTAGTTTGGTAGTCCATTTAGTTCAATATGTGCTATGCGAGCTACGGATACTGCTGCGAGTTGTTCATTTAGCCTAACCATTATGATGACTTTAGTTTGGTAGTCGGTCGTGGCTTTAGCTCAAAGTCAAAACTGACCACATGTTTCTAACAACTTTTATTCTAGTTTATTTCCGTCGTGATTGTAGGTTTCTTCATCAATAAGAACATTTGATTAATTTGAACTTCGACAAAAAATTTAGGCCTTTTTCATGGATAACTGTGCAATGGGTAACAACAGACTCAAGAAAAATTTACCAACATAGCTAGTCTAATTTTGTGCCCGGAATGTATCGTGAGATGCTTCTAACCCCTTTTTTGGCCTCCTTAGGTGTTTGTGCTATGTGTGGGAAGCAAGTGCTGGATACAAAGTTTTACAAGCAAAGCAATGTGTGAAGCTGGTGGCAAATACTACTGTTGTGAGGCTCCTTTGAATTTGACATCACAGTATGTGCTTCAAATTATTTATGGCAAGACAATTGGAGCTAGTGTATCTCTAGCAGGTCTGATATTTTAATATTGCTACATGGAAAAGTGAAGAAACTCTATTTTGTATGCACAGTTAGATCCATTGTTTCAATAGACTGAAAATTAACTATACTTTTTTTTTTATTAATTTCTCTAACAAGTGGTTCGTTCGTGCTCATAATTTCATCTGTATAGGCTTGGAGCTATCCATATTCATAGTTTTGCAGACCTGATAAAATCTACTATGCTTGATCTCTCTCTCTCTCACTCTCGCATATGCATGCACGCATGCAAGCAAGGTTAAAGGGATGGATACAGTGGTTAAAAGGCTAGTAAGTGGATGAATGAAGTTGGAAATGAAAGCAAGTAAGCAAGTTAAACGAATAGATACAGTGGTTGAAAGGCTAGTAGATGGATGCAAGCAAGCAAGTTAAAGGTATGGATATAGTGGTTGAAAGGCTAGTAGATGGATAATGAAGTAGGGAATGGAAGCAAGTAAGCAAGTTAAAAGGATGGATACAGTGGTTGAAAGGCTAGTAAATGGATGCAAGCAAGAGGGATGGATATAGTGGTTGAAAGGCTAGTAGATGGATGAATGAAGTTGGGAATGGAAGCAAGCAAGTTAAAGGGATGGATATGGTGGTTGAAAGGCTAGTAGATGGATGAATGAAGTTGGGAAATATGCAAGCAAGTTAAAAAGATGGATACAATGATTGAAAGGCTAGTAGATAGATGAATGAAGTTGGAAATGGAAGCAAGCAAGCAAGTTAAAGGGATGGATGGATACAGTGGTTGAAAGGCTAGTGGATGGATGAATGAAGTTGGGAAGCAAGCAAGCTTACAATAGTTGAATTGGGAAGCAAGCAAGCAAGCTTACAATAGTTGAAAGGCTAGTAGATGGATGAATGAAGTTGAAAATAAAAGCAAGCAAGTTAAAGGGATGAATATAGTGGTTGAAAGGCTAGTAGATGGATGAATAAAGTTGGGAAGCAAGCAAGATGGATGAATATAGGGGTTGAAAGGCTAGTAGATGGATGAATGATGTTGGCAATGGAAGCAAGATGGATGAATGAAGTTGGGAATGGAAGCAAGCAAGTTAAAGGAATGGATATAGTGGTTGAAAGGCTAGTGGATGGATGAATGAAGTTGGAAATGGAGAGGTTATTTATTGGATCTTGTCATTTTGATGCATGGATGGATACAGTGGTTGAAAGGCTAGTAGATGGATGAATGAAATTGAGAATGGAGAGGTTATTTATCAGATCTTGTCATTTTGATGCATGGAGATTAAGCATTGATGATCTTGATTAAACAAGTTTATCCTGATTTTAGTTGCTAGAGATGTCTCAAAATCCTTTCAATATTTTTATGGTAAATCTTTTATCTTGCTTCTGGACGTGTGCACACACACATGCACATGGATGCGCATGCACATACGCACACGTAAGAAGCAAGCAAGCAAGTTAAAAGACTGGATGAAAGGCTTGTAGATGGATGAATGAAGTTGGGAATAGATGGATGAATGAAGTTGGGAATAGAGAGGTTATTTATCAGATCTTATCATTTTGATGCATGGATGATGAAGGTCAAACAAATTTACTCTGATTTTAGTTGCTAGAGATGTCTCATAATCCCTTTCGATATTTTTACGGTAAATGCTTTATCGTGCTTCTGGAATTTTAGAGGGAATGCTTTATTACTGCAAAGGGACTAGTCCTACAATGCCTACAGGAAGGTTCCCAAGGCCGTAAAGTTGGTTGCCTTGAACTTTATATTTTGAATTATGTTGTGATGGTTTTCAGGTAAATCATCACAATTTGCATGTAAGCGCAGGTGTTGTAGCGTGGAATGCACGTCTGTCTGTCCTTCCGGAACCTTTGTTCCTTTTACCATTTCAATCTTTTAAGAGCAATGCTGCAGTAATTACTCACAAAAGCCACTATCTATCACTAATCACTTTGCTTCTCAGAGGCTTGCTGAGTGATACCTTTGATTCAAGGATTTTTGATCTTTTAATCATGAAGCCACATTGCAGAAATATGGGAAATTTTTTCTGCACCGTAGGCAGTGCAGCCATGCATTGACCCATACACGGGCTGAAAGAAAATTTTTTTTTTTTTTCTCCAATCACCATGGGCGGTATAGCACCGCCGTGGTGTAGAAAGTACTGAATTCTTAATCCATCAGAGGTGTGCGCATAGCACATGCTGCATAGCATTTTCGTTCAATCAATAACAATATTTTGTATATATTTTTCTGTCTAGTACTTGAAAGCTTCTGGTATATCTTGCATTTTATCATTCTAACTTTAGATAGCCTGGCCATTCCTTTCCTAGCAAAGCTGATTATAGGCCAGGTCTTCAATATAAACTTTATTAATTTTTAATCAGGCTTCAAGCTGGGCTATATAAAATTTGATATTTTTAAGGTTCAAGCCCGATCCATGATCAGATGTATTCTCTAGGACTCTCTTTATGGAAATCACAAGTCAATTCAAGGCATTTATTATGCAAGTATTTAGTTAGTCCAGACTTGCTTGGGGTTGGATCGGGGCAATATAAAAATGGTTCTTCTGAAGAGGTTCATGCTTCCTTTCTTATGGTAAGGAAAAATGATCTGATTAATCGATTCTATAAAAATTGAGTCATTCAAGTTCACTATTTTGCAAACTGCAAGATGGTAGGATCGATATTATCAAACAGTTAAGAGGTACTTAACATTTAAGATGGTTCTATATCCCTCTGTGCCACTAAAATTTGGTTTCTCTTCTTTCTCCTTTTACATTTTGACCGACTGGTCATACTATTTGGCTGGTGCCCTCCTTTGTTGGATTTTGTCGGAGACACACGCACATATATATAAAAACTACCAAAATGCTTTCAAAAATACTTTCGTAATTAAATGTCCTTACTTTTTTTACTAAACTAAACTAAACAAAAGACCCTCATCCACCTAGAATTAAAGTTGAAAGCGTTAAAATGCCCATTCCTTTTTATAAACTACAAAAATGCTCTTAAAAATACATATATGGCAGGTAGTTCTACCTCCACGTATATATATATATATAGAGGTAGACTTGGACAAGATTGATCGAATTTGGGCTCAAATTCGGTCAGATCAAAACTGGACAGTAAAGATTCCACATCAATGATCCAAGCAGTTGAATATGATCTACTATCTCAGAACTATTTGCACACCAAAATCATCTGATTTGAAGATCCCTAACCTATGCATCAAGTGATCAAAAAATACATCTAATTTAATTTTATTTATGCTATTTAATTTTTAACTATTTAATGTAAAAGCTAGGGATCTCTAAATCATATGATTTTATATACAAACAGCTTTGAGGTAGTAGATCATATTCAATGATTTGAATCATGGATGTAGAACTCCTATTATAAAGTTTTGATCTGAGTCCAAATTCGATCGATCTAATTCTAGCCTAACCCCCCCTCTCTCTCTCTCTCTCTCTCTATATATATATATATATATATATATATATATATATATATATATATATATATATATATATATATATATATATATGTATGTATATGTATATGTATATATGATGCATGCAAATATATTACTATGGCAAGTGCACCAGTCGATCAAATACTATAGTGTATGAGTAGAATATCGTCCCATGAGGATAGAAAAATAAGTACTAAAAAATACTTTCCTAAACTTTATTTAGAAAATCGATTTATAAGAAAGTAAAGAAAATAAAGAGAAATATAGAAACAATTAAGAAATTGCAAGGGAATAGAGAAAATGTGATTTTTAGGATTGAAATCAAGAGCAGTAGGATACTAATGTAATTGATTCACCAATTTAATCAATATAATATTCAAGTAATCATGCAAACTAGATTAATTTTGTTTTATGTAACAGCGAAGTTTCTTAAGATATTCACTATCCTTTGGTCCAGGTACAGTAAAACTATCAATACTTATCAACTATCCTTTGGTTCAGGCATAATTTAAATAAAATTGATGTATTAATTTTTATAAAACTCTCTAATTAAAATATGCTGTATCTAAAGCATACTAAAATTACCGTATGCATAAGAACCTTAATCCGATTCAAATACAAGATATACTAATCAAGAAATATTGACATAGAAGTACTTGGTCCATATCATCTATGTCCATCAAAACAACTAGAAGATAGCCAATAATTTAAAAGCATTAAGAATAGATTTATATACTTCTCATGAATAAAAAATAATTATAGAATTCAATCATACTGAATATTGCATCAAAAGAGTGGCTATACCTTAATCTAAGTAAAATAAAATTAGTTCATAATGAAGAGAATAAAAATAGTAAATAAAATAAAGAACATAATAAACTCCAAATAGGGTATGCTTGTTGCTGAATTTTGCCATCTATCTCTGCTCTTGGCATGAAGAAATTTGATAGAAGAGATGCTGGATGTGCTGGACGTGGAAGATGAATGAGGAGAAAGAAAGAAAGAAGGGGCTACAGGCTCTCTCTCAAAAACTTCTCTCTCGGATCATCAAAAAAACCTCTCTATTTTTATTCACAGACTCCTGTTCAGCTACAGGTCTTTTTATAGGATGAAGGGTGGACTTCTACCGCTTGAAGAAGACTAATTTAGCTCAAATTCATTGTTTAAATCCATCTAAAACTCATGTTGTCTCACTGGATCATCACAGCTGTCAAATCAGCATCAAATGCCCCAAGATCGCCCAAAAATCACTGTTTAAACACCCAAATCAAATCGGATTGAGTTATAGCTATTGGATCGTGCTTGATCATTGATTCTAGGTCATTGGATAGCGCATAGGAGGCCTAGAGTCTTTTAATCAAAACAGGATGCCACCTTAGCCATTGGATCTTAATCGAGAGCTGCCTCGACCATCAAATCAAGCATAAATCGCCACCATCCGTTTGTGAACCGCTCATAGACTAGGTACAGCGAACACACCACCGAATCAGATCATGACACACCATCCAAAATGATGAAGCTACCCTGTGAGCCACATTTTTTTTATGGTGAACCCGTTAAGGGTCCATGATGAGCCATGAACTATTTCGGTCCACCATGAGCCATGTGATTTTCTGACATCATTGGGATGTCAGGGTGCTGGGATGATGGGCTAGGCCGGTTCATGTGCGCGAGGGCTACGGTCAGGCTAGGCCGTTCTGAGCCGATATTCTGAGCCAGTTTGAATTGAACCGACTAGATTTTCTTTATATATATATATAATTTTTCTTTTCTTTTGAATCTTGATTCTAGATCCAATTTAAATATGATTTGCTTCAAAAAAAAAAAAATTTAACCAGCAAATCAACCTTTTTTTATTAATGATCATCTTTCCTGCAAAAGATAAATAATAGTATTAATTTTTTAAAAATAAAAATAAATTATTTTATAAATTAATGCTTTTATTGGTGTATTTATGATACTTATCACATCCTCTAATTTACTTATTGCTAGTCCCTTAGCTATGCATTATTAATATTAATTAATTACTATGTTTCATTAAAAACCTTCTTCAGATAAGTAGATATAGGATTGAAGGTCAAAAAGTTTAGCAAGCACCACTAAGTATTGAGTTTCAGAAGCAAATTTTGTAGTCAGTATAATCAAAATTTTTTTTAGAGTACATTTAAAGATCTATAGCACTTGTGTTTGTGATGACTAACTTAGCATTTGGGTGCTAACTTAAAGGATGAATGTATCTTCTCTTATTATCTATTTTGGTTAATTTTCTATACACTCTCAAGTTAAGTTTATAAACTAAGGTAGTTTATGAACTAAGTTTATAAAAGGAGTTCGGCATAATAGAGATGAAGGATATGTTTAAGAATCGGAAGAGGGTAACTACAAAGGAGGGTAGCGGAAGTCAAAGCTTGGCACGCAAGGTCTATAAGTATAGGCAAAATCGACTGGCCGGAGGCGAGCTGGTGTATTTGTCCAACCCAGGGAGCTCGAGGTCGTACTTGGGGGAAATCCCATATTGGATGGGGATCAACGAAAGGTCTTTCAGAGTCAAAATCGAAGAGAGAGTATTCGGAATAAAAGACTGGTGAGACATGTTCCTAGGCTCAACCTTGGCCAGGGGTGCGGGATCTAGGAAGGCAGGTCCGGACGAGCTCCAAGAACCGACAGAATGGAAGATTTTGGAAAACATTCAAATCAAAATAAAATCCCAAGAAAATCTTCAAAAATCAAGAAAAAACATACTATAAAAGCTTCTACCAGAGAAACCGAAAGAGCAAGAAGAAAAAAGATGCTAGAAAAATCAAAAATAGGTGATAGGAGGCTAACCTAAGTTGACTGAGAGGGGCAAAGAAGTGATGGGCGTGACGAAAATTGAGTGGAGGAGTGTCGAAAACTAGAGAGAATGTGGGGAAGAACCGGTGCTCTCAAGCAGGAAGAAGGCAAGGGCTCAAGAGGAAAGAAGACTCAGGCAAGAATGAATTCCGGAGGAGAGGAGAAGGCTCTAAATAGCCAAGGGCAATCCGAAGTGATTATAATTATAGATCTTACTCGATCGTTCTGTGTGCACCGCATCCCACTCATCATGACAGGGGAGTGGCAACGAGCAAGTCTTTAATTATGCCGTATCTAAAGCAGTGTTATGGTGAAAAATTTGAAGGACCGTCTTCTCGAAGTCATTTCAAATTTAATGAGCCCAAGAGTTGATGCGGTAGACACCAAAATGTCTTTTTCGGATAGACGTGAAAAAAGAAAAAAACTTCGGTAGTCGCATCCATACTTTCTTCTTTCGAATTTTGAACTCGGAAGTAGGAAAATTATTGTTGAGGAAAAATCCGCTTCTGTCGAAGTTCGGCTAGAATGTTTGACTTTTGAATTGGCCTATCCGGTATCAGTGGCCAAGGACGAGCTTCCACCAAATTCATAAGACCTTCCAGACTCCTTCAGCAATTGAACTCCTGCCAGACTTCTCCTTCAGTCGAACTCCTTCAGCAGTCGGACTCCTACTGGACTTCTCCTTCAGCTGGATTTCTTCAGCAATCGAACTCTTTCAAAACGGTGTTAGCTAAAAATTCTTCGTTACTTACGGCTATCCCATCCAAACTTGAGTTGTCAGACTCCAGCGGACTGGTACGTCATGACAACAGACACGACCCTCCGTAATAAATTTCATGTGATCCTGAATAGTCCACTACTAGACGATTATAGCTGTCACTATCAGTTTGTTACGGATTCTGCCTATATAAGAGATCCTCCAGATACGCTTTCTTCTCCAAGCTCTCATTCTTCTTCTAAAAATTTTGCTAAAATGTCTCTAAGCATTTCATTTTTGTTGGCCGAAAGAGCTGACTTGATCGTTGGAAGATTTTATCGGAGCCACCATCCTCCACTCCAGACGAGACTTATTTTGCTGGTCACCGACAGTGACCTCATCTTCTCGAACTCCAGTCTCGATTTCGACGACAATCAGATTTTGCATCAATAATATCAAAATCTAGAAAATAATTATTTTATAGGTATGCCAAGCATCCAATACTATAAAAGAAGTAAATTCTTAAAAAATGAATGCTTATGACTCAAAATGGATGGATGATGATATTTGGTAAAAACTAAACCTTTTAATATCATACCATCATTGATTGCTGAATTTATTTTACTTAGTTGATGGATTTTGATGCTTCATATGCTTGTATAATACTAGAGTACATATTGAATACCTTATACCTTTGAATGTTTTGTTGTAATATTCATAACAAGTATATGTTTTAAAATCTTCATGCTCTCCTAATTCTTTATATCATGATTATCTCGATTGCTAATCATATAAGAAAGTTAAATCATAATAAGCTTGATTGCATAACAAATTACTTGTGTATATATCTTATAAATTAAATTTTGACATTCTCATACGATACCTAATTATTCAAATTTCTCAAAAACTATATGGTTTAAGAACTTCAAGATAAGATATTTATTCAAAAAAGATTATGTGCAAGATATTATTGATTTGCATGAAAAATCATTGCTTCTTGATAATTTTTAGGGCCTTGTTAATCCTCTAGTTAAACCTCACCCTTAGAGCCCTGGTCTAATTCTCCCTTAACTTGATTATATTTGAATTGATTAATTCTTAATCCCCCACTCGATTCATTTATTATGATTTAAATATTATTTTTGATCATGGATTTGATTTACATTTAATCCCTATTCTTTTTGAACCAATTTTCCTTGGATCAAAAACTCTTTGAACTATTTCTATATTAATAAGTCAACTCTTGGATCTGAGAAGTCGACTCATGAATTTAGAAAGAAAATAATTCTGTAAAGAGTCGACTCCTAGTTTTACTGGAGTTGACCCCTCTTCAGGAGCCAACTCGGTTTAACAAGAGTCGACTCCTGCATTGGAGATGGATTTTTTATTCCAAAACGACCCGAAGCTCTATCATTCCCCTCTCTTTTCTTTCGATCTAAAACCTCATTCAAACCCCTCATCCTAAAAAATCGGACCTTCTCCCTCTATTTCCACTTAATTCTCATGGTCTTGGTCTCCAATGGCACCCCACAAGTAGCTTGCCCAAAAGAAGAAGAGAACCCATGCAGAAAATCCGAGTCCTAGGTTTTTACCAAGCATTTCCCTAATGCAAGAACAATGACCCAAGTTGAG
Organism: Cocos nucifera; assembly: GCA_006176705.1. Taxonomy (NCBI): domain Eukaryota; kingdom Viridiplantae; phylum Streptophyta; class Magnoliopsida; order Arecales; family Arecaceae; genus Cocos; species Cocos nucifera. Next base: position 189,197 of record QRFJ01000449.1, read on the forward strand.
AAATGATCCAAGGCAGCCATCTCAAGGAGTTTAGCACCTTCTCAGCCATTTGCTCCTCCTCCTCCTTGGCTGACTCCATCCAAGACACCTCTATCTTCATGCATTGTCACAACTGGAAAAAAGCTAGACTTCAACTTTTTAGAGTATTAAGGATTTTCAATTGGTCAGAAAATTAAAAGGATAGGCTGGGAATACCTCTACTCTTGGATTAGTAAGAGAGTTTTATAGCAACATGAAAGTGGGAGTTGGAAGTCATGCTTTGGAAGTAAAAGGCATGCAAATTGAGATGGATATTAATAGCCTTGGATGTACGCTACATATGCCGACTGATGGGAGCATCTTGGATCATCTCATGTAATGAGACATTGGGTTGAAAGTTATATTAAAGAGAGATGATGTTAAGGGTATCAAGGATATCAGTGCCAATCAGTTGAGTGTGGAAATGTAACTACTTTATCACATAATCAGAAGGATCTTTTTTTTCAAGATGGGGAGATTTGATTTTGTATTTGAGCATGACATCACCTTCAAATATCACGTGATTCAGGAGATTCCTTAAGTTCTACCTTCATAATGATTGAGCAGATGCATGATGCAATGAACCGATCGAAGGTATCTTTGCCTTACGACATGGTTCTCACATTGGTCTTCCAGGAGCATGGCATTGATCTTCAAGGGGAGACCACCATAGCTTTAATGCATAACAATGACCGTTCACTCCAGAGGATGGGTTTTTAGAAAGTTGATGGTTGTTGGTTTCGAAGAGGTGCAGTACAAAGAGATAATGATGCCATTGATAATGATGAGGATCCTACAGTAGTGCCAATTGCAGATATCAGAATTGAGGAGCCGGTAGAGCAGCATGAGCAAAAAGAGATAGCTCCTTAAACTAGTTATCCAGAGGGTACAAATTGACTAATTGATAGATAGAACGATGATTTATTTATTGAGAGAGTCTCCAGCATGATTGTGACTTCGGTCTTTGCAGAGCTTCAGAGTTATACTTCAAAGGCATAGTAGGCGAGGAAAGATCTGTTAGAGGCACTGTCATTAGTTAAAGAGGAGTTAGCTAGACTGATCTAGGCACTCACTTCTGTGAGAGAGGCTATTCACAATTGGGCTCAATCATTTGGAGATGTCAGACCATCCTCTCCTTCTAGTCAGCTTGGATTTATATCTTAGGACTATTTCTTACTTAGGATACTAGGATTTCTTCTTAAAACATTAGTAATCCTAAAATCCATTTTTGACATCTATATAGGATATAGCTCTCATACATCTTGTATGTTTTCATGTTTTCCTCACATTCTATAATCATGTTTTAGCAATCAATAAAAATTTGACTTTTTATGAAAATCTAATGTGTTTAATGTTTTTACCTGTGTTTGTTTAATTGAAAATCTACTTTGTTTATGAAACAAAGGGGGAGAAATACATGTTCATGCAAAGCCTATATGAATGCTTGATTAAATTGAATGAATATGCATATTTTGGAACAAAAAGGGGGAGGGGGGAGAGAATTAAGAAAAATAAATTTTCTAATATTTATTCTTGAAAGTAGGGGAGAAATCATTTTTGAACTTAATAAGAAAAATTATTGATAAATATTTGTATTTTGCTTATCTTAATTTAGTCATATGGATTTATTTGAGCATTTTTGTTGTTTTGATTCATTTGATTTGTTTTTGTATTTTGTATGCTTTGATTATCATCTAGTCATTATTTCTATTTTGCTCCGATTGATTATTTTTCAGAAATAAATTTGAAAAATGCTCTTATTGAATGTTTTGAAATTGGTATCAAGCAGAATTTTTCAAGAAGTTGTCATTTATTTTTTAAAGCAAGATATTTAAAGCAGACATCTATTTGAATTTTTAAACAATTAGTATTAGGCAATTTACTATTTATCTTATTTTTCATTGCTATATCTTTTAGCAAAAAAAGAAGAATATTTTATCTCAAATCTGATTTTACATAGTTATATTCTTGATATGATATCATTTGAGATAAATTTCATAAATTCATATCTTTTCTAAACTTAATTGCTTAATATTTTTTAAGAAAAGAAAAAGATAGTTTTCATCCTTAGTTTTGAAAAGCTTTATCTCTCTTGGATCTTTTAAATCTCCAAGTAATTTCTTAATTAAATCTAAAAATTCACTCGATTCATCTATTATTAAAAAAAGGGGAGAACTATTATTAAGACTATATTGTTCAAAAATTGAATTCAAAAGGGGGGGTTTCAATTTGAGTTTTATACAAATTTTCTAGATTTAATTTGAGTTTTAACTTGATTTTGATGATTCTCTAAATCTTTCTCTTGCATTTTTTGATGTTGTCAAAAAGAAAGAGAAGTATTGTTGAGTATATGCTTATACGTTTTTGTGTGTAAATTGAACATATATGAAAAAGTTATGCTTGAGATACTCATTTGTTTGCTTGAGATTATGATATAAAATGAATATATATTTGAAGATAAAATCTAGTATATGGAGAAGTTATACTTGAGATACTCATTTGCTTGCTTGAGATGTTCACATGAAATGAGTATATTTGCACTCATAAATATAATTTTGAATATCTATATTGAATTTTGGTATCAAAATTTATGATGAAAATTCTATGATGAACCTTAATTGAAGCATTCATGAAGTATATTCTTACAAGTGCTTACTTATTCACTTCATAATTTATATTTATATTAAAAAATATTTAAAATATATTATATTTTATTACAATATACTCAAAGTTTTGTCATCATTAAAAAGGAAGAGGTTATTGATCTTAAGATTGATTTTGATGATAACAAAATATTGAGTATAAATAGTACTAATCATGTATTTCAAGGATGGATATAAGATTTCTTAGATGCTCATAATGAAGAAATCATACATGGAAAAGATCCTCTCAAGATGTCAAGCCAAAGCTCTTCAAAATTTAAGTTTTCACAAATTTGGCCAAGAGGAGTCGATCCCTGGTGAAGAAGAGTCGACTTTGGTATATCGAAGTTCATTGATACGGATTGCGAGTCGACTCCTGTGAAGCATAAGTTGACTCTCTCAGTCACGATAAAAGACTATATTTTCAAGACCCTTATAAGAGCCAACTCATGAAAAAGTTGAGTCGACTCTTGGATGGGCCAAGTCGACTCATGAAGATGACGAGCTGACTCTCTCAGAAAAGATAGAATGCATGATTTTTTTAGATCTAAGGCCGAGTCGACTCGTGGGTGCTCGAGTTTACTCCTAAGGAGCTAGAGTCAACTCCTAGCATGGGGACAACTCTAACAGCTAGTTTTCCTATCTTGTTCTAACGACAGTATATTTCTCTACTCCAACAGCTAGTTCAACCTTTCTAATGATCAAAACTCATTCTCCAACCATTTCCAAGCTTACAAAAGGTTAGAAAATTATTTGGGAAGTAAAATAAGAGGATTAAAAGGAGAAATATATCATTTATTGATGAGATTATTGAATATCTTTGAGAAAGAAAAAAGGAGAGAAATTTTGGGCAAAGAATTCGATGAGCATTCAAGAGAGATCTTCTCCTTCATCTATTATAACCTCTCAAGCATCAAAGAAGAGAAGTTCAAACTTTAAAAGAGTCATCTTTTAGTATCTTCTCTGAGCCTTAAAGAGTTTTTCTTTTATCTTTTCATTTATGCTGAAAATTCTTATGTCTTGTATTTTTTGGATTTCTTTACAAGTTTTTTTGGAATTAAAAAAACTTGGGTTAGGCCCGTCCAAATCCATAATTAAATATTATAAAAATTTTGGTTGGTGAGCCCAAAAAATCAACTGGATTGATTGTAAATTCGAGAAATAATGTGTAAAGATTTTGATTGGTGAACTTAAAAAACCAACCAGATTTGATTGTGAGTTCGAGTAAAATAATCACACTATAATCAAACTGATTATAGTAGAATTTTGAAGTAGAGTTTGAAGAGTGGATGTAGACACGAGATTGTACAGAATCACTATAAATTTTCTATCTTTATGGTATACTTATTTTATTTACTTTTAATTCTTGCTTTATATTCTTGTTTTGCTTTCATTGTCTTACTTCCGCTGCTATATATTGCATACAATACACAATTACTCAAGCTAATTTAGTTAAAAGCACATAATTGTTCATGGTTGTTAAATTTATTGGAAGTTTTTGAAAAATCCAATTCAAACCCCCCCACCCCCTCTTGGGTTGCTAACCTTTTGGACAATAAAAACAAAACATCTACTACTATGACAAACCTCAAACATTCAATCAAGCATATTTAGTACATTTAAAACTCAGATCCGATTACATAAAAAACCATAATAATCTAGCATGCTTGCATATATAGTGAACAACCCATTTGGCCCTTCTTTTATAGCTTGAACTTGGTCCTCAAGCTTCTTATTCCATTGCACCAATAGTCTATTAATAACATCCTTGTCCCTTGCATTCAAAGATGGATCATGCCAATGGAAAAAACCACAACCCCCATTTGCCTAGAAAATAATTTGGGGATGGAGATTAAAGCCATAAATCATATCATAAACTGAAAATGAGGAAAATAACAATATATCTCATGCATCCAACCAGGATTTCTGCTAGTCCATGAGGTTCTCAAAGATGATATGGTTCCACATTGTCAAAAATCATTAATTCGGAAGGAGTAACCAAAAAGAACTAATTAAGAAGCCTCCATAGTCTCCTTTCTTTACAACCCTTCCTTTCCTCCTAGGTTTCTTTTTCTCCACCCATAGCTTAATTCAGGATTTTTTCTTCTCCGCTTGATTTGATTTAGGATTTCTTCTCCACTCCATTTGATTTAAGTTTCTTTTCCTCCACTTCTGATTTAGCATAGTCGACATCCAAAACCTTTGGTCAATGTGCTTGAAGTTTTTTTTGATGTCATGACTAACACCCTACCAGCAACTAATAATAAGGATACTATTATTTTTTTATAAAAAATATGATATCATGTCAAGATCATGATACCATTTCGTTAACAACAAGACCACATTAAAACAGTCCATTAAATAGAAAAATCAATTCGGCACTTTTTAAAATATAAAAAATATAAATAAAATCAAATTAAAATTAAGAAAGCATTGCTATAGTTTATCCTTATTATTTTAATAAAAAGTAGATTAAAAAAAAAGAAAAAGAGAAAGAAATCCTAATTTATCATGAGATTAACTATATGAGATTTTTTTTTCCAATAAAATTTTATGTAAAATTCTATAGGATCAAAACTTAAATCTATTCATAAATTTTATCCTATAAAATCCAAACACCCAAACAAATTCTGAATGGTTCTCTACAACCAGCCACGTCGAATATTCACATTAGCCATCTTAGGAAATCAAAGACAACAACATCACACGCCCAAGATGCTCAAGCTTTGACAGCATCATGAGATGTATGCGCCAGGTACGTACTTGGCACATACAGCCATATCATGGGATATTGACCATGATATGTAATTTTGATGAATTATAATTGACCGAACCTATAATTACATATAATTTTGATGAAAAAGCGTGTACATGAAACATATCATGGGATATTGACCGAACCTAAACCTATAAACAAGCATCACACTTCCAACCGCTCAGAATTCTGATTCGGACCGATCAAAGAGCCTTTTACATTTTTTCAATATCACCAAACATTGCACGTGCACAAGTTAATACCAAAACAACATCTCGTGTTTCGACTGAGGTCATTTCTACAAAAAGACCCCACATTCAAAATTCCCAGCTATAAGTCACTTATGACGACTAAAAACTCTGTAAGCCCAAAAAAAAAAAAAAAAAAAAAAGAGCGGATTAAGAGGTTAACGGGTTTTGGTGAATAAAAACCTACTGGGTTTGATGGTAAAATGTCATGCTGGGTGGTTGAAGGGGGCGATAACTAGGCGGCACAGGCTGCTGAAGGTTGAATTGTGCGGGCTGTTGATTTATTGGCATTGACTGGTTGATTGGCTGTGGATTTATTGGCATGGATTGGTTGACTGGCTGTTGATTTATTGGTATAGGCTGGTTGGCTGGCTGTTGATTTATTGGCAGCAGCTGGTTCATAGGCATCGGGGGTGGTGGTGGTGGCTGTTGAACTAAAGCTACAGATTGCTGCTGCTGCGACAAAGGCAGTGGCCTTATCAGGTTCATCATCTGAGGTGCGGCCGGTGGCAGTGGGGGTACAGCGTTGTAAGAGTAAGGCACACCCATCAAAGGCAGACCTCCAGATGGTTGTAGGTACTGCTGGGTCGGACCTTGAAAGAGATTATATTGGGGCTGAGTTGCTGAAGCTTGGTTTTGTATTGAAGTTTGATGCCTTAGAACTGTTTGGGGCTGATGTGATGCTGAAACAACCACCGGTTGAACAGGTACAAAGGCAGTTGTGGTAGCGGAATCAGAAACTGGCATGGGCTTTTCAACTTTCGTCCTCTTATCTGGGGTTTCCATTGTGGTAAAGGAACTAGTTAGATTGGCAGATGTAACAAGACCTGCATTCTTAGCTTCTTCTGCAGCGAAGGTGGAGAGGACGGACGTCATGATCTGTTGGGAATGAGTAGAGGCAGCAAGTTTATCCGCAACCTCCGCAGCAATGGCAGCAGTACTCTTCTTTAATGGTTGAGCTGCACGACCATTTGTGTGGGGTTTTGGAGGTTCTGCTGAAGAAGATTGATTTGCTGACACAACCGGTTCATCATTGAGCCGCCTTTGCATGTTGGCAGCTTCCTCAACCATTCCTTGGGCCAGCTGCCATTTGGAAAATATTTGTTAGCATGTACAAAGGTCAAAATTATCACAAATGTACAGAATCAAATGTAATTGCATGTATTGTTTTCCATTAACCAAAAAAAAAAAAAAAAAAATCATTTGTATCATGCATTATTCTAGTAATCAAGGAGGGGGGAGGGGGCTGGAGAAGTGAACTTCATCCTTGCAAATAGGTTTGGTTTTCACTAATTGAAATGTTTCCATGCTAAGATTAATTAGAGTGTTATGACTAACCTAAAATAAGACTTGTCATGAATTTAGTAGATCAATACTCCAGTATGTTCCAAAACGATGTCACTGCAGAAATGATATACAACTCATAATACAAGGGTGACAACTATTGCTTGTCACATGAGATTGCCCTAGCAAGCATCGTGTATGATGCTTGCTTCAACAGTACAGCTATTCTGAGATCCAAGCTAAGCATCAGATGATATATGCACTGAAGAATACATTATGTTCAGAAAACAGGGCGTGAAAACCAAATTACACACCTGTAGCTGAGTGCGAACATTCTCCAGCGCAGATTCCTGAATAACTTCAACAAGTTAGCAAGCAAATTCCAAGCATATCCATAGCCAAAATGGAAGTGTAGCCAATGGCATTACAAACTACCAAGAACAAAACCTGTTCCTGCAGTGCTGCTTTTAACTGAGACACGAGAGCCTCTCTGTTTGCTTCAAATGATTTGAGCTTCTCAATGAACTGTTTTAAAGTGGTCTCATGCTCCAGTAACTCATTTGCTAAAGTCTCCCTCCGAGGGTCCCCCACTAAAAACACAGAAAAGATTAGAAGATGCCATGTGGTATGCAATTTTGGGTTAATAGACATGGCAGAATCTGCCAAGGAGAAACTAAATTGCATAATGTCTAAAAGCTTTTCAAATCACCTCGACTGCAGGCATGGTCAACATCTTTCTCCAATTTCCCCACCCGCCGAACAGCATCCTTGCATTTGTTCAAGTCCATATCCTCATTGGGCTGTTCACTAATCACATTGTGAAATGCAGATACAACCTTTTCTGCCATTCCCCCAACAGATAATTTCTGAATTTAAGACAGTTGTTTATTCAATCAGATTCACTCATTAACTTACCTCGTGAAAAATATTTGCTATTAAAGAAGTTGAAGGAGTGAGGAAAAGACATGGCCCCTTACTATTCTTACAGTACGAGAGTCTCTTCTTACGATCCGAACAGAACTACGAGAACGCTTTTTGTTCAATTCCAATGCAGGTAAAGGTTCATTTCCAAGCATCAAGTCTTTAAGGCCTTGGGCACGTGATCCAAAGACTCTTCTCTCCTCCCAAATGTCAACCTACAATAATAAATTAGCAACTCTAACATGACACACATTTTAGTGATATATGAACATGGCATTTTAGTGATAAATGTCAAAAATTCATCAATAAAGAATTCTTGAGATTCAAGACTCCATCATCAAAACCATCATATATTGTAGATTGTGAATCTGCCTTCACTTCTTTCAGTACAATTCTACAGATGGTACATCATACATAAAACAAATTTTCTTTCTTTGGAAAAACATGTTTAAAAACCATAGCAGCAAAAAATGCAAATTCACATATATCAAGTTTCATGATGCCCAAGTATAATCACAAGACGAAGTATTGATAATTTAACTATTTCTCAAATATCTTATATCAAGTATTACCATAACTTAAAAATATCACATATGCAACCTGCCGTGAGTAAATATAATTTATGATGAAGCAATGATTAGTCGTAGATACTCAAGCTAGTAATGGAATTGAATTGATGAAGTTGGTCAAAGACTTTATGGTAGAAGAAGAAAGTGGAAATAGAATTCTAGGGAACAACCAAAGAATTGATAAAAGAAAAGAATAGGAATATACTAAATTAGCAGGTAAAATTGATCTAAGCATATGCACCTCAAATATGATTCTTGATAGTAAATGCATAGGCAGTTTAAATTAAGTGGCAAGTTTTACCACAGACACCTAATGTCTTGATTGCTGATTGAGTGCACCAAGAATGGAGAATGGAGCATTTGCTACAAAGGCAATTTATTACTTAATCATGTCCATGGGCAACTGAGATGTAGTTAAAAAGGAGAAATAGGTTCACATCTCACATGGATGATTATCCAGTGCACAGCTGAGATCATTGAAAAAAAAAAAAAAAAGAAAGGACAAGGCTGCAGGCTGCTTATTTCCAATATGCACCGAACTTTAATAGGTAGTTGGGTGGACAGACAGCTCTAGTGGACCATGATAAAATCAAGGACAAAGGTTGTGATCTTTATAAGTAAAAAGTCGAGTCTTACATGGGATATTACCCAAATGAACACACATAACAAATAGCATGAGGACAACAGAGTTTGGGTTAAATAAACTGAACAGATAAGAAGGAAGTGGTGGTCATACATGATAAAAAATGTCTGGTGGACCATTGTGATCTCCTCTCAAGAAGGGTCTGGATATCTTGATCAGGTTCTCATATAAGACCAATTGTGGAGGGCTTTCTAAATGCATGAAGGAGAGGAAGGATGGTTAAGAGCAGTCTTAAACATAAACTTTGAAACATTCAATTTAGAGTCTTCCCTCATCTAATTTAAACACTTTTATGGTTCAAGGTAGGTGGATAAAGCTTCATTTCACATGACTCCACAGATAAATGAAAATGGATCACTGACACGAAGAACACATGCATTTGCATTATAATATAGAGCAGATCACAGGCAAATACAATCACAAGGAAAAAAAAATCTATATCATTAATGCATATACGTCTATAAGTAAAACTGATCCAGAAAAATTAATGATGCAATTTTGACGCACCAGTCGAGAGACCACATTCTTTCCATGATCATCACCATTTTTGATAACATCCTTAAGTGCTGTTGGAAGAACCTTCCAAAATTCACCAACAAATTCAGTACCAGTACGCTTGCTGTTCTGTAAGATGTCATTGGCAAGATATAGAAAGGGAATCTTCTGTTCCCTTTTTTGGGAACTGCGGAATTGCTTGTCCCATGTTTGCACAACCTGTTCCGCATTCTTTCGGTGAAAAATACACCAATGTGACAGAGCTATTGATAAATGAAATTAAGGTAATCAATTTGATTGCAGAAAAATTGGCCTAGCAGTGTATTACCAATATAACGGAAACATGATGATGTCACAAGAACAACACCTATATCATATACTATCTGGGAAAAAGCATAGTTTTAATTGCAACTATTCTTCCGATGGCACCAATACTGTGAGCTATACCTAATTCACATCTAATTTAGCCTGCTGTTATTGATTTGGTCTGTTCTACCTTAAATTTTGGACAAGTCAACTATGATTTCCCTTGGGTCATACTATATTGCAAACTCTCACTCTATATGTAGCCTATGTTATTGAAATCTCAAAAACAAAAATTCACAACGACTTCTAATGCTTGTTTTCTGATGATATCATCTCATTGCTAACATTATTTTTGGATTTAAGGACATTTTGGCTAGAATCTGAAAGTGGGGCATGCCTCCAAATCAAAATCTTCAAATAATGTTTAAATTATATATGCAAATCCATTGGTTGTCCCAACCATCATTCTCCATGTTCAACATCAAGTCTTAACTGAATATGTTAGTGAGAATAGACCAAATTACATTGTTCTCATTCAGGCTCCAGGGTGTAATGTTATAAACTTCAACATACCTATTTGTTTTTTGTTATTTGTTTCTATACTATAGAAATAGAATACGAACAGTGGATTCCCTTGTGATACACTTTTGATCGAAATAGTTTTACCAATTCTAAAAAATCTTACTTTTTATTTTTCAAACTTCTTTTAGAACCAACAGACGGCAAAATAATACAGGGGAGTTTACAATAACATGCAGCCCTTGCCCTCAATAACATGATGAAGTGACAGGTCGCACATATAAAGAAAGAAAACCAGAAACAGAAGCCCAACAAACAGTTGAATAAACAGCTCAAAGAAATCCTGGGCTTTGCACCAAATATTATGCACTAAATGGCAGTTGTTTCAACTGACAAGAACAATCATAACACTGTTTCACCAAACTTTAACTGCTGATTATGTATACCAAATCATACCTGATGATTATTTCATTAGTAGTTCATCTGACATCACAGGAGTGACCATTACAAGGAGATTCACAATAATCATGAAATATCATCCAAACGACAAAAACATAATCTATGACAGTCTAAATTTTCTTTTAGGCATCATAAAAAACAATGGGTTGACATTATCAATCATCATCAAAAAATACTACAAATCTAAGAAATGGCACACAAAAAGAGAGAAAATCCACTGCTGCAATCTTGGTTCCTGTCGAACACGGAAAAGGAAACAATGGATTTGTATTCGCAGATTAAGAATTTTCAGGTTGGCTAAAGAAAACAGAAATAGTACTCAAAAAGGATACTCTCGATGCATTGTTGAGTGCTATTGAGCCTGGAGAGCTTTTCTACCAGTATCTGCTCGCTGAAAGCACTATTCATCCCACCACTTCAAGGTAAAACAACCCCACCACTTGCTGTCACTTTCGCAGAAAAGCCCAAGAAAACAAGCGATATCAATCAAAACCCTAAAGATCGCCCAAAAATCACCAATCGAAGAACGGAAAGCCTCTCAAGATTCCATCTTTGATATCTAAAAACAATGGTTTCATTAAAATTAGCTCATAAAAATAAAAACATAAAATTCAAAAAAAATCAAGGACCTGAGAAAAGGAACGGCGAACAAAACCCTAACGCGAAGTGGGAGAGATTTCGAACACGGTTCCACTCTCCGGCATTCCCAAAAAGGCGCCAAACTCTCGAAAACCTCGAGATGAGAAGGAAAGACAGGATTTTAACCTAGGGCTTGGAGAACTCAGAGGCTTCGAGGATTCCAGAGTGTTCCCTTGGACTCCCTCTCTCCGAGCGAAAATTTTCCCCTTTTCTGACTTCCCAAATTGGAAAAGAAAAAGAACAGAGAACGGGTGCGTCGTGCGCTATGTTGAAGACCGAACCGCGGAGCTCATTGCAACGAATTTATGCCATCAGTTGGCGTTCGGTAAATCACGGACGTTGAAAACAAATCCCACAAATATGGTCATGCCACGTTTCCAACGCTAGATCCGACGGCCCACGCAATTTTTTTTCTTTTTTTTCCGTCGTAGATAACGTACCATCCAATTTGCTGCATGCCGCTCGGTCCACTCCTCTCTCGATTTTTTTCCTTTTCGATGAAATTATGACGTGCGGGTGAACTACAAGGCCAGCGAGTCGTTCGAGCTTTCCAAATCATCGGGGTTGGTATCAACGTGCAATAAGATGCATGTGTTTCGATTTTTATTATTATTTTTTTTTAAGATTTCATCCGCCAAGTATTCTTGAAAATCCTCCCATCCGATCTAGACTCCCTGTAATGGAAGCACAACTCCATCTCGACAAGATTTTCGCTCTTCTAAAATCACGCCTTCATCCAAGATTATGAGCTAGAGGTCATAGCAACAATCGTACATTCATAGAAAACTCTTCCTATAAGGAGGCATCTCATTATACTATCTGTTGGGGATAAATTCCGCTCCTAGCAAAGTCCAATTCGATGCTCTGCCTAATACAATCGGTAGCCACAGCCAAACTCCTTGGACTCCCAGCGACCAGGCTTTCGCAGAACTCCTCAGAGGCCGAGCTTCAGTCGGACTCCTGCGAGGGCCGAACTCTCTCCGCGCCCCTCCAGCTAGACGCCTGCAAGAGCCGAACTCCCTCCGAGCTTTCCCTTTAGCCGGATCTCTTTAGGAGCCAAACTCCTCTCAGACATCCCCTTCGGTCGGACTTCTTCATGAGTCGGACTCCTCCCAGACATCCCTTTCGGCCGGCTGAGCTCCTTCGAACCTCTTCAGCTGGCCGAATTGCTTAGCGGTCGAGCTTCTTGAACTCCAAGCGGCCGGACTTTAACGAAATTCTCCGACGCCTGAACTCCTCAGCGGTCGTCCCTCGGCCGAACTCCTCAAGCGGCCGTCGCTTCAGCCGGCCGAGCTCCTTCGGACTCCCAACGGCCGAACTTCTCAGCAGTCATCCCCCGACCAGACTTCTCATCGATCGAGCTCCTACCGAACTTTCCAGCGACCGAGCCTTAGCCGCGCACCTCCAGCCAGACGCCTACGGAAGCTGAACTCCTTCTGAGCTTCCTCTTCAGGAGTCCAAACTCCTCCCAAATGGGCATACGTTGAAGTTCTTCAATCCTTCATTCGGCCTCGAGCGGCTCAGTATCAAGATAGCTGCAGCCATCACCATCAGTCCGCCGCAAGCGACAGCAACCTGCTATCAGGCAGCGATGGCTGTCACCATCAACCCGCTGCAGATGGCACCTTTTTCATGAGACTGACTCCACTGGACCTCGAGCGGCCCGCCAGCACACGGCTATAGCTGTCACCATTAAGCTCCGCTATAAAAAGGACCCTCTAGATACACTAACTCTAATCTCTCTGATCTCTAAGATCTCCTCTTCATCTCTAAGCTCTGCGAAAATCATTCCTGAGTAGTCCATTCTTGTTGGCCAGAGCTGACTTGATCGTCGGAGGGTCCTGCCGGAGCCACCCCCACCGGCTCCGGACGGGACTTTATTTTGCAGGTCCCCGACGGCGACCTCGTCCACCACCGCTCCAGCCGATTCCAGTGACGATCAGATTCTGCATCAACAGATTGGTGCTAGAAGGAGGGCCTGAACCTTCGAGGTTTTCTTGTTCTTAAAGGAGTGCTTGACGATGATTTCTCTCTTCCCACTCTAGAGATCTCTCTTCTTCCTCTTTAGAATTTCTTTCCAAAAAGAAAAATGCCCTCAGGAGAGTCTCGACCCGACGATCGACGGCCTCCATGGCTTGATCCCGTTCGGATCCGTTCGCTCCTACTCTAGCCCCGGTGACCTAGGTTCACTCTGTAGCCACGGTGGACGCGGAGTAGTTCAACCTACTCGTCCAGCAGGTTCATGGTCTCATGGAGGCAGTGCAGACGGTGAAAGCCATGCACCAGCAGGCCTCAGTACCAGCTCAATCGGTGCGAGATTCCCCAGAGCCGTGTGGTCCAGTCCAGGGGCGACTGACATGGGCTACTCGACCTCCAATCCCCAGAAGAGGAAGGCAACGGAGGGAGAGCCCCTGCTCGGACTGCGGCTCGACCCAGGGTGAAGCTTTGCATCCATTCTACAAGAAAACCTTGAAAATCAGAGACCGCGAAGATCTCCTGGATCAAAGGCTCTTAGAAATGAGCCGACGAATCGAAGAACTTCGTCACACTCCCTCATGCGGTAATGATATCTGCACTGACCCCCCTATTTCATAAAAAATCATGCAGAAACTGATCCCGTGAACTTCAAGCACCCGCAGTTCGAGAGCTACGATGGGACCACCGATTCGGTCGACCACTTGAAAGTCTTTTGGACAATGATGTTACTCCGTGGCGCGCCAGATGCTATCCTATGCCGGGCTTTCCCCTCTACCCTTAAAGGGGCCGCTAGGAACTGGTACTCAGCGCTCAAGCCGAGTACCATCTTATCGTTTGATCAGATGAGTCAACAGTTCGCGGCCCACTTCATCAGTAGTCGGCGTCCACGTTGAGGTTCAAATTTCTTAACGACCATCAGGCAGAAGGAGGGGGAACCCATCCGGACTTACGTCACCCAGTTTAATACTGCTGCACTAGAGGTCCGGGACCTGGATCAGTCAGTCGCCATGGCCGCTCTCAAGGGTGGCCTTCAGAAGAATGACTTACTGTTTTTCCTGAAAAAGAAGTATCCCAGAGATTTTATCGACATGCTAGCTCGGGCCGAAAGTTATGCCCAGGCAGAGGAGGCCTTCGAGGCTAAGGACGACGAAGCTAGCGGCAAGCGGCGAATCAGCATGCCAGGTAGGCCCACCGAAGAAAGAAAGTGGATTGAAGCTCGACCGCATTTTCGGACTCCCCTTAGTCGCAGGTGAGCCCGAACTCTCCCTCAAGCTCGGAGGTAGAGAAGCCCTGACGGAAGGGCACGCCGAGGTTCCCCCCAGTGCTGAAGTTCTCCCCGATGATGATGATTTCACAACTACACCCCCCTTAACGCCCCGAAGACTCAAGTACTGATGGAGATCCGGGAGCGACTTCCAAGATCGGAGAGAATGCGTTCCCATCCTAGCAAGTGCAATCCTAACAAGTTCTGCCTTTACCATCGCGACCACGGTCATGACACTGAGGAGTGCATCCAACTCCAAGATGAGATCGAAGAGCTCGTCAGGTGAGGCAGACTTAGCCGATTTCTGCAAAGATGGCCTGAGGAGAAGGAAGATCGGCTGAGAGTGTTATCGTTAAGTGGAGAAAATCAGCAAGAAGATCAGCTGCCCTTTGGCATCATCAACACTATCTCGGAGGGACTTCAACAAGGAGAGTTCAGCGAACCCGACGGACCGGTGAAGAGGCGGAGGACCATGGAACCCATGACCTTTACCGAGGCGGACAACCAGGGGATCCAATTCCCGCACAATGATGCAGTTGTAATTTCTTTGAATATTGCTGACTACGATGTACGCCGCATTTTGGTAGATAATGGAAGCTCGATCGATGTGTTGTTTTACGATGCCTTCTCAAAAATATTCTTGCCCGACGATCGCTTGGGGCCTATGAATTTCCCATTGGTAGGGTTCGTTGGCAATGCCGTACCAGTCGAAGGCATAATAATATTGACCGTAGCAGCAGAGCAATGCTTGAAGCTGGCCGAAGTGCGGGTCGACTTTCTAGTCGTAAGGACCCCATCCGCTTATAATGCGATCCTTGGCCGACCTGGTCTAAATGCACTCCGGGCGGTAGTATCAATCTATTATTTGAAGATGAAGTTTTCGACGAGTCACGGGGTCGAAGAAGTCAGAGGAGATCAGGCTCTGGCAAGGTATTGCTACTCGATCGCCCTATATAAGGGAGATCAGCCCGACCTTTATCTTGTTGATGGACTGAACGTCCGTGACGATCTCACTGAGGAGCGGGGTGAGCCTGCGGAGGACCTCATCTCTGTGCCCTTGAATGACGAAAACTCGGAGCACGTGGTGCAGATCGGCTCCAACTTGGCGGTCGAGGTTTGGGAGCAGCTCATCGTTTTCCTCAGAAGAAATGCGGACGTCTTCGCCTGGACCCCAGCGGATATGCCGGGGATCGACGTCGAGGTCATGGAACATCGGCTGGCCGTCGATCCGAGGCACCGATCGATAAGAGAAAAGATGCGCCACCACATCTCGGAGAGGCAGAAAGCGATCGCTGAAGAAGTAGATAAGCTCCTCAAAGCTGGACTCATCCGGGAGGTTAACTATCCGACCTGAGTCTCGAACGTGATTCTCATCAAGAAAGCGAATAACAAGTGGAGGATGTGCGTCGACTTCGAGAAGCTGAACAAGGCCTGCCCGAAGGATAGCTATCCCCTACTTAGGATCGACCAGTTGGTGAATGCAACCTTGGGCCATGAGCTCCTCACCTTCATGGACGCCTTTTCTGGTTACAACCAGATACGCATGGCGCCCGAGGACAAAGAGAAGATCGCTTTCATTACTGACCGTGGTCTTTATTGCTACAGAGTCATGCCTTTTGGACTCAAGAATGCAGGGGCAACATACCAGCATTTGGTTAATAAGGTCTTCAAGGAGTAGATCGACCGCAACATGGAGGTGTACGTAGATGATATGCTCGTCAAAAGCCAAGCTTCAACAGACCACCTGACCGACCTTGAAGAGACCTTTGGTGCACTCAGGAAGCACAAGATGAAGCTGAACCCAACTAAATGCACCTTTGGTGTGACCTTTGAAAAATTTCTTGGGTTCATGGTGTCGAGATGCGGAATCAAGGCAAACCTTCAGAAAATCCGAGCCATTCGAAAAATGACCATTCCAAAGACGATCAAGAAAGTTCAGCGCCTGGTCGGAAAGTTGGCATCCCTAAATCGCTTTATCTCAAGGTCGGCCGAACGATGCATATCCTTCTTTCAGGTTCTCAAGCAACCGAAGGACTTCTGCTGGACAGCGGAGTGCCAACAGGCATTCGAGGAGCTTAAAAACTACCTCAGCATGCCCCCACTACTGGCAAAGTCCGAATCCGAAGAAGAATTGTTCCTATATCTAGCTATCTCCTCGGTGGCCCTGACGGCAGTCCTGGTTAGGGAAGAAGCAAAGATGCAGTGATCGGTCTACTACGTGAGCCAAGTCCTGACGAACGCAGAGACCAGGTACTCTAGGTTAGAAAAACTAACTTACTGTCTTCTAATTGCTGTCAGAAGGCTTCGACCTTACTTTTAGAAGTACACCATAACGGTCCTCACGGACCAACCAATAAAAGCAGTCCTCCATCGAGCAGATGTTTTTGGAAGAATTACAAAATGGGCAATCGAGCTCATAGAGTTCGACATCAACTACCGACCCAGGCCATCAATCAAGGCCCAGATACTGATGGATTTTATGCTAGAATGCACCATTCCAGTCGAAGCCGAGCTTGAGTCGAGCGGGACTGGCACTAGAGCGAGGCCGAACTTCAACAAAGCCGAGCTTGAATTGAGCGAGACTGGCACCAGAGTGAGGTCGAACTTCGATGAAGTCGAGCTATCGTAGCCGAACCTCCTCGAAGAGAGTGTCGACCTCCCTGAAGGTTCCTGGGCTCTACATGTGGATGGTTCATCCAACTCCACTGGAGCTGGTGCGGGACTGGTCTTAGTCAGCTCCGAGGGAGTCGTCACCGAGTACGCGCTGCGTCTCAAGTTCTCCGCGATCAATAATGGGACGAATATGAAGCGCTGATTGTCGGATTAAAGATAGCAAGGAAATTAAAAGTAGATCGACTTCAAGTCTACAGCGATTTCCAATTGATGGTTGGTCAAGTTGGCGGCGGCTATGAGGCACGGAAGGAAAGCATGGTGAGGTACCTTAGAAAATTGAAGAATTTGATCCCGGCCTTCGACAGTTTTGGCATTCAGCACATTCCGAGGGTGGAAAATGCAAGAGCTGATCTTCTCTCCAAGTTGGCCGCTTCAACCCCGGTCGAACTGCCCAAAGAAGTATTTTTGAAAACTTTGAAGTGCCGACCACAGAGGAATCTCAGGCCATCCTGCAGACGAAATTCGAGCCCAGCTGGATCAACCCATTGATCACCTACCTTGTAGAGGGGGTCCTTCCCTGCGATCGAAAAGAAGCTCGGAAGCTCAGGAATCAGGCCTCCCGCTACGTCTTATACGAAGGTAGGTTGTATAAGAGGTCATACTCCCTCCCATTGCTGAAATATCTCCGACCTTTAGAGGCCGACCTCGCGCTATGGGATGTGCATGAAGGACTCTGCGAAAGTCACGTAGGAGTCAGGTCCCTATCGCAAAAACTACTCTGGCAGGGGTACTACTGGCTGACCTTATTTCACGATTCCATGGAATACGTAAAGAGGTGCGACCGCTGTCAGAAGAACGCCAGCGTGCAAAGGCAGCCGGCATCTAAACTTACTCCACTCAGCTCACCTTGGCCATTTGCGCAGTGGGGAATGGATATACTTGGCTCCTTTCCAATGGCATCTGAGGAGCGGAAGTTTCTCCTAATCGCGATCGACTATTTCACCAAGTGGGTTGAAGCCGAACCACTAGCGAAGATTACTGAGGTCAAGGTGCAGGACTTCATCTGAAAGTCACTAGTCTGTCGGTTTGGCCTGCCCCGAACCCTCATAACCGACAATGGGTGACAGTTCGCTGGGGCAAGGTTCGTCGAGTTCTGCGAAGGACTAAACATCTTCCACCGCTTCACATCGGTGGCTCACCCGTAGGCCAATGGGGAAGCTGAGGTAACCAACCGGATCCTGCTGCAAGAAATCAAAGCGAGGCTCGATAGGACAAAAGGGGCATGGGTGGATGAACTCTACCATGTCCTCTGGGCATACCGAACTACTTAGAGGGTGCCGATCGGAGAAACATCCTTCGCCTTGGCCTTCGGTACTGAGGCAGTTATCCCGATCGAGCTCAAGCTCCCGTCTGTACGAGTCGTAGGCTTCAACGAGCGGCACAACCCCTAGGACCTTAGAGTCAACCTCGACCTTCTGGAAGAAAAAAGGAAGAAAGCCCGCATCCGGATGGTAGCCTACAAACGAAAGGTGACTCGGTACTACAACTCTAGGTTAAAAATAAGACGTTTAGAGTGGGAGACTTAGTGCTCCAGCGAGCCGCTATTGCTCAGCCTTAGAGTCAAGGAAAGCTCGTCCCAAACTGAAAAGGTCCGTATGAGGTGATGGAGGTCATCCAACTTGGAACATATCGTTTGAAGGAACTCGGAGGGATAGTGCTTCCCCAACCTTGGAACTTAGAAAACCTAAGGATGTATTATCAGTAGACTTTCTTTAAAAACTCCTTCGCTCAGCATTATTGATTTTTGGTACAAGAATTACATGATGGTAGGAAAGAAATGAGCGAAAGTGGCCCATTAGGAACAGGAGGAGAATCTCGTCCTAACGCGAGCAGATCAAAGACCACTAAACCTTGGCTGTAGGAGATAAGATCTCCTCCGGGTAAACCTCGATCGTGGGAAATAAGACCTTCCCAAAGTCGAAGGCCTCATTCACCTTAGACGAGATGGGAGGAGAGGCTCGGACGATGGTTCGCATGTACCTCCACTGTCCGTTAGGAATAGGAGGAGCACCTCATCCTAATGCGAAAAAAGTCGAAGGCCTCGTTCACCTTAGACGAGATGGGGAGAGAGGCTCGGATGGTGGTCGCCATGTGCCCCCACAGCCCGTTAGGAACAGGAGGAGACCTCGTCCTAACATGAGCAAAGTCGAAGGCCTCGTTCACCATTAGATGAGATGGAGGAGAGGCTCGGACGACGGTCTGTATGTGCCCCCACTGCCCATTAGGAATAGGAGGAGAACCTCATCCTAACCGAGCAAAGTCGAAGGCCTCGTTCACCTTAGACGAGATTAGGGGGAGAGGCTCCGACGATGGTCCGCAATTGTGCCCCCACAGCCCGTTAGAAATAGGAGGAGAATTCATCCTAACGCGAGCAAAGTCGAAGGCCTCGTTTACTTAGATGAGATGGGAGGAGAGGCTCGAACGATGGTCCGCATGTGCCCCCACAGCCCGTTAGGAAAAGGAGGAGGACCTCATCCTAATGCGAGCAAAGTCGAAGGCCTCGTTCATCTTAGATGAGATGGAGGGAGAGGCTCGGACGACGGTCCGCATGTGCCCCCACAGCCCGTTAGGAATAGGAGGAGGACCTCGTCCTAATGCGAGCAAAGTCGAAGGCCTCGTTCACTTAGACGAGACGGGGAGAGCTTGGACGACAGTCTACATGTGCCCCCACAAGCCCGTTAGAAATAAGGAGGAGGATCTCGTCCTAATGCGAGCAAAGTCGAAGGCTCATTCACCTTAGAAGATGGGGGAGAGGCTCGACAGGTCCGATGTGCCCCCACAGTCGTTAGGAACAGGAGAGACCTGCGCGAGCGAAGGCCTCGTTCCGAGAGATGTCGGACGCGGTCCGATGTGCCCCCAGTTGTTAGGAATAGGAGGAGGACCTCGTCTAACGCGAGCAAAGTCGAAGGCCTCGTTCACCTTAGACGAGATGGGGGAGAGGCTCGGACGGTCCGCATGTGCCCCCACAGTCCGTTAGGAACAGGAGGAGAACCTCGTCCTAATGCGAGCAAAGTCGAAGGCCTCGTTCACCTTAGACGAGATGGGGGAAGAGGCACGGACGATGGTCCGCATGTGCCCCCACAGTCCCGTTAGGAATAGGAGGAGAACCTCATCCTAACGTGCGAGCAAAGTCGAAGGCCTCATTCACCATAGACAAGATGGGGGAGAGGCTCGGGCGACGGTCCGCTTGTGCCCCGACAGCCCGTTAGGAACAGAAGGAGGACCTCATCCTAACCGAGCAAAGTCTAAATCCGAGCTTCGAAGTCTATAAGAAAAGGGATCTCCATTAGCCTCGGCCAGAGCGCCCGAGCCAACCTCGGTCAATCGCTTGAGCCAACCTCGACCAGATCACTCGAGCCAACCTCGGTCAAGTCACTTGAGCCAACCTCGGCCAGAGTGCCCGGGACGACCTCGGACAGAGATAAAATCTCTTCCGAGTGACCACGTCAACCCCAGCTGTAGATCAGAGCTCCCCCGAACTTTGATCTAAACCAGCATGGAGCCCGGAAGAGAACTTTGGCAGTCGTCTTTTTGGCACTCCCTTCCTTCGAGCTTCAAACTCGAAAGTGGGGGGACTATTATTGGGGATAAACCGTGCTCCTGCCGAAGTCCAGTTTGATGCTCTACCTAATATAATCGGTAGCTGCGGTCGAACTCCTTGGACTCCCAGCGGCCAGGCTTTTACAAAACTGCTCAGAGAGCGAGCTTCAGTCAGACTTCCATGAGGGCCAAACTCTCTCCGCGCCCCTTTAGCCAGATGCCTGCAAGAGCCGAACTCCCTCTGAGCTTCTCTTTCGGTCAAACATCTTTAGGAGCCAGACTCCTCCCAAACATTTCCTTCGGCCGGACTTCTTCAGGAGCCGAACTCCTCTCAAAAATCTATTGATGCAGAATTTGGTCATCACCAAAATTGACTGGAGCGGTGGTGGACGAGGTCGCCGTCGGGGACCTGCAAAATAAATTTCCATCCAGAGCCGGTGGGGGTGGCTCCAGTAGGACCCTCTGATGATCAAGTCAGCTCTGACCAATAGAAATGGAGTGCTCGGAAATAATTTTCATAGAGCTTAGAGATGAAGACGAGATCTTAAAGATCGAAGAGATTAGAGTTAGCATATCTGAAGGATCCTTTTTATAGCGAAGCTTGATGGTGATAGCTATAGCCGCGTGTTGGCGGACCGCTCGAGGTCCGACGGAGTCAGTCTCATGGGAAGATGCCATTTGCAGCGGGTTGATGGTGATAGCCATCGCCGCTTGATAGCGGATCGCTGTCGCTTACGATGGACTGATGGTGATGGCTGCAGCTGTCTTGATACTGAGCCGCTTGAGGCCGAACGAAGGGTTGAAGGGCTTCGACGTGTGCCCATTTCGGAAGAGTTCGGACTCCTGAAGAGGAAGCTCAGAAGGAGTTTGGCTCCCGTAGGCGTCTGGCTAGAGGTGCACGGCTAAGGCTCGATCGCTTGGAAGTTTGGTAGGAGCTCGATCGGTGAGAAGTCCGATCGAGGGACGACTGCTGAGGAGTTTGGCCACTGAGAGTCCGAAGGAGCTCGATCGACTGAAGGGACGGTCGCTTGAGGAGTTCGACTGAGGGACAACCGTTGAGGAGTTCGGGCATCAGGAAATTTCGTTAAAGCTTGGCTGCTTGGAGTTCAAGAAGCTCGACCGCTAAGCAATTCAGTCGGCTGAAGGGGGTTGAAGGAGCTCGACCGATCGAAAGAAATGTCTAGGAGGAGTCTGGCTCCTGAAGAAGTCCGATCGAAGGGGATGTCTGGGAGGAGTCCAGCTCCTGAAGAGGTCTGGCCGAAGGGGAAGCTCAGAGGGAGTTCGGCTCTTGTAGGCATTTGGTTGGAGAGGCGCGGAGAGAGTTCGGCCCTCGCGGGAGTCCGACTGAAGCTCGACCTTTGAGGAGTTCCGTGAAAGCCTGACCACTGGGAGTCCAAGGAGTTCGGCCGCGGCTACCAATTGTATTAGGTAGAGCATCGAACTGGACTTCGGCAGGAGCGGGATTTATCCCCAACCGTAGTCCACCCACTCCCAAGTTCGAAGCTCAAAGGAAGGGAGTGCCAAAAAGGTGACTATCGAAGTCCTCTTCTGGGCTCCGTGCTAGTTCAGGTCAGAGTTTGGGGGAGCTCTGATCTACAACTGGGGTTGATGCAGTCACTCGGGAGAGATTTTATCTCTATCAGAGGTCATCCCGAGCACTTTGGCCGAGGTTGGCTCAAGCGACCTGGCCGAGGTTGGCTCGAGCGACCTGGTCGAGGTTGGCTTGGACGCTCTGGCCGAGGCTAAAGGAGATCCCATTTTCTGTAGACTTCGGAGCTCGGATTTAGACTTTGCTCATGTTAGGATGAGGTCCTCCTCCTATAGACTTCGAGCAAAGTCGAAGACCTCATTCATCTTAGATGAGATGGGGGGAGAGGCTCGGACGATGGTTCGCATGTGCCCCCACTGTCCGTTAGGAATAGGAGGAGAACCTCATCCTAACACGAGCAAAGTCAAAGCCCTCGTTCATCTTAGATGAGATGCGGGGAGAGGCTCGGACGATGGTCTGCATGTGCCCCACTGCCTGCTAGGAACAGGAGGAGGACTTCATCCTAACGCGAGCAAAGTCGAAGGCCTCGTTCACCTTAGACGAGATGGGTGGAGAGGCTCGGATGACGGTCCACATGTGCCCCCACTGCCCATTAGGAACAAGAGAAGAACCTCATCCTAATGTGAGCAAAGTCGAAGGCCTCATTCACCTTAGACGAGATAGGGAGGAGAGGCTCGAATGACGGTCTGCATGTGCCCCCACAGCCCATTAGGAATAGGAGGAGGACCTCGTCCTAACGCGAGCAAAGTTGAAGACCTCATTTACCTTAGACGAGATGGGGGGAGAGGCTCGGACGACGGTCTGCATGTGCTCCCACAACCCGTTAGGAACAGAAGGAAGACCTCATCCTAATGCGAGCAAAGTCAAAGGCCTCATTCATCTTAGATGAGATGGGGGGAGAGGCTTGGACGATGGTCTGCATGTGCCCCCACTGTCCGTTAGGAACAGGAGGAGGATCTCATCCTAACACGAGCAAAGTCGAAGGCCTCATTCACCTTAGACGAGATGGGGGGAGAGGCTCGAACGATGGTCCACATGTGCCCCCACTGTCCGTTAGGAATAGGAGGAGAATCTCATCCTAACGCGAGCAAAGTCGAAGGCCTCGTTCACCTTAGACGAGACGGGGGGAGAGGCTCGGACGATGGTCTGCATGTGCCCCCACAGCCCGTTAGGAAAAGAAGGAGGATCTCGTCCTAACGCGAGCAAAGTCGAAGGCCTCATTCACCATAGACGAGATGGGGGAGAGGCTCGGGCGATGGTCCACTTGTGCCCCCACAGTCCGTTAGGAACAGGAGGAGGACCTCATCCTAACATGAGCAAAGTCTAAATCCGAGCTCCAAAGTCTATAGAAAATGAGATCTCCATCAGCCTTGGTTAGAGCGCCCAAGCCAACCTCGGCTAGGTCACTCGATCCAACCTCGGCCAAAGCGCCCGGGACGACCTCGGACAGAGATAAAATCTCTTTAGAGCGACTGCGTCAACCTTAGCTACAGATCAGAGCTCCCCCGAACTCTGACCTGAACCAGCATGGAGCTCAGAAGAGGACTTCAACAGTCACCTTTTTGGCACTCCCTTCCTTCGAGCTTCGAACTCGGGAGTGGGGGGACTACTGTTGGTGATAAATTCTGCTCCTGTCGAAGTCCAGTTCGATGCTCTGCCTAATACAATCGGTATCCACGGCCAAACTTCTTGGACTCCCAACGGCCAGGCTTTTGTGGAACTCCTCAGAGGCCGAGCTTCAGTCGGACTCCCGCGAGGGCCGAACTCTCTCCGCGCCCCTCCAGCCAGACGCCTGCAAGAGTCGAACTTCCTCCGAGCTTCTCCTTCGATCGGACCTCTTCAGGAGCCGAACTCCTCCCAGACATCTCCTTCGGTCGGACTTCTTCAGGAGCTGGACTCCTCCCAAACATTTCTTTCGGTCAGTCGAGCTCCTTCGAACCTCTTCAGCCGGCCGAATTGCTTAGTGGCCGAGCTTCTTAAACTCCAAGCGATCGGGCTTTAATGGAATTCTCCGACGCCCGAACTCCTCAGCGATCGTCCCTCGGTCGAACTTCTCAAGCGACTGTTCCTTCAGCCGATCGAGCTCCTTCGGACTTCCAGCGATCGAACTCCTCAATAGTCATTCTCCGATCGGACTTCTCATCGATCGAGCTCCTACCGAACTCTCCAGCGATCGAGCCTTAGCTGCGCACCTTCAGCCAGACGCCTACGAAAGCCGAACTCCTTTCGAGCTTCCTCTTCAGGAGTCCGAACTCCTCCAAAATGGGCACACGTTGAAGCCCTTCAATCCTTCATTCGATTTCGAGCGGCTCAGTATCAAGACAGCTGCAGCCATCACCATCAGTCTGCTGCAAGCGACAACGACCCGCTATCAGGCGACGATGACTGTCACCATCAATCCGCTGCAGACGACACCTTTCCATGAGACTGACTCCATCGAACCTCGAGCGGCCTGCCAGCATGCGGCTACAGCTATCGCCATCAAGCTCCGCTATAAAAAGGACCCTTCAGATATGCTAACTCTAATCTCTCTGATCTCTAAGATCTCTTCATCTCTAAGCTCTGCGGAAATCATTTTCGAGCACTCCATTCCTGTT
The DNA here is from genome assembly GCA_006176705.1 of Cocos nucifera. Classification (NCBI taxonomy): domain Eukaryota; kingdom Viridiplantae; phylum Streptophyta; class Magnoliopsida; order Arecales; family Arecaceae; genus Cocos; species Cocos nucifera. The sequence continues at coordinate 214,295 of QRFJ01000449.1, forward strand.
GGCCAGAGCTGACTTGATCGTCGGAGGGTCCTGTCGGAGCCACCCCCATCGACTTCGGATGAAATTTTGTTTTGCAGGTCCCCAACGGCGACCTCGTCCACCACCACTCTAGCCGATTTCGATGACAACCAGATTCTGTGTCAACACTATCATAAAGCAACAGCAAGATAATTAATCAATAAATTAAATTTAAAATTTAACTAATTAAAATCTAATTATAATATTCTATAAAATTCAATAATACTCAAAAGATTTTACATTGACTTCAACAAAAATTCTATTTAAAATAAGAGTATCGATGTTCTACATCTAATCATCCTGTCTGTCTCTAATCACTCTCCCATACATACTTCTGTATCATCTTATTTCTCAAGATCTATAAAAATAATAAAATAGGATAATGACCTAGACAGTCCAGTAAGCAATGATCACTTTAACTAGATTTTATCAGATAATAAAATAAGTCATCACTTATAGAAAATAAGCATATAGAGTTCATTAGTTTGAAATCAATTTCTATCATACATTATTTCCAAATTACTATCATGTCAAATTCAATCTTTTTGAATTTCTTTCAAAAGTTCAGTTTTCTTCTATATTATCAAATTTTTACTAGTTATTCTTATCAGCCATGAGCTATGACCATATTATCCATACAGTAGGATCATAACACCATGTATTATCTTATGGTAAGCTAAGAATTATTTGGCAGTAATGTCCTTTGAAATTGTTGGTCTGCTGATAGTTAGTCACTGGTCTACTGGTGACATAAACCCTCAGAACTAAATTTTTGTTAACGTATTAGCCTCTATTGGCAGAATCCTCCACACAGTCAGGCTGAGAATTCAAAGCATCTTAATTCATAATTTTTTTCATAATTCATGTTTCTTGCTTTAGTTCGATAAGAATGCATAAAACCATGTAGTATTGAAATTAGTATAATACATAATAAGATTAGTACTTTCAATCATGCTTCATAATAATATTTTAAAAATAAGATATTTTTAATAACAAAATATCATTCTCTGGTGGGAGGGGGCCTCAGTGGTCGAGGGTAGCTACACGGCATGGGGTTAATTCCCCATCCCTCCTTCCTTTTATATAATAAAAAATAATAAAATATCATTCATCAAATTTGTGCATCATTTCATAAATCAAGTTAAGAAAATATATCATAAATTATCGATAAATCTAGAAAAGGCGAAACATTACTTACTTTATCGCATTCCAATAAATTCATATTATTCTTGCAATTTTTTTTCAAATTCTTCCGTTCATAGATCATGTCACAATACCCCATTATCAGACACCTAAAATCTTATAGATGATCAATTTCAATAATTAAAAAGGATACAAATAATCAAAAAAATAGGTTAATGACAATCACGTCTAATAGTCTGGGTCAGTCTGACCATCCTAACCTCATCGATTAAGATTAGAATAGGAGATAAATGGTTCAAAGTCTATTTATCTTGGTCAAATCAAATTCAAAGTGGTAGGATTGAAAATCTTTTATTGAGTTCTAGATCAAGTGGAGAGAGGAACTTAGAGGAGAGAAAAACTATGAAGATGAATCAGAACTAATCAAACGATATAATTGAAGAAAAAATTCTATTTTCTACCGCAGGATCGTGCAGATCTAATTAGATCTGAGATAAATTTTTTTAAAAATTTTTAAATGATCTGATCAGATCTAAGAGTTCTTAGATTTGATCACAGTGATCTAATATTAAAAATTAAAATAAAAATTAAATCAAATTTAATTTTATATCTTATTTGGATAATCTAATTATCCTACGATGATCCTGATATTTTCTAAGATTCTGGAAGAAGCCACGTACGCGCTTGGCCTCTATCGTTATCCACTTGAGAAGGATCTGGATGTCTTCTTCTCATAAATCTTTTCTCCAAAGATCATATCTAAATCTGATTTGGAAGTCCTTCAAAAACTTTCTGAAGGCAGCATGTCCGTCTCACAAACACTGTCACATAAATGCTGAACTCTTCACAAATTCAATTGGATCTTCTTCTCAGATTTATGCTTAACTTTTTAGACATGTAGAAGAGAGGGAGAGAGAGGATAGAGGGGGTGTGGGATATCTATAACGACAGCCTTTCGGTATGAAAATATTTCTACGTGAAGGACCTTGGCGCAAGGGTTCTTATACAAAAGCATAGCACCAAGTTAGAGTTTCTCTTTGATCAAAATCCTTATTTTTTTGATCATTGGGACTCTTGGACTTGATCTCCATGAAAATATCCAGATCTCATTTGATTTTGATCCTAAAAATCAATCTGAAAGGTGGTGGCATGAGTAGATAAGGAAGAGTCTACTGCGCCTAGGACTCTTTCCTTAAGAGTTTGATTCAAATCAAACTCCATCATAACTTAATCTAGACATCTCCAAAAATTACAAAATTTGGTACACCCAATGTATAATTTATGCTCTATCACATATCCAAAAATTAGATCAAAATTATTTCTAAAAAAATTTTTAGAAGTATTTAATTTGGAGATCCTCGATTCTCTTAAACAGATCAATTTTTGACCCTAGTCTAATTTGACTATGAATGAATTTAATTTCTACAATTAATCTGATTTGGACTTATTTCAGTCAGATAAAAATCAATCCATTCAAAATATAAGAATGAGTCAAATTAAATTTTACTTGGTTGCGATAAATTAGAAAGATTTCAGAAGGAGAAAGTCAGGCTCAATCATGTGCTAGCACGATTATCTTGAACCTGATTGGATCTAATCCAAATCAATCAAACTGAGTTAACTTAATTGATGACATCTAGATCCAAATCCTTATTTATGTGACTCAGTTAGGTTCAGTTCTATATGGTAATAAGATATGTCCCGATATCCATCATCGACATCATCGAAATACCTTTCGATGGATCAGAACTTTTCTGATTCATACAATTAAAATGATTGATCATCAAAATCATTCAAATTGCTCCCAAAATCCACTAGTGACACCTAGTAGTATATGGTGGCAATCCATCAGAACTAAAAATAAATTTTTTGATATAGTTTCCTATGTGATTGGGTTCTTCTATCTTGAGCTCCGATAGGATTAGGATTAAGATAAACTCATCAAACCCAAAGTCCGTCATATGAATTAATTATTCGATTCAAGTCCAATGTGAAACCCTAATAGAACTCTTGACATGAGCCAGACCTAGACTCAAACTTGATTTCATATCATGCCATATCTCATACGGTGTGGTAGGAACGGTTTTAGATGGAACCCTATTCAGTAAATATATAGCGATCAACAGTCTATGTCTCCAAAGAAACTCAAGAAGGTCTATGAAGCTCACCATGGATCGAACCATATCTAATAGGATCTGATCAATCTATGGGTATCCAGGATATGGGCTAGTGGGTTGGACACAGATATTTTTCTATACAGAATCAAAATTTTAGTTAGATTTTGTAATTAGACTTAATTAATTTGTTTAGAAATTTTATTTTTAAACAAATTAGGCTTTCATTATTTACTCGAATTCCTACACTTCCTTGATAGAGATGTAAAATCTTCATGATTATTGATTTTTAGTGGATGGTGCGGTCTGACCAACTGACTCATCACCTCACCTAACAGTTATTGGTGATGGGTTAGCCAATGAGTGAACAACTCTTGTTCAATGATTCTCTAATCATGGTGCACCCAAACTTGGTCTCTAATTCATGAATCTCACCGTATCCAAAATATTGATCCACTCCTTAGTTAAGTCAGACCCACCATTTGCATAGACTTGGATTCCTAATTGAGTCTCTCACCGTATCCAGAATATTGAGCCCAACTCATCCTCCAGCCCATAGCATCCAATGCCTAATAGACATGGTTGCATCTTTCCGGTGCAACTGAGCCACTGTATCCAGCCGAGAACAATCAACCCCGGGAAGGGCCCGCACATCTACAATGGTGGAAGACCTCAGACTTAATCTTTTCTTAGGGAAAGAATTGATTCAGGTCTCATTAAACTAGACTTGTCATTAGTCATAACAATTATGACTAACCTAGTGGCATGGGTTAGCTCGGATTATTGACCACCTCAGAATCAGAACTGTGTCAACAGATATGGCCAGGTAAGTGAGACCGGTGGAAGGAATATGCCATTAACTCGTACAAGAATGCATTCAGGTCGAGTAGCTTCCAATTAAAAATCAGTCGGTCGTATGTGCCAAACTTACCTTAGACACCAAATTATTGAGCCAGAACCAATTGGGTTAGCCTACAATCCAGACTCTAACCTCTGAGCCTAATTAGGTCTTGCTTGATCGTGACTCGATCTTGACCCAGACTTAATCCTATTAGGCTGGTCAATTTAAGCATTGTTGATCCCATCTAACCAACTCTTGATTCGGTTTGATCAACCGCTTAGACCTAATTGAGCTACCCAAGCCCGAACCCAGTATTATGAATATGTCTTAGATCTAAAATTCTCAATTTTAGATCTAATTAATATTCCATAATCTTAATTTTTAATTAAGTAGGGTTCATAAATAAAATATGCACAATAAATCCTAGGGTTTCAGGATCTAGGGTTTTGCAGAAAGTAAGTTTTAAGTTTCTGATTAAGGACGAACGCGCAGCACCCCTACACATCATAAGAACACCCCATCGGATGGGAGGAGAGGGCCTTTAAATCCTTTCTTCGTTCTTATGATCGGACGGCCAAGAGGAACGCCTTAATCAGGAACATGTAATACTACAAAATAGTTTTAGATCTATATCATATATCTCATATACAAATTAGATCTAATCATGGCATATTTTGCATACATCTCATGTATCGAATCATGCATATTTTTAGATCTAAATTATCTCATAATAATCTAAAAAATTAGATTTAAATTGATCTTAATCAAAATAAACTTCTAATCTAGATAACTTATGTAGAACTATTCTACAACTAGTCTAGACATGCATCAATCATATCTCATATGATGTTTAAAATTAAATAATTTTTATTTACTATTTTTTAGATATTATTATAATAATTATAATATCAAAAAATAGTAAATAAATAGATCTAAAATATGATTTAATCAAATTAAATTGAAAACATGCAAGACTATTCTATAGAACTATTCTATTTTAGAACTAGTCATGCATATTTTCTAATCTTAGATCCAAATCATTTAATTTTAATTTTTTTTGATTTCAGATCTGATCACATCTCATGTGACATCTAAAATCACTTATTTTTTAATTAAAATAAATTTAAAATTAGATCTAAACACTTTAGAACCTTGGCTCTGATACCAGTTGAAGGAAAAATCCTGATTTTTCGGACCAGGTTCGTTCAGATCTGATCGGATCAAGAGATATATTTTAAAATTTTTTTTTCTTTGATCTAATCAGATCTTGAGATATTTTAGATCTAATTTTATTATTTTAATAATTAAAATAAATTTAGATAAATTAAATCAAATTTAATTTACCTTGATGTAGGGTAATCCTATTACCCATTGATGATCCTGTAAGCAGCGAAAGGTTCTGGATCTAGCCACGCAAGTGCCTGGCCTCTACCGATATCCACTCGAACTGGATCTGGAGATCCTCTTCTTCTCTATCACATCTCCAAAAATTAGATCTGAATCTGATCTGGAGGATCTTCAAAACTACCTTTTGAAGATCAGCAGTCGTCCTTTGCAGCAGTGCAGCCTTCTAGCTTTCTGATCGCCTTTCTCTTGATCTGGATTGCACCAACCAAGGATCCCAAAACTCTTTGGGCATGGAGAGGAGAGGGAGAAGATGGGCTTGGCATGGGAGGAGGAGGAGAGGCAGCCTTGGGGCATGGGAATTTTTCAATTCTCTTTGAGTTGGGCGTAGGGTCTTATTTATAGACTATGCGTGATCCAACTCCTCTTCTTCCCAACCAATCACAACCCTTTGTGAAAATCAGATCTAAATCTGATTGGTGGGAATAGAGTCCCCTGGATTCCTCCTTAGATGGTGCCTAAGACCAGTCAAAGTTGGTTCTTAGGAGAACTCTAATTGGAATCCAAAAAGGAGATGGAGTCCCTGTCCAACAGGGACTCCTGGGCGCCTCCAACTTGGGCACACGCCAAGGGTGGCGTGCGCCCTCCTCCTTGCCAGGTTCTGGCAGGGGGACAAGGCCCCCACCAGCTCTCCAATAGGTGCATGACATGTGGACAGAAAGTCAAAGTATCAATGGTCAACATTTGACCAGTCAAAGGTCAACTTTTGACCAAAGTCAAAGGATGAAGAAATGGCAGGTGACCAAAAATGGCAGGTATTGTCTTACAAAATAAGACAACCCTTTTCTGACTTGGACAACCTCCAGTCAGACCATATGAAGGCCTCTGATTGAGCACAAACTCCTTTGGCTCAGTCAGGACAACTTATTTATGATAGTAAAAGAAGAACGTTAGGTTCAATCGAGTGCTAGCACGATTTTCTTGAACCTAATTGAATCTCATTCAGATCAATTGAACTGGATCAGTTCAATTGATGATCACCAGATTCAAACCCTTGTTTGTGTGACCCAGTTAGGTTCAGTTCTGTATGGTAATGGGATATGTCATGATCTCTATCATCGACATCATCGAAACTCCTTTCGATGGATCAGAACTCTTCTGATTCGAACAGCTAGAATGATCGATCATCTAAATCATTCTAATTGCTCCCAAAATCCACCAGTGACACCTAGCAGTATATGGTGGCAACCCATCAGAGCTGAATGTGAACCTCTTGGTGCAGCTACCTGTGTGATTAAGTTCTTCTATCTTGAGCCCCGATCAGATTAGGGTTAAGGTGAACTCGTCAAACCCTAGTCTCTATCATATGATGTAATCATTCGATTCAAGTCCGAATGTGAAAACCTAAATAGAAACTCTTTCTATTATTTCACTCTGCCATGGCCATGGACTTTCTGGACTTGATTCTCATGATCATCATAGGGCTGCTCCTCTACCACCGAGGTAGATAGATTCCATCTTGATGCTATCCAGTTCCTACAATGAACATGCTATAGCCAACATACACCTCAGGGTTCCATATGGCTAGGAGACCGAGTAATGGTGTAGTCAAACTATAACACCCTCAAGGTGAACTACCGATGCACCTCAGGTCAAAGAACCAGACACACTACTGCAGCATCGAGTCAGTCATTGACGAGAAGGTAGACTTCCTAATGACTACTCGAGGTGGTCACGCTCAGTGCCCTCGTTCTCTAACGAGTACCTATACTCTCACTCCGGTGTCTCCACACCGTAGACTCAAGACTCATCTACTAAAGAGAAGCGATTGTACACCAACCTTCCAGATCAATCACCATCCTCGTGATGATCCTATGGTCGGGAGCATTTTATGAGTTAATAATGATTATTCATGTCTTAAATTTTCAACTCTTGAAAATATGAATTATCATTACCATTAACTCAAAGGATGTATCACAGACACTAAATACACATATGTGATAGAAAATAATCCATTTTATTGATTATAGTCAAAATTATAATTTTGCCCCTAGAAGTGTATTACAAGTGTCAGCCAATTTTGCTTCTAGGGCACATATATCTAACAGATCTAAGGTGGAAAATATCTAACCCATGCCACTAGGTTAGTCATAATTGTTATGACTATGCAAGTCTAGTTTAATGAGACCTGAATCAATTCTCCCTAAGAAAAGATTAAGTCTGAGGTCTTCCACCATTGTAGATGTGCGGGCCCTTTTCCGGGGTTGATTGTTCTCGGCTGGATACAGTGGCTCAGTTGCACCGAAAAGATGCAACCATGTCTATTAGGCATTGGATGCTATGGGCTGGAGGATGAGATTGGGCTCAATATTTTGGATACGGTGAGAGACCCAATTAGGAAATCCAGTCTATGCAAATGGTGGGTCTGACTTAACTAAGGAGTGGATCAATATTTTGGATACGGTGAGATTCATGAATTAGAGACCAAGTTTGGGTGCACCATGATTAGAGAATCATTGAACAAGAGTTGTTCACTCATTGGCTAACCCATCACCAATAACTGTTAGGTGAGGTGATGAGTCAGTTGGTGAGACCGCACCACCCACTAGAAATCATTAATCATGGAGATTTTTGCATCTCTACAGAGGGAGTGTAGGGATCCGAGAAAATAGTGGGAGCTAATTTGTTTAAAAATAAAATTTCCTAAATAAATTGGTCAAGTCATAAATTACAGTATCTAACTAGAATCTTTGACTCTCTACAGAAAAAAGGATAATGTCTGCGTCCAACCCACTTAGGCACGTATCCTGGACACACATAGACTGACTGGACCCAATTATAAAGATTGGCTCAGGAACTACAAAATTATTTTGGGTTTTGAGAAGTTAACCATGTATTTGGACCAGGACCCTCCCACCTTACCAGCTCGTCCATCCACTGAACAGAGAGCGTCTCTGAAAAATGGATTGACGAAGATAATAAGGCCAGATACTTACATGTTGGGCTCGATGTCTGATGAGCTCCAGCGCCAACATGAAGATATCAAGGACTGCTCGCCAAATGTTGGCTCACCTACAGGAGATGTTTGGTGAACAGAGTCGCGCAGCCAAATATCAAGTCACGAAATGACTTTTTAAGGCTAAGATGCGTGATGGGCAGTCAGTCCAAGATCACTGTCTGATGAATGATCAAGGACATGGAAGAGCTTGAGAAGCTCGGTGTGAAGTTAGGACTTGGATCTGCAGAATGATATTATTCTGCAATCCTTGACTGATGCATATGGGCAATTCATCATGAATTACCACATGCATAAACTTCAAAATTCCTTGGCCGAAGTTAATGAATATGCTGGTTACCGCTGAGCTTTCTATGAAAGGTTCTAAAGGCTCAGTTCTTGCTATGGAATGGACTTCTTCCAAAAGAAAGTCTTATGGAAAGAAAAAGAAGTCTGTGAAAAAGCAAAAGGTGGAAGGATCAAAGAAGAAGAAGGCAGAGCCGAAGAAGAAAGGCCGATGTCAAAGGAAAGTATTTTCCATTGCAACAGCGACGGCCATTGGAAGCGGAACTGCCCTACTTACCTGGCCACCCTGAAGAACAAGAAGGAAGGTCCTTCTGGAGGTATGCTCGTTATTGAGTCTAACCTTACGGTTTCTTCTGCATCCAGTTGGGTGCTTGACTCTGGTTCTAGTGCTCATCTGTGCACTTCCATATGCAGGGTCTTGAGGATAGCAGGAGGCTGAGGGATGGAGACATGATCCTACGCATCGGTAAAATGGAGCAAGAGTTGCTGCAGTAGCCGTGGGAACATACCCTCTTCGATTACCATCTGGTTTAGACTTAGTTTTAAAGACTGTTATTATGTGCCTGCAGCTAGCAGGAATTTGATTTCTGTTTCATGCTTAGCACAAGAAGGCTTATGTGATTACCTTCTTTAAGGACCATTGTAACATTCTTTATGAAAGAAATAAAATTGCAAATGGTTTCCTTATTAATGGTCTTTATCAGTTACATATTGATGTACCTATTTTAACTATCGAGCAAAACGTGAATGCCAAACGACCTAGGGATAGTCCAAATGATAGATATCTATGGCACCTGAGATTAGGTCATATAGCAGAAGATAGGATTAACAAATTGGAGAAAAATGGGCTATTGAGTCCATTGACTTTTGAGTCATATCCAACTTGTGAATCTTGTCTTCAAGGCAAAATGACTAAACTCCCTTTTGTTGGACATGGGGAGAGGGCCACAGATCTCCTTGCCCTAGTACATACTGATGTGTGCGGCCCATTTGATGTGCCGGCTAGAGGCAATTTTGTCTACTTCATTACCTTTACCGATGATCTGTCTAGGTATGGGTATGTGTATCTTATGAGACACAAGTCTGAAGCTTTTGAAAAGTTCAAAGAATTCAGACATGAAGTAGAAAAACAAACTGGAAAATCCATTAAGGTTCTTCGATCAGATCGAGGAGGTGAATACCTTAGCCGAAAATTCCTAGACTATCTCAAGGAAAATGGCATAGTCTCTCAATGGACTCCACCAGGAACACCTCAACTCAACGGGGTTTCAGAATGGAGAAATCGGATCTCTATTGGATATGGTTCGATCCATGATGAGCTTCACAGACCTTCCCTGATTTTCCTTTGGAGGACATTCATTGTTAACTTCAATTTATCTACTGAATAGGGTTCCCTCTAAAATCGTTCCTACCACACCGTATGAGATATGGCATGGTAAGAAACCAAGTCTGAGTCATCTCAGAATTTGGGGTTGTCCGGCTCATGTCAAAAGACAACAAGCGGACAAGTTAGAGTTTAGGTCCTTTAGAGCTCGATTCATAGGATATCCTAAAGAGTCATTAGGATACTATTTCTACATTCCAGAAGACCACAATGTGATTGTGAGTCGACATGCCATCTTTCTTGAAAAATAGTTTATTCAAGATAGCGGCATTGGAAAGCAGATTAAGCTTGATGAGAAAGTCTCACAAGTAGAACGAGCTAAGGACCAATGGAACCAAATCAGGTTGAGCCAATAAGAACACTACCTCCTCCACCTCGTAGATCGGAAAAAAGTTTTCCATCCCCTGAAGAGATACTTAGGTATTATTTCAGAGGAAATAGAGAAAATGTTCCTCATAGGTAATGGTGCTCATGGTGATGATCCCAAAACCTACAACGAGGCGATATCAGATATCGACTCCGAGAAATGGCTTAGAGGCAATGAAGTCAGAAATTGACTCGATGCACTCAAACCAAGTCTGGACCTTGGTAGATCCACCAGAAGGTATAGTACCTATTGGGTGTAAATGGATCTTCAAGAGAAAGATTGGTGCAGATGGGAATGTGGAGACATTCAAGGCTAGACTAGTGGCAAAAGGTTATAGTCAACGTGAAAGGCATTGACTATCAGGATACCTTTTCCCCGTTAGTAGCTATGCTAAAATCCATCCGCACATTGCTTGCTGTTGCAGCCTATTTCGATTATGAAATATGGCAAATGGATGTGAAAACGGCATTCTTAAATGGATATCTTGAGGAAGATATCTATATGGAACAGCCGCTAGGTTTCACATCCAGTGATACTGATCACAAAGGTTTGCAAGCTGCAAAGGTCCATATATGGACTTAAGCAAGCATCTCGGAGCTGGAACACTCATTTCAATGATGTGATCAAATTATTTGGTTTCATCAAAAATGAAGAGGAACCATGTGTTTTCAAAAAGGGTCAGTGGGAGCGCTGTTGTCTTCCTCGTATTGTACGTGGATGACATCCTCCTTATTGGGAATGATATTTTCCATGTTGACATCAGTCAAAATGTGGTTGTCCAAGGAATTCTCCATGAAAGACCTAGGTGAAGCATCCTTTATTCTAGGAATTAAGGTCTATAGAGGATAGACCGAATAGGATGCTAGGACTTTCACAGAAGATGTACATAGAGGAAGTACTAAAGAGGTTTAGTATGGAAAACTCTAAGAGGGGATTAATACCCTTCAGACATGGTATTCATCTTTCCAAGAAGATGTGCCCAAGCACACCTGAGGAAATAGAATGCATGAGCAAGATCCCTTATGCTTCTGCAATAGGGAGCCTCATGTATGCCATGCTATGTACACGACCTGATATAGCCCATGCTGTGAGTGTCACAAGCAGATATCAGTCAAATCCAGGTGAAGAACACTGGACTTCTGTGAAATGTATCCTTAAGTACTTGAGAAGAACTAAGGATATGATGTTGGTCTTTGGTAATGGAGAACTCCAAGTCCAGGGATACACAGACTCGGATTTCATGTCCGATATAGATGATCGAAAGTCGACATCTGGGAGTCTGTTTGTGTGCAATGGTGGTGCTGTCAGCTGGAAGAGTTCCAAGCAAACGGTGATAGCAGATTCCACCATGGAAGCAGAATATATCGCTGCATCAGAAGGCTGCGAAAGGAAGCATTCTGGTACAAGAAGTTTGCCATAGAGATCAAAGTAATGCCATCAGATGCCATTCCTCTATACTGCGACAATAATGGCGCCATAGCCCTTGCTAAGGAGCCGAGGTCTCACCAAAAATTCCAAGCACATTGAGCGGCGATACCACCTCATCCGCGATTACCTTGAGAAAGGTTACGTCGAGGTCAAGAGAGTCAACTCCACAGATAATGTGGCAGACCCACTTACAAAGCCGTTGGGCCAGCAGAAGATCGAAGCCCACCTTGAGAAGATGGGACTTAGACTTGTAGCCAATTGGCTTTAGGACAAGTGGGAGATTGTTAGATATATGTGCCCTAGAAGCCAGAATTGGCTGACACTTGTAATACACTTCTAAAGGGCAAAATTATAATTTTGACTATAAATAATAAAATGGGTTATTTTCTATCACATATGTGTATTTAAAGTGTCTGTGATACATCCTTTGAGTTAATGGTAATGATAATTCATATTTTCAAGAGTTGAAAATTTAAGACATGAATAATCATTATTAACTCATAAAATGCTCCCGACCATAGGATCATCATGAGGATGGTGATTGATCCGAAAGGTTGGTGTACGATCGCTTTTCTTTTAGTAGATGAGTCTTGAGTCTACGGTGTAGGAGACACCAGAGCGAGAGTACAGGTACTCGTTAGAGAATGAGGGCACTGAGCGTGACCACCTCGAGTAGTCATTAGGAAGTCTACCTTCTCGTCGAATGACTGACTCGATGCTGCAGTGGTGTGTCTGGTTCTTTGACCTGAGGTGCATCGATAGTTCACCTTGAGGGTGTTATAGTTTGACTACACCATAACTCGATCTTCCTAGCCATATCGGAAACCCTGAGGTGTATGTTGGCTATAGCATGTTCATTGTAGGAATTGGATTGCATCAAGATGGGATCTATCTACCTCGGTGGTAGATGGAGTAGCCCTATGATGATCATGAGAATCAAGTCCATAAGCCCATGGCCATGGCAGAGTGAAATAATAGAAAGAGTTTCTATTTAGAATTTTCACATTGGACTTGAATCGAATGATTACATTCATATGATGGAGATTAGGGTTTGACGAGTTCACCTTAACCCTAATCTGATCGGGGCTCAAGATAGAAGGAACTTAATCACACAGGTAGCTGCACCAAGAGGTTCGGTTTCAGCTCTGATGGGTTGCCACCATATACTGCTAGGTGTCACTGGTGGATTTTGGGAGCAATTAGAATGATTTAGATGATCGATCATTCTAGCTGTCTGAATCAGAAGAGTTCTGATCCATCGAAAGGAGTTTCGATGATGTCTGATGATAGAGATCATGACATATCCCATTACCATACAGAAACTGAACCTAACTGGATCACACAAACAAGGGTTTGGAATCTGGTGATCATCAATTGGAACTAACCTAGTTCAATTGATTTGAATAAGATTCAATTAGGTTCAAGAAAATCGTGCTAGCACACGATTGAACCTAACGTTCTCCTTTTAACAATTATTAAAGTTATCTCGACTGAGCCAAATGGAGTTTAGACTCACTCAGAAACCTTTACTTGGTCTGACTGGAGCTTGTCTAGGTTAAAAAAGGATTGTCTTAATTTATGAGATAAATTTGAGACAACACCTACCATTTTCCATCACCTGCTAAATCTTATCTTCTGACATTGGTCAAACGTTGACCCTGGATACTTAGACATTTGCCCATATGTCATGCACATATAGGAGCAAACTTGGAGACTTGTCCCCCTACTAAAAAGTAGATAGGCAAGGGGTGCATGCCTAGGGAGGCATGCATCCCATGAGGATAGAAGATGGAGTCCCATATAGATGGGACTCCAGCTGCTTTGGGGAATCAAACAAGGTGGCACCAAGAAGACTTGTTTGACCCAGTCTTGGCACCATCTAAGGAGAGTTTTGAGGGACTCTAATCTGATTGGATCAGATGATGTTATTTCATCAATCAGATTTAGATCTGATTGCATAAAGGGCTGTGATTGGCTAGGATGATATGGCACTGCATGGCGCAGCAGGATCTATATAAACCCTATCTACGTCTAGAATTCAAGGATTCTACCTTTAGCCCACACCACATAGCCCCTCTTCCTTCTTCTCCATGCCACCCTCTAGTCCTCTCTCTCTTCTCCATGCCCAAGAGACTTTGGGCATGAAGAAGGTGCGATCCAAGTAAGTGAAAGGCATCAGGAAAGAAAGAAGGCAGCACTGCTGCAAGAGACAACAATTATTTTTCAAAAGCTATTTTGAAGATCTTCAAGATCAGATCTAAATCTATTTTTTGGAAGATTGATTGAGAAGATGAATATCTTCAGATCCTGTCTGAGTGGATATCGATAGAGGCCAGACACTTGCATGGCTACATCCAGAACCTCAAGCAAGCATCAGGATCATCACAAGATAATTGGATTATCCAAAACAAAGATATAATTAAATTTAATTTAATTTTTATTTTTATTTTTATTATTAAATTAATAAGATTTAATTTGAGGAGTCTTAGATCTGATTATGATCTTAGAAATTTTTTTTTAAAATATTTCTCTTGATCCAAGCAGATCTGAACGAACCCGATCCAAAAAATAGATTTTTCCCTTCAATTGGTATTAGAGCTAGGTTCCATAATTCATTAGATCTGATTTTAATTTATTTTTGATATGATAATTAGATGATTTTAGATGTCACACTAGATGTTATTAGATCTATAATTAAAAAATTAAAAAATTAAATAATCTAGATCTAAGATGTATGAGATGCATGACTAGACTAGGAATAGAATTATTTTATATGTAGTCTAGCATGATCATAATTTTAATTTAATTAATTATAATTTTTAGATCTATTTATTTCCTATTTTTTAATATTATAAATATTATAATTAGATCTAAAAAATAAAAAATAAATTTATTTAATTTATTCATATGAGATATGATAGATGCATGTTTAGACTACTTGTAGAATAGTTCTACAAAATTTTTTAGAATAAATTTTAATTTGATATGATCAAATTTAAATATTATTTTTTAGATATTTATGACATAATTTAAATCTAAAATATGTATAATATGATACATAAGATGTATGCAAAATATATTTTTAGTTAGATTAATTTTTATATATGTGATATATGATGTAGATCTAATTAGTTTTATTGATTTATCGTGTTTCTGATTAAGACGTTCTCTTTGGCCGTTCGGTCATAAGAATAAAGTAGGATTTAAAGATCCTTTCCTTTCATTCAATGGAGTGTTCTTATGGTGTGTAGGGGTGCTGTGCATTCGACCTTAATTAGAAATCAAAACTTATTTTCTGCAAAATTCTAGATCCTGAAATCCTAGAATTTTATATACATATTTTATTTATGAATCCTAAACTTAATTGAGAATTAAGACTATAAAATATATTAGGTCTAAAATTAAAAATTTTTAGATCTAAGACATATTCATAAAATTAGGTCTGGGCTTGGATAGCTCAATTAGGCCTAGCGGTTGATCAAATCGAATCAAGAGTTAGTTAGGTAGGATCAAGAATGCTTAAATTGACCAGCCTAATAGGATTAAGTCTGGATCAAGATCTAGTCACATGAGTGATCGATCAGGTTAAGACCTAATTAGGCTCAGTTGTTAGAGTCTGGATTATAGACTAATTCGATTGGTTCTGGCTCAATAATTTGGTATCAAAGGTAAGTTTGGCAGATACAACCGACTAATTTTTAATTAAAAGCTACTCGATTCGAATGCATTCTTATCGAGTTAATGGCATATCCCTTCCACCGATCTCACTTACCTGGCCATGTTTGTCAATCCAGTCCTGATCTAAGGTGGCTAACAATCTAAGCTAACCCATGCCATTAGGTTAGTCATAATGATTATGGCTATGTCAAGTCAAGTTTAAAGAGACCTAAATCAAATCTCTCTAAGAAAAGATTAAGTCTAAGATCCTCCATCATTGTAGATATGCGGACCCTTCCCAGGGTTGATTATTCTCGGCTAGTCACAGTGGTTCAGTTGTATCAAAAAGATGTAACTATATCTATTAGCCATTGGATGCTACGGACTGAAGGATGGATTGGGCTTAATATTCTGGATATAGTGAGAGACCCAATTAGAAATCCAATCTGTGCAAATGGTGGGTCTGACTTAACTAAGAAGTGGATCAATATTCCAAGCATGGTGAGATTCATGAATTAGAGATCAAGTCTGGGTGCACCATGATTAGAAAATCATTGGATAAGAGTTATTTCCTCATTGGCTAACCCATCATTAATAATTGTTAGGGGAGGTGATGAGTCATTTGGTGGGACTACACCACCCACTAGAAATCAATAATCGTGGAGATTTTTGCATCTCTACAAAAGGAGTGTAGGGATCCAAAAAAATAGTGGAAGCTAATTTATTTAAAAATCAAACTCCTAAATAAATTGGTCAAATATTAATTACAAATTCTAACTAGAAACTTTGACTTTCTGTAGAAAAAAAAAATGTCTGCGTCCAACCCACTAGCCCGTATCCTTGACACCCATAGACTGACCAGACCCAATTATAAGGATTGACTCTGAAACTTCAAAATTATTTTGAATTTTGAGAAGTTGACTCATGTATTGAATCAGGATCCTCCCACCTTACCAGCTCGTCCGTCCGCTGAATAGAGAGCATCTCTTGATAAATGGATGAATGAAGATAATAAAGACAGATACTACATGTTGGACTTAATGTCTGATGAGCTTAAGTGCCAACACGAACATATCAAGACTACCCACCAAATGTTGGCTCATCTACAAGAGTTGTTTGGTGAAAAAAGTCGCATAGCCAAATATCAGATCACTAAATGACTATTTAAGGCTAAAATGAATGATGGATAGTCAGTCCAAGATCATTATCTGATGATGATCAAAGACTTGGAAGAGTTTAAGAAGCTCGGAGTGAAGTTAGATCAGGATCTGCAGAATGATATAATTCTGCAATCCTTAACTGATGCATATGGGTAGTTCATCAGGAACTACCATATGCATAAATTTTAGAATACTCTGATCGAGCTTATGAATATGCTGGTTACTGAGCTTTCCATTAAAGGCTCTAAAGACTCAGTACTTGCTATGGAATGGACTTCTTCCAAAAGAAAGTTTTTGGGAAAGAAGAAGTCTATGAAAAAGTAAAGGATGGAAGGTGGAAAGAAAAATAAGATAGAGCTAAAGAAGAAAGCAGCTGATAAAGAAAAGTAATTTCAATGTAATACTGACAGCCATTGGAAGCGGAACTATCCTACATACCCGACCATCCTGAAGAATAAGAAGAAAATAGGTCCTTCTAGAGGAATGCTCGTTATTGAATCTAACCTTATGATTTCTTCTGCATCTAGTTGGGTGCTTGACTCTAGTTCTAGTGCTCATTTATGCACTTTCATGCAGGATCTTGAGGATAGCACGAGACTGAGGGATGGTGAGATGATCCTATACGTCGAAAATGGAGCAAGGGTTGCTGCTATGGTCATGGGAACCTACCCTCTTCGACTACCATCTAACCTAGTTTTAGTACTTAGGGATTATTATTATGTGACTGCTGCAAACAGAAATTTGATTTCTATTTTATGTTTAGCACAAGAAGGCTGTGTAATTAGTTTTCTTAAGGACTATTGTAATATTCTTTATGAAAGAAATAAAATTGCAAGTGATTTTCTTATTAACGATCTCTATCAGTTACATATTGATGTATCTATCTTTAATATCGAGCAAAATATGAATGCCATAAGATCAAAATGATCTATGGATAATCCAAATGATAGGTATCTATGGCACCTAAGGCTAGGTCATATAGCAGAAGATAAGATTAATAAATTGAAGAAAACTAGACTATCGAGTTCGTTGACTTTTGTGTCATATCCAATTTGCAAATCATGTCTTCATGGCAAAATGACTAAGCTCCCTTTTGTAGGACATGGGGAAACCATGAACTTTGCTAGTAATACTGATGTGTCGGTATTATGTGGGTAGAAATTTTTACCAATTTATTATTTAAAGGATTTTATCTAAGACCGTCTAACACTACATTCCTGCACCAAATAGGCTTGTAGACCATGTGATAGGGACGCGATGCTGTCGTTAAGACACCGTGTTTATCAGTTTAATCCGACTTCTTAAAATCATTGAAAATTGCGTAGATAGTAGTGAGTCGGGTCGAATCCACAGGGAAGGTAGTGTTTTTAGATTTGAAATCTTTGATTTTATAAAAGAAAAAAAAAAAAGATTTGAGTTTTGAAATCAAAAGTGAAGTCGGAAAATAAAAAAAAATTAAAAGATGCAGGAATTTAAACTTGGTACTAAGATCTACTAGTTAGATCTTAGCATCTACTTGCAAAGCAATAATTTAAAGTGCAGAAATTAAATTACAATAAAAATAAAAAGCAAGAAATTAAAATGCAAAAATAAAATTTTTATTAATTAAAATTTTAGAATTTAAATACATAAAATTTAAAAAGAAATAAAATAAAATAGCCTGATCTCTGATCTTGGATCGGCATTGGCAGAAAGATGGTGTAGAAGCTCGGCTCTTCTTCTCGGCACCCGTTGCTTCGAAGCAGCCTTTAACCCATAGCCTGGCTTCGCCCTGTACCAAAGCTTCACCTTGATCGGAGATATTGATTTCTGATGGCCTGGGGTCCTTTTTATAGAGCTAGGAGGGCTGGATATTTTTTCTAAAGGCAATATGGGACTAATAGCCTTTGTAATCATAAAAATACAAAGAAATTTGGATAAAATTTGAATCAAAATAGCTCTGATATGACTCTGCTAAATCTGATAAAATCCAGCCGTTCAACAGGAATCCAACGGTCCAAAAATCATCAAAATCGGATGCAGATAAGCTCAGATCGGGTCGGATTAAATTCTGGCCGTTGGATCGCGCTTGATCGAGGAAATCTGGCCGCAAATCGCGCTTCGGGAGTCTTGATCGCCGCCGGCAGCGTTCTGGACCGTCGGATCATCGCCTGGATCGAGCGCTGCCGTCCGATGGTGATCCGCGTGATGTTTGTATCTGAATAAAATTCGGAAGCAACCACAGCCGTCCGATCCTGACCGCAAACAACCACATCCGTCCGATCGCGCAATAACTGTTCCCATGGACCGCGTGGACCGGCCGCACCGCACACCGCAACCAATCAGCGCCGCTGTTGTCGGACGAAAAGACTGAATTACCCTTGTGAGCCGCGATAAATTTCTGTAGACCCTTAAGGGGTCTAGGTCCACCACGTGGCAATCTCTGATTCGCCGGAATTTGCTGAGCTGGCGGTCCACGCCTGGATCGTGGACCGGCTGATGGCTTCAACGGCTGAGTCGGCTTGATGGCTCGGCTTGGCTTGGTGGCTCGGCTTGCGGAGCCGGCTGAGCCGTTTTCTTTTTTATTTAATTTTTATTTATTTTATATTTTTAAAAATTCATATCTTTTTCATTTTAGCTCCGTTTTACTTGAAATTTATTTCGTTGTGATCAAAAAAATGAGCTCTTTCTATTGATAATAAAATTTTATTTTTTAATTTTTATTATTTTTTAATTAATTTTTTAATTAATAAAAATATGAATTTTTCAAAAATTATATATAAATTGATTATTAATTCTTAAAAATTAATATAAATTAATTAATAAATTAATACTTTTATTGGTGAATTTATGATGCTTATCACACCCCCCAACTTAAGCTTTGCTCGTCCTCGAGTAAAGAAAGAATTTAGTTTTAAATACCTTTTAACTTTAGAGTTTCGAATTTTACCTAAGCAATTTTCAAAATGGCCATTGATATTCAGTAGAGCTTAAATGAGATATATCATTGGGGTATTAATACTTATCAATAGAAAAATTAAGTAAAGAACATTAAATTTTTCAGAACTTTTTCTAAATTATTCCACTTTTATCTCTGATTTGTCTAAACTTTCATATAGGCAGGTGTATTGCTACTTCCATCCTTCATTTATTAATTTTTATTTTCATATTGCCCACTTTTTGATGCGAATATCATTGCTTACTTAGGCAACGGGACCCGGTTACTCGGTGGGAAACCAATGTTTCTTTTTTTTTTTTTTTTTTTTTTTAACGTTGTACCACTATTGAGTGTCTTAACTCCTTAAGCTTTCTATTTGATCCATGTAGCGAGTCTTGGGCCAATGACTCCCAAACCAGTTGGCTTTAGGGCACTAGGTATAGAATACCCCTCGGGCTTACTAGCTCGAATCAAATAGGCTACGAGTTAAGACTAGCTTTACAACGAGCTTCTTTGCCCTTCCCACCTTTTGACGCGAAACTCAATGCTTGCTTAGGCAAAGAGGCCCGGTTACTCAGTGAGAAGTACTTGGAAACTATTTTATTAAAATAAATTTTTATATGAAGAAACGTATAGTTACCCTACACAAGCCTATAAAAAGTAGACTTTTCTTTGATGCTAGTAGAAATAATTAGAAATGCTCCAAGAAAAAAATTTTTATGTTCTAGACTTAACTCTTTATTGAATTTTCTTAATACTTGATTCCTCAATATCTCATAGATTCTCTGATCTGTGTATCAATTTTCTTTTAAAAATGCTTAGTTTAATTCGATTCTTAAGCATAATCAAGTATCTAAATACTAAATACTAACTTTTTCGAGGACTTAAAATTTTAAAATTTTTATTTTTCTCCCCCCAACTTAATCGACATTGTCCTCAATGGAGAAGAAAAAAATAAAGGATGTAATAAAGAACATGAAAGAATACACCTAACTCAGTATATATTTATATTTTTTTTATTTATTTATTTATTTATTTATTTATTTTTATTTTTTATTTTTTTCGGTCCAGCACATGCCTTTGAAAATTTGAGCTCTCCCTCCAACTTATTCAAATTATCCTAAAAAGAAAATAAACTAAAAAGATAAATTAGATAAAAACTAAATATTGGGTTGCCTCCCAACAAGCGCTAAGTTTACCGTCTTCAGTCAGACACAATGCAGCTTACTATCCTATGTCGAAATATTGGATTGACAAATTTTAATGGTTTTGGATTGCCAATCTCAGAAAGTTGATTTATAATCCCATTATTTGATATAATCTATTATTAATTTTAGGGATATAATTTGTGAATTCCCATTCTCAGACCCATGTTTATTAAGAATTTCTCCTATTTGTTTTTCTAAAATGCTCATGAATGGAGTTTTTGTATTAGAAGTTATGTTTGATTCAATGGGTGCTGGAATGGTGACTAAAGATGATTTTAATTATGAAGGTAAATTAATATGATCTTGGTTAAACAACTCCGTTGACTCTTTATTACCTGCCTCTTGATTTTTGTAAGAAGAACCTGCTTCTAGGGTTAAAGGGAATAGGACATTAGGTTTATAAGTCTTCGGGTAAATCATCTATTCTCTTTTCTCTTATTTTCTATCTCATTTAAACTTAGAACTAGCATCAGGTACTAATTCCTTGGCTCAGGTTCTTCTATGTGGTTAGTCTCAGTAATAACCAGTTTCTCTAAATTTTTATTTTGGCTAGCATCAATACTAGCCTCTCTCACCTGGTCTTGGTATGGGTCCATAAGAATCTTATAGCTTTTAAGTTCAGGAATTAGTTTGGTATTCTCAAATTGGAGATTCTTAGATGAAACATTAGAATTGATAATTTAATCCAGGTGGTTGGTGGTCATTAGGTGGGTTGTTTGAAATTGGTAGGTTCGGTAGTTGATCTAGTTCTCTCCTCATGTTAGACTCAACTAATTATCCTATTTGAGCTTCTAGTCTGGCGATAGATTGCTTGTTGAGTTAGAATTAATTATTGAAGTTGGTTAAATCTTATCATCAGCTAGATTGGTCTGTTGAGGAGGTGGGTATGAAGGACTGATTATAATATGATGATGCTGGTTAAACTGACTAGGCTGACCATTATTATAGGCATAATTTTGATATTGGGGCCTATTTTGCTCAGTTTTGGATAGGTAAAATTTGGGTCTTGAGCCTGAGTCTGTTGGGATGTCCAAGAAAAATTAAAGTTATGGTGGTTGCTCCAATCTGAATTATATGAATTTGAAAATGGGTCATTAATCAATTTGGAGTATCCTTGAGTAGCTTGAACTTGTTCTTGGATAAAATATGGAAACTGTGCAGTCATAGGATATTCACTTACATGATGGGTTGGACTAGCACAGATTGAATAATTCTCCTGATAATTAGAAGATGATGTGAATTGTGCAGGAGATTGTTGACCTAGGGTTAGGAGTTGATCTATTTTCTGAGCAAGAAGGTCAACTTTATCTAATTTTTGGATAATTAGATTCATATTAGCCATTTGATTATTATGTTTAATGTGAATCAACCATTCAATTATGTTCAACTAAATCAGAAAAAATGATTTCCTACCATGCATGTATTAGTGTAACCCTATTGTGTGGTTCAAAAAAAAATTTTAGATTTTTATTTTTTTATTTTTTTTAATTATTATTATTATTATTATTATTTTATTATATTAAAAATTATTTTTTTAATTATTTTTATTTATTAATTTTAATTTAATTTAATTTAATTTAATTATTAATTTTTAGTTAGTTTAATTTTTATTTTATTTTATTTTTAGAGGAGAAAGGAGAAGAAAGAAAGAAGAGTTCTAAAGAAGAGGTCCTAAGGAGTCCTAGAACTAAGAAGAAAGAGAAGAATTAAGTTTAATTAGGTTTGATGTTGGTTAGCAATCAAGTTGGTCAATCAATCCTGACTAAGGGTTATCCTAGATCTAGACAGCTCCTAACTGCCAAGGTCACCTTCAAGCCCTCCAAGTGTAGGATTAGCCAATCAACTAGCCAGGTAAGTGTAAGGTCGGTGGGAGTCCCCCCGTTGCTTGCCTTAGACACCAATTGTGCTTGGCCAGGTAAGCGAACGGAACCAATTAGAAACCACCTTCCTTCGGGCCCAATCGTCCCTGAACCACTTTCCTAGACACCAGTCAAATTGACTTATCCTAACCCGGTTCAACTCTTAGGATTCCTTGTCCTATTGAGCTCGAGTTCCTAGGGTTGATGTCTAATTGATTTTAAAATTAAAGGCTTAGGTCAATGCAGGATGCTGGTTGGTTGTTTGTGGGCTAAGGAAGGGTGATCAAATCCCCACCTTATCTTGTTTAATTGGGTTGTGCCCTTAATTTGATTTAATATGAATATGCAAAAAAAAAAAAATTCAATCAAAGGGTTTTATGCAATTTAAACTAGATGCATGCAACTAATTGTATTCTGAAAGGCTTACCTTGCCTCCAGCAATCACCAAAAAAAATAAAAATAAAAATAAAGATAAAAATAAAACTAATATGATGCATGCTCTAAGCAGTTAGGATTTCTAATCTTATCATGAGATTTTTAATTAGGTTTAAATGAATATTTTTTTAAATTAATTTAAAAATAAAATAAATAAATAAATAAAATAAAAAGAAAAGAGAACTAGGGTTAGGATTGATCTCACCAGGCAAAACTTCTGATTCTTTTTGTTCTTTTTTTCTTTTCCTGCAAAATAATAAAAAAAATTAGCAAGAAAATAAAAATTTTATTTATAATTTATTTATAGAAAAATCAAAGAGATCAAAAATTTAATATCCGTGCCTTCCCCGGCAACGGCGCCAAAAACTTGATAGGGACGCGATGCTGTCGTTAAGACACCGTGTTTATCAGTTTAATCCGACTTCTTAAAATCATTGAAAATTGCGTAGATAGTAGTGAGTCGGGTCGAATCCACAGGGAAGGTAGTGTTTTTAGATTTGAAATCTTTGATTTTATAAAAGAAAAAAAAAAAAGAAGAGTTTTGAGATCAAAAGTGAAGTCGGAAAATAAAAAGCGAAAATTAAAAGATGCAGAGATTTAAACTTGGTACTAAGATCTACTAGTTAGATCTTAGCATCTACTTGCAAAAAAATAATAATTAAAGTGCAGAAATTAAATTACAATAAAAATTAAAAAGCAAGAAATTAAAATGCAAAAATAAAATTTTTATTAATTAAAATTTTAGAATTTAAATACATAAAATTTAAAAAGAAAAGATAAAATAAAATAGCCTGATCTCTGATCTTGGATCGGCATTGGCAGAAAGATGGTGTAGAAGCTCGGCTCTTCTTCTCGGCACCCGTTGCTTCGAAGCAGCCTTTAACCCATAGCCTGGCTTCGCCCTGTACCAAAGCTTCACCTTGATCGGAGATATTGAATTTCTGATGGCCTGGGGTCCTTTTTATAGAGCTAGGAGGGCTGGATATTTTTTCTAAAGGCAATATGGGACTAATAGCCTTTGTAATCATAAAAATACAAAGAAATTTGGATAAAATTTGAATCAAAATAGCTCTGATATGACTCTGCTAAATCTGATAAAATCCAGCCGTTCAACAGGAATCCAACGGTCCAAAAATCATCAAAATCGGATGCAGATAAGCTCAGATCGGGTCGGATTAAATTCTGGCCGTTGGATCGCGCTTGATCGAGGAAATCTGGCCGCAAATCGCGCTTCGGGAGTCTTGATCACCGCCGGCAGCATTCTGGACCGTCGGATCATCGCCTGGATCGAGCGCTGCCGTCCGATGGTGATCCGCGTGATGTTTGTATCTGAATAAAATTCGGAAGCAACCACAGCCGTCCGATCCTGACCGCAAACAACCACATCCGTCCGATCGCGCAATAACTGTTCCCATGGACCGCGTGGACCGGCCGCACCGCACACCGCAACCAATCAGCGCCGCTGTTGTCGGACGAAAAGACTGAATTACCCTTGTGAGCCGCGATAAATTTCTGTAGACCCTTAAGGGGTCTAGGTCCACCACGTGGCAATCTCTGATTCGCCGGAATTTGCTGAGCTGGCGGTCCACGCCTGGATCGTGGACCGGCTGATGGCTTCAACGGCTGAGTCGGCTTGATGGCTCGGCTTGGCTTGGTGGCTCGGCTTGCGGAGCCGGCTGAGCCGTTTTCTTTTTTATTTAATTTTTATTTATTTTATATTTTTAAAAATTCATATCTTTTTCATTTTAGCTCCGTTTTACTTGAAATTTATTTCGTTGTGATCAAAAAAATGAGCTCTTTCTATTGATAATAAAATTTTATTTTTTAATTTTTATTAATTTTTATTATTTTTTAATTAATTTTTTAATTAATAAAAATATGAATTTTTCAAAAATTATATATAAATTGATTATTAATTCTTAAAAATTAATATAAATTAATTGAATAAATTAATACTTTTATTGGTGAATTTATGATGCTTATCACACCCCCCAACTTAAGCTTTGCTCGTCCTCGAGTAAAGAAAGAATTTAGTTTTAAATACCTTTTAACTTTAGAGTTTCGAATTTTACCTAAGCAATTTTCAAAATGGCCATTGATATTCAGTAGAGCTTAAATGAGATATATCATTGGGGTATTAATACTTATCAATAGAAAAATTAAGTAAAGAACATTAAATTTTTCAGAACTTTTTCTAAATTATTCCACTTTTATCTCTGATTTGTCTAAACTTTCATATAGGCAGGTGTATTGCTACTTCCATCCTTCATTTATTAATTTTTATTTTCACATTGCCCACTTTTTGATGCGAATATCATTGCTTACTTAGGCAACGGGACCCGGTTACTCGGTGGGAAACCAATGTTTCTTTTTTTTTTTTTTTTTTTTTTTTTTTTTTAACGTTGTACCACTATTGAGTGTCTTAACTCCTTAAGCTTTCTATTTGATCCATGTAGCGAGTCTTGGGCCAATGACTCCCAAACCAGTTGGCTTTAGGGCACTAGGTATAGAATACCCCTCGGGCTTACTAGCTCGAATCAAATAGGCTACGAGTTAAGACTAGCTTTACAACGAGCTTCTTTGCCCTTCCCACCTTTTGACGCGAAACTCAATGCTTGCTTAGGCAAAGAGGCCCGGTTACTCAGTGAGAAGTACTTGGAAACTATTTTATTAAAATAAATTTTTATATGAAGAAATGTATAGTTACCCTACACAAGCCTATAAAAAGTAGACTTTTCTTTGATGCTAGTAAAAATAATTAGAAATGCTCCAAGAAAAATTTTTTATGTTCTGGACTTAACTCTTTATTGAATTTTCTTAATACTTGATTCCTCAATATCTCACAGATTCTCTGATCTGTGTATCAATTTTCTTTTAAAAATGCTTAGTTTTATTCGATTCTTAAGCATAATCAAGTATCTAAATACTAAATACTAACTTTTTCGAGGACTTAAAATTTTAAAATTTTTATTTTTCTCCTCCCCCCAACTTAATCGACATTGTCCTCAATGGAGAAGAAAAAATAAAGGATGTAATAAAGAACATGAAAGAATACACCTAACTCAGTATATATATATTTTTTTTATTTATTTATTTATTTATTTATTTATTTATTTTTTATTTTTTTTTTGGTCCAGCACATGCCTTTGAAAATTTGAGCTCTCCCTCCAACTTATTCAAATTATCCTAAAAAGAATAAACTAAAAAGATAAATTAGATAAAAACTAAATATTGGGTTGCCTCCCAACAAGCGCTAAGTTTACCGTCTTCAGCCAGACACAATGTAGCTCACTATCCTGTGTCGAATATTGGATTGACAAATTCCAATGGTTTTGGATTGCCAATCTCAGAAAGTTGATTTTAATCCCATTATTGATATAATCTTTGTTAATTTTAGGGATATAATTTGTGATTCCATTCTCAGACCCATGTTTATTAAGAATTTCTCCTATTTGTTTTTCTAAAATGCTCATGAATGGAGTTTTAGGAGTTAAGTTTGATTCAATGGGTGCTGGAATGGTGACTAAAGGCGGTTTTAATTCTGGAGGTAAATTAATGTGATCCTGCTTAAACAACTCCATTGATATTTCATTACATGCCTTTTGATTTTTATAAGAAGAACCAGCTTCTAGGGTTGAAGGGAATAGGACATTAGGTTTATAAGTCTCGGGTAAATCATCTATTCTCTTTTCCCTTATTTCTATCTCATTTAAACTGGAACTAGCATCAGTACTAATTCCTGGCTTGGGTTCTTCTATGTGGTTAGTCTCAGTACTAACCAGTTCCTCTAAATTTTTATTTTGGCTAGCATCAGTACTAGCCTCTCTCACCTGGTCTTGGTATGGGTCCATAAGAATCCTATAGCTTTTAAGTTCAGGAATTACTTTGGTATTCTCAAATTGGAGATTCTTAGATGAAACATTAGATTGATAATTTAATCCAGGTGGTTGGTGGTCATTAGGTGGGTTATTTGAAATTGGTAGGTTCGGTAGTTGATCTAGTTCTCTCCTCATGTTAGACTCAACTAATTGTCCTATTTGAGCTTCTAGTCTGGCGATAGATTGCTGTTGAGTTAGAATTAATTGTTGAAGTTGGTTAAATCTATCATCAGCTAGATTGGTCTGTTGAGGAGGTGGGTATGAAGGCTGATTATAATATGATGGCTGGTTAAACTGACTAGGCTGACCATTATTATAGGCATAATTTTGATAATTTTGCTCAAGTGAAATTTGGGTCTGAGCCTGAGTCTGTTGGGATGTCCAAGAAAAATTAAAGTTACTCCAATCTGAATTATATGAATTTGAAAATGGGTCATTAATCAATTTGGAGTATCCTTGAGTAGCTTGAACTTGTTCTTGGATAAAATATGGAAACTGTGCAGTCATAGGATATTCACTTACATGATGGGTTGGACTAGCACAGATTGAATAATTCTCCTGATAATTAGAAGATGATGTGAATTGTGCAGGAGATTGTTGACCTAGGGTTAGGAGTTGATCTATTTTCTGAGCAAGAAGGTCAACTTTATCTAATTTTTGGACTATTAGATTCATATTAGCCATTTGATTATTATGTTTAATGTGAATCAACCATTCAATTAAGTTCAACTAAATCAGAAAAAGCGATTTCCTACCATGCATGTATTAGTGTAACCCTAATGTATGGTTTAAAAATTTTTAGAATATTTTTTTTTTTTTTATTATTATTATTATTATTATTTTATTATATTAAAAATTAATTTTTTTAATTATTTTTATTTATTAATTTTAATTTAATTTAATTTAATTTAATTATTAATTTTTAGTTAGTTTAATTTTTATTTTATTTTATTTTTAGAGGAGAAAGGAGAAGAAAGAAAAAAGAGTTCTAAAGAAGAGGTCCTAAGGAGTCCTAGAACTAAGAAGAAAGAGAAGAATTAGGTTTAATTAGATTTGAATGTTGGTTAGCAATCAAGTTGGTCAATCAATCCTGACTAAGGGTTATCCTAGATCTAGACAGCTCCTAACTGCCAAGGTCACCTTCAAGCCCTCCAAGTGTAGGATTAGCCAATCAACTAGCCAGGTAAGTGTAAGGTCGGTGGGAGTCCCCCCGTTGCTTGCCTTAGACACCAATTGTGCTTGGCCAGGTAAGCGAACGGAACCAATTAGAAACCACCTTCCTTCGGGCCCAATCGTCCCTGAACCACTTTCCTAGACACCAGTCAAATTGACTTATCCTAACCCGGTTCAACTCTTAG
This sequence comes from Cocos nucifera, assembly GCA_006176705.1. Classification (NCBI taxonomy): domain Eukaryota; kingdom Viridiplantae; phylum Streptophyta; class Magnoliopsida; order Arecales; family Arecaceae; genus Cocos; species Cocos nucifera. The sequence continues at coordinate 242,707 of QRFJ01000449.1, forward strand.
GATTCCTTATCCTATTGAGCTCGAGTTCCTAGGGTTGATGTCTAATTGATTTTAAAATTAAAGGCTTAGGTCAATGCAGGATGCTTGGTTGGTTGTTTGTGGGCTAAGGAAGGGTGATCAAATCCCCACCTTATCTTGTTTAATTGGGTTGTGCCCTTAATTTGATTTAATATGAATATGCAAAAAAAAAAAAAATTCAATCAAAGGGTTCTATGCAATTTAAACTAGATGCATGCAACTAATTGTATTCTGAAAGGCTTACCTTGCCTCCAGCAATCACCAAAAAAAATAAAAATAAAAATAAAAATAAAACTAATATGATGCATGCTCTAAACAGTTAGGATTTCTAATCTTATCATGAGGCTTTTAATTAGGTTTAAATGAATATTTTTTTTAAATTAATTTAAAAATAAAATAAATAAATAAATAAAATAAAAAGAAAAGAGAACTAGGGTTAGGATTGATCTCACCAGGCAAAACTTCTGATTCTTTTTGTTCTTTTTTTTCTTTTCCTGCAAAATAATAAAAAAAATTAGTAAGAAAATAAAAATTTTATTTATAATTTATTTATAGAAAAATCAAAGAGATCAAAAATTTAATATCCGTGCCTTCCCCGGCAACGGCGCCAAAAACTTGATAGGGAACGCGATGCTGTCGTTAAGACACCGTGTTTATCAGTTTAATCCGACTTCTTAAAATCATTAAAATTGCGTAGATAGTAGTGAGTCGGGTCGAATCCACAGGGAAGGTAGTGTTTTTAGATTTGAAATCTTTGATTTTATAAAAGAAAAAATAAAAAAGAAGAGTTTTGAGATCAAAAGTGAAGTCGGAAAATAAAAAGCGAAAATTAAAAGATGCAGAAATTTAAACTTGGTACTAAGATCTACTAGTTAGATCTTAGCATCTACTTGCAAAGCAATAATTTAAAGTGCAGAAATTAAATTACAATAAAAATTAAAAAGCAAGAAATTAAAATGCAAAAATAAAATTTTTATTAATTAAAATTTTAGAATTTAAATACATAAAATTTAAAAAGAAAAGATAAAATAAAATAGCCTGATCTCTGATCTTGGATCGGCATTGGCAGAAAGATGGTGTAGAAGCTCGGCTCTTCTTCTCGGCACCCGTTGCTTCGAAGCAGCCTTTAACCCATAGCCTGGCTTCGCCCTGTACCAAAGCTTCACCTTGATCGGAGATATTGATTTCTGATGGCCTGGGGTCCTTTTTATAGAGCTAGGAGGGCTGGATATTTTTTCTAAAGGCAATATGGGACTAATAGCCTTTGTAATCATCAAAATACAAAGAAATTCGGATAAAATTTGAATCAAAATAGCTCAGATACGACTCTGATAAATCTGATAAAATCCAGCCGTTCAACAGGAATCCAACGGTCCAAAAATCATCAAAATCGGATGCAGATAAGCTCAGATCGGGTCGGATTAAATTCTGGCCGTTGGATCGCGCTTGATCGAGGAAATCTGGCCGCAAATCGCGCTTCGGGAGTCTTGATCGCCGCCGGCAGCGTTCTGGACCGTCGGATCATCGCCTGGATCGAGCGCTGCCGTCCGATGGTGATCCGCGTGATGTTTGTATCTGAATAAAATTCGGAAGCAACCACAGCCGTCCGATCCTGACCGCAAACAACCACATCCGTCCGATCGCGCAATAACTGTTCCCATGGACCGCGTGGACCGGCCGCACCGCACACCGCAACCAATCAGCGCCGCTGTTGTCGGACGAAAAGACTGAATTACCCTTGTGAGCCGCGATAAATTTCTGTAGACCCTTAAGGGGTCTAGGTCCACCACGTGGCAATCTCTGATTCGCCGGAATTTGCTGAGCTGGCGGTCCACGCCTGGATCGTGGACCGGCTGATGGCTTCAACGGCTGAGTCGGCTTGATGGCTCGGCTTGGCTTGGTGGCTCGGCTTGCGGAGCCGGCTGAGCCGTTTTCTTTTTTATTTAATTTTTATTTATTTTATATTTTTAAAAATTCATATCTTTTTCATTTTAGCTCCGTTTTACTTGAAATTTATTTCGTTGTGATCAGAAAAAATGAGCTCTTTCTATTGATAATAAAATTTTATTTTTTAATTTTTATTAATTTTTATTATTTTTTAATTAATTTTTTAATTAATAAAAATATGAATTTTTCAAAAATTATATATAAATTGATTATTAATTCTTAAAAATTAATATAAATTAATTGATAAATTAATACTTTTATTGGTGAATTTATGATGTTTGCACATCGCACATCCTTTATCCTCTCATAGGATATCCTAAAGAGTCATTAGGATATTATTTCTACATTCCAGAAGACTACAATGTGATTGTGAGTCGGCATTTCATCTTTCTTGAAAAATAGTTTATTCAAGATGGTGGCATTGGAAAGTAGATCAAGCTTGAAGAGAAAATCTCATAAAAGCAACGAGCTAAGGACCCTATGGAACCAAATCAGATTGAGCTAATATAATCACTACCTCCTCCATCTTGTAGATCGAAAAGGGTTTTCATCCTTTTGAGTGGTACTTAGGTACTATTTCAGAGAAAGTAGAGAAAATGTTCCTCGTAGGCAATGGAATTCATGGTGATGATCCCAAAATCTATGTTGAGGTAATATCGGATATTGACTCCGAGAAATGGTTAGAGGTAATGAAGTCAGAAATTGACTCGATGTACTCAAACCAAGTCTGAACCTTGGTAGATCCACCGAAGGTATAGTATCTATTGGATGTAAATGGATCTATAAGAAAAAGATTGGTACGAATGGAAATGTGGAGACATTCAAAGCAAGATTAGTGGCAAAAGAGTATAGTCATCATGAAGAAATTGACTATCAGGATACCTTTTCGTCAGTAGCCATGCTAAAATCTATCCACACTATGCTTGCTGTTGTAGCCTATTTCAATTTTGAAATATGGCAAATGGATGTAAAAATGGTGTTCTTAAATGGATACCTTAAGGAAGATATCTATATGGAACAGCCACTAGATTTTACATCCAGTGATGTTGATCATAAAGTATGCAAGCTATAAAGGTCCATATATGAACTTAAGCAAGCATCTCGGAGCTGGAATACTCATTTTAATGATGTGATCAAATTGTTTGGTTTCATCAAGAACGAGAAGGAACCACGTATTTTCAAAAAGGTCAGTCAGAGCGCTATTATCTTCTACGTACTATACGTAGATGATATCTTCCTTATTGGAAATGATATTTTCATGTTGACCATAGTTAAAATATGGTTATCTAAAGAATTCTCCATGAAAGACATAGGAGAAGCATCCTTTATTCTAGGAATTAAGGTCTATATAGATAGACTGAATTGGATGCTAGGTCTTTCATAGAAGATGTACATAGAGAAAGTGCTAAAGAGGTTTAGCATGGAAAACTCCAAGAGGAGATTGGTATCCTTCAGACATGGCATTTATCTCTCTAAGAAAATGTATCCCAAAGCACCTGAGGAGATTGAATGTATGAGAAAGATCCCTTATGCTTCAGTAATAGGGAGCCTCATATATGCCATGTTATATACACGACCTGATATAGCCCATACTGTGAGTGTCATGAGCAGATATTAGTTGAATCTAGATGAAGACTACTGAACTTCTGTGAAATGTATCCTTACGTACCTAAGAAGAACTAAGGATATGATGTTGGTCTTTGGTAATAGATATATAGACTCAGATTTTATGTCCGATATAGATGATTGAATATCGACATTTGGGAGTCTATTTATGTGTAATGGTGGTGCTATCAGTTGAAAAAGTTTCAAGCAGACAGTGATAGCTGATTTCACCATGGAAGCAGAGTACATCGCTGCATCAGAAGCTACGAAGGAGGCATTCTGGTATAAGAAGTTTGCCACAGAGATCGAGGTGATGCTATCGGATGCCATTCCTCTGTACTGTGATAATAATGGTGCTAAAGCTCTTACTAAGGAGCCGAGATCTCAGCAGAAATCTAAGTACATCGAGCGGTGGTACCACCTCATTCGTGATTATCTTGAGAAAGATTACGTCCAGGTTAAGAGAGTCGACTCCACAGACAATATGGCAGACCTACTTACAAAGTCGTTGGACCAGCAGAAGATCGAAGCCCACCTTGAGAAGATGGGACTTAGATTTGTAGCCAATTGGCTTTAGGTCAAGTGGGAGTTTGTTAGATATGTGTGCCCTAGAAGCTAGATTAGCTGACATTTGTAATACACTTCTAAGGGCAAAATTATAATTTTAACTATAAATAGTAAAATAGATTTTTTTCTATCATAGTATGTATTTCAAAGTATCTGCGATACATTCCTTGAGTTAATGGTAATGATAGTTCATATTTTCAAGAGTTGAAAATTTAAGACAAATTTTCATTATTAACTCATAAAATACTTCTGACCATAGGATCATCATGAGGATGATGATTGATCTGAAAGGTTGGTGTACGATCGCTTCTTTTGGATAGATAAGTCTTGAGTCTATGGTATAGAGACACCGGAGTGAGAGTACAGATACTCGTTAGAGAATGAGGATACTGAGCGTGACCACCTCGAGCAGTCATGAGAAAGTCTACCTTCTCTTCGATGACTGGTTCGAAGCTGTAGTGGTGTGTCTGGTTCTTTGACCTGAGGTGCATCGGCAGTTCACCTTGAGGGTGTTATAGTTTAACTACACCATAACTCGATCTCCTAGCCATTCAAAATTCTGAGGTGTATGTTGGCTATAGCATGTTTATTGTAGGAATTGGATTGCACCAATAAGGAATCTATCTATCTCGATAGATGAGGAGTAGCCCTATGGTGATCATGAGAATCAAGTTCATAAGCCCATGGCCATGGCAAAGTAAAATAATAGAAAGAGTTTCTATTAGGATTTTTGTATTGGACTTGAATTAAATGATTAATTCATATGACAGATATTAGGATTTGACGAGATCACCTTAACCCTAATTCGATCGAAGCTCAAGATAGAGAAACTTAATCACACAAGTAACTGCACTGAGAGGTTCACTTTCAATTCTGATTGATTGCCACCATATGCTGCTAGGTATTACTGGTGGATTTTGGGAGCACTTAGAATGATTTGGATGATCGATCATACTGAAGGGAAATCCTGATTTCCCGGTCTAGGTTCGTCCAGATCTGATCAGATCAAGAGATATATTTCAAAAATTTTTTCTTGATCTCAATTAGATCTTGATATATTTCAGATCTGATTCTTATTATTTTAATAAATAAAATAAAATAAGATAAATTAAATCAAATTTAATTTACCTGATTTGGGTAATCCTATTACCCTGTAGATGATCCTGATTGCAGCGGAAGGTTCTGGATCTAAGCCACGCAAGCGCCTGGCCTCTACCGGTATCCACTCGGGTTGGATCTGGAGATCCTCTTCTTCTCTATCACACCTCCAAAAATCAGATCTGGATCTGATCTGGAGGATCTTCAAAACTCTTTTGAAGATCTGCAGTCGTCCTTTTGCAGCAGCGCAGCCTTCTTGCTTTTGATCGCCTTTCCTTGATCTGAATCGCACCAACCTAAGTCCAAAACTCTTTTTGGACGTGGAGAGCAAGGGGAGAAGAGATTATGGCATGGAGAAGGAGGGGAGAGGCAGCCTTGGGGCGTGTCTAATTGCATTCATTAGGGTTGGGCGCAGGGTCTTATTTATAGACCTCTTGTGATCCAACTCCTCTTCCTCTCAACCAATCACAACCCTTTGTGAAATCAGATCTAAATCTGATTGGTTGGAATAGAGACCCCTGGATTCCTCCTTAGAGGGCGCCTAAGACCAGTCAAACTGGATTCTTAGTAGAACTCTGATTGGAATCCAAAAGGGAGGTGGAGTCCTTGTCCAACAAGGACTCCTAGGCGCCTCCTACTTGGGCTCACGCCACCCTTGGCGTGCGCCCTTCTCCTTGCCAGGTTCTGGCAGGGGGACAGGCCCCCACCAGCTCTCCAATAGGTGCATGACATGTGGTCAAAAGTCAAAGGGTCAATGGTCAACGTTTGACCAGTCAAAGGTAGACTTTTGACCAAAGTCAAAGAACAAGAAATGGCAGGTGACCAAAAATGGCAGGTAATGTCTTACAAATAAGACAACCTATTCTGACTTGGACAACCTCCAGTCAGACCATATGAAGGCCTCTGATTGAGCACAAACTCCTTTGGCTCAGTCAGGACAACTTATTTATGATAGTAAAAGAAGAACGTTAGGTTCAATCGAGTGCTAGCACGATTTCCTTGAACCTAATTGAATCTCATTCAGATCAATTGAACTAGATCAGTTCAATTGATGATCACCAGATTCAAACCCTTGTTTGTGTGACCCAGTTAGGTTCAGTTCTGTATGGTAATGGGATATGTCATGATCTCTATCATAGACATCATCGAAACTCCTTTCGATGGATCAGAACTCTTCTGATTCGAACAGCTAGAATGATCGATCATCTAAATCATTCTAATTGCTCCCAAAATCCACCAGTGACACCTAGCAGTATATGGTGGCAACCCATCAGAGCTGAATGCGAACCTCTTGGTGCAGCTACCTGTGTGATTAAGTTCTTCTATCTTGAGCCCCGATCAGATTAGGGTTAAGGTGAACTCGTCAAACCCTAGTCTCTGTCATATGATGTAATCATTCGATTCGAGTCCAATGTGAAAATCTAAATAGAAACTCTTTCTATTATTTCACTCTACCATGGCCATGGATTTCTGGACTTGATTCTCATGATCATCATAGGGCTACTCCTCTACCACCGAGGTAGATAGATCCCATCTTGATGCAATCCAGTTCCTACAATGAACATGCTCATAGCCAACATACACCTCAGGGTTCCATATGGCTAGGAGACCGAGTAATGGTGTAGTCAAACTATAACACCCTCAAGGTGAACTGCCGATGCATCTCAGGTCAAAGAACCAGACACACTACTGCAGCATCGAGTCAGTCATTGACGAGAAGGTAGACTTCCTAATGACTACTCGAGGTGGTCACGCTCAGTGCCCTCGTTCTCTAACGAGTACCTGTACTCTCGCTCCGGTGTCTCCACACCGTAGACTCAAGACTCATCTACTAAAGAGAAGCGATCGTACACCAACCTTCCGGATCAATCACCATCCTCGTGATGATCCTATGGTCGGGAGCTGTTTATGAGTTAATAATGATTATTCATGTCTTAAATTTTCAACTCTTGAAAATATGAATTATCATTACCATTAACTCAAAGGATGTATCACAGACACTAAATACACAGGTGTGATAGAAAATAACCCATTTCATTAATTATAGTCAAAATTATAATTTTGCCCCTAGAAGTGTATTACAAGTGTCAGCCAATTCTGGCTTCTAGGGCACATATATCTAACAATCTCCCACTTGTCCTAAAGCCAATTGGCTACAAGTCTAAGTCCCATCTTCTCAAGGTGGGCTTCGATCTTCTGCTGGCCCAACGGCTTTGTAAGTGGGTCTGCCACATTATCTGTGGAGTTGACTCTCTTGACCTCAACGTAACCTTTCTCAAGGTAATCGCAGGATGAGATGGTATCACCGTTTGCTTGGAACTCTTCCAGCACAAACAGTCTGCCAGATGTCGACTTTCGATCATCTATATCGGACATGAAGTCCGAGTCTGTGTATCCCTGAACTTGGAGTTCTCCGTTACCAAAGACCAACATCATATCCTTAGTTCTTCTCAAGTACTTAAGGATACATTTCACAGAAGTCCAGTGTTCTTCACCTGGATTTGACTGATATCTGCTTGTGACACTCACAGCATGGGCTATATCAGGTCGTGTACATAGCATGGCATACATGAGGCTCCCTATTGCAGAAGCATAAGGGATCTTGCTCATGCGTTCTATTTCCTCAGGTGTGCTGGGGCACATCTTCTTGGAAAGATGAATACCATGTCTGAAGGGTATTAATCCCCTCTTAGAGTTTTCCATACTAAACCTCTTTAGTACTTCCTCTATGTACATCTTCTGTGAAAGTCCTAGCATCCTATTCGGTCTATCCCTATAGACCTTAATTCCTAGAATAAAGGATGCTTCACCTAGGTCTTTCATGGAGAATTCCTTAGACAACCACATCTTGACTGATGTCAACATGGGAATATCATTCCCAATAAGGAGGATGTCATCCACGTACAATACGAGGAAGACAACAGCGCTCCCACTGACCCTTTTGAAAACACATGGTTCCTCTTCGTTTTTGATGAAACCAAACTTTTTTGATCACATCATTGAAACGAGTGTTCCAGCTCCGAGATGCTTGCTTAAGTCCATATATGGACCTTTGCAGCTTGCAAACCTTGTGATCAGTATCACTGGATGTGAAACCTAGCGGCTGTTCCATATAGATATCTTCCTCAAGATATCCATTTAGGAATGCCGTTTTCACGTCCATTTGCCATATTTCATAATCGAAATAGGCTGCAACGGCAAGCAATGTGCGGATGGATTTTAGCATAGCTACCGGAGAAAAGGTATCCTGATAGTCAATGCCTTCACGTTGACTATAACCTTTTGCCACCAGTCTAGCCTTGAATGTCTCCACATTCCCATCTGCACCAATCTTTCTCTTGAAGATCCATTTACACCCAATAGGTACTATACCTTCTGGTGGATCTACCAAGGTCCAGACTTGGTTTGAGTGCATCGAGTCGAATCTCTGACTTCATTGCCTCAAGCCATTTCTCGGAGTCGATATCTGATATCGCCTCATTGTAGGTTTTGGGATCATCACCATGAGCACCATTACCTATGAGGAACATTTCCTCTACATCCTCTGAAATAATACCTAAGTATCTTTCAGGGGGACGGGAAACTCTTTCCGATCTACGAGGTGGAGGAGGTAGTGTTCTTATTGGCTCAACCTGATTTGGTTCCACTTGGTCCTTAGCTCGTTCTGCTTGTGAGACTTTCTCATCAAGCTTAATCTGCTTTCCAATGCCGCTATCTTGAATAAACTATTTTTCAAGAAATATGGCATGTCGACTCACAATCACATTGTGGTCTTCTGGAATGTAGAAATAGTATCCTAATGACTCTTTAGGATATCCTATGAATCGAGCTCTAAAGGACCTAAACTCTAACTTGTCCGCTTGTTGTCTTTTGACATGAGCCGGACAACCCCAAATTCTGAGATGACTCAGACTTGGTTTCTTACCGTGCCATATCTCATACGGTGTGGTAGGAACGGTTTTAGAGGGAACCCTATTCAGTAAATAGATTGAAGTTAATAATGAATGTCCCCAAAGGAAATCAGGGAGGTCTGTGAAGCTCATCATGGATCGAACCATATCCAATAGAGTCCGATTTCTCCGTTCTGAAACCCCGTTGAGTTGAGGTGTTCCTGGTGGAGTCCATTGAGAGACTATGCCATTTTCCTTAAGATAGTCTAGGAATTCCCGGCTAAGGTATTCACCTCCTCGATCTGATCGAAGAACCTTAATGGGTTTTCCAGTTTGTTTTTCTACTTCATGTCTGAATTCTTTGAACTTTTC